>JAKCWG010000962.1:0-373346 GCA_021464415.1 Lonicera japonica
TTCAGCCTACAAGTATTAGAGCATTTTGAGTCAAAAAACTATAGTGCTTCTTTCGTGTCTAGAGTATTGCCACTTACATCCATTTTTTTAATACACTTTTTGAGCAAAACTGAAAGTGGCATTTCTCGGCCTAAAAGTGGGCTAGCGTGCAAAAGCGAATTAACAAATTAACCCTAGGTTTGTTATTTGATGATATAATTTTCAAAAATCAATTTTAATCGAATCCAAAAGTAAACTTAGAATTCTATGGATTTTAATTATGGAAAACATGTTTAATCTTTTCTAGTACGCAGAAATTAAACAGATAAGCAAATATCATAATTAACGAGGTATCTCTGCAGTGCAGGACTAATCCTCAACAATCCACTATAGCAACAAAAGTTTACAGACTCAATTAATCACATCTCACAACAGACCTTACAAAACGTGAATCGCACAAGCCCCTGCAAAAGTCTCCACCTTCTAAGTGTATAGTCCTCCTATCCTAATCGTACGAGCAAAGTTCACAACGAATCACTTGCCATGGTATCACACCATTCTTCAATTTCATTTGCGAATCACACGCACTTTGGGATCTAAGTTTTTTGGACATAATATATATTTCAATAACATATATAATGCCTTGTCCTCAAATAAAAGTCTTACCTTTTTTTTCCTTTAACATGGTACAAAATAAGAAAACGATATTTTTTGGACATAATATTTCCAACACTCAAAATTAAAAAAGTTTATACGCGTCAATTACGTCTAGAATCCAATAATATGGTAAGCGTGTTAGACAAGTTGTATATAATAGTGACTCATTCATTCATATTTTCCAATGGATATGAACCATTTTTTTATTTTTTTTTCCTTTTTAGGTTATCTTTTTCAAATAGGACGAAACAAATTGATTAGAATTTTATGTCCATCTTGGATCGAGACAGCATATATATATATATATATTTTCCTATAAAATATGAAGGCCTCTATAAAACTTGTCCTCAGATATTCTATCCACAAAAAGGCAGGTACAACATCCCCCCACAATTCTAGGGACTTTCATTCATCAACAGTGACTTTTGATGGTGAAAATATTTATTTATTCAGTCCTTTTTTTTGTTATGGTAAATAATGCATAGATAATGAACATATATTTGTTCCTTCCTATTAGAATAAGTCAGTCAACTGCTTCCAAGTTTGTATCCTTACAAGTCTTTACAAAGACTAGAGTGCGGCGGGCCATCCTTGTTTCTTAACCACAAATCTTTATAGAATTGACTTTTCTATCAAGTTGCACAATTAATACTCTATATAATGGACAAGGGTCTCTTTCGCGTAATTAACTATTACTCTCTCTTTTTCAAATTAAGAAAAGGATAAAATTATCTTATTCGTGATCTGAACTGTACATGGACCGAGCTTTTGGTTTGCGGCCAAGCTTGGCACCGAAGCTTATTGAAATCATTTAAAGCTTGACACGTGATAGCAACAGCATGAAGCATGACCAGCGCGCCTCATGGCCAATAACAACCATATCACCATACCGACAAACACCCTCCAATTTCTCTACTTCCTCATAATCATGGAGAATCGAATCTATCACATTGTAACTGCTAGTTTCTTACATTTATAAAAGGAACTAGCCCTTAGCATTTCAGATCACCAAAAAATTAACCAAGTGCAACCATAACTAGTATCACTGTAATCATCTTCTTCATCATCAATAAAATATTCAAGTCATTACTCAAGAGTGGACTAAACCGTACCTATAATTTATTGCCTGGGAGAACTACCCTTACCAAAAATTTCTTTGTTCTTCCTCCTTTCTTGCACTTATTGTGAAAAAGCTATTGGGTTAGTGCGTGCGGAAGCAAATAAACAAATTAACCATAGATTTGTTATTTGATGGTTGAATTTTCAAAAACCAACTTTAATCTAATCAAAAAGTAAACATAGAATTATATGCATTTTAATTTTGAAAAACATGTTTAATCTTTTCTAACATGCAATAATTAATAAAAGAATTAAACAGTTAAATAAATACCATAATTACCGAGGTATTACTGCAGTGCAGGACTAATCCTCAACAATCTACTATATGCACGAAGTCTACAGACTCGATTAATCTTAAATTGTACGGACTTGCACAATTTGAATCGCAAAAGCTATTTGTAAAAGTCTCCACATTTTGTGTGTATAGTCCTCCTATCCGAATCACACGAACAGATTTACAACGAATTACAAGCCACAGTATCGCACCACTCTTCAACTTCTTTTGTAAATCACATGCACTTTGAAATCTAATTTGTTCTTTAAAGAAAGAACAATTCCGACCCCGAGTTTGAGCTGAACTGATCCAAGTTAACAAAACTTGTATGGATCCACCCATTCAATTAAGCATGAGCTTAGCCCCACTTGGTTTAAAAATAGCCACGCATTGTATTTAATTAACTTAAAAGGTCACCATACCTTTAGAAACCAACATCACGTGCATTTAATTCAAAAGGGGGTCCGCTGGGGGTTTTAATTTGACCATTTGACTTTTTCAAAGTTTAATTTATTTATTTAATAAATCTTCTTTTTTCTTTATTTCTTTTTCTTTTTGTCTTTAATTTTCGCTGTCATGAATTCTTTTATAGTCCTTCAATATTTATTTCCGATTCCCTACGTGGGCAGATCTTGTTAACCTATAAAGCTCGGATACGGATATGGATACAGGTATTAGATGCGACACTATACTAATTTGGTGAAATGGTAAAATTAGAAAAATGTAGGATACGATATGTCTTGGATATGGATAATAAAAAATAATATATATATATATATATATATTTAATTATTCAGTTATAAGAATTTTATAAATTTATGTGCAATATCATTAATATTCATAAAACTAAAGCAAACGCCTAAGTAATTTAATTGCAAAATAACATAAATATAGATATAGTATTCTGACTTGAATACCAGAAGAAGGATAAAGGCCGAATAACGACGATTGTAGACCAAGGACGGAGTGTTTTGTTCGATCGTTTTATCTTTGAATAAAACGGTTGACTTATTCATTGAGCTTTAAAGGGAAAACTTAAATCTCTTTTAGAAGTTTCCATATTAAAGGAATTATTTGTTATTTTTAAAGCGGGCCCAATAAAAAAATAATTATAAAAATTACCCCGTTGTATCCCGCAGGAATCTGGTATCTATCCCTTGCATATCCGAAATTAAAAAAATAATTTAAAAATAATGGATACTCCATTACATATCCTTCCGTATCGGTCACGTATCCATGCAAGATACGTGTTGTGCACGATTTTGTGCGTATTTTAGACCTCTTGTCTTTGTTTGTTCATTTTATGTAGTAAAAGTTATTTATTTTATTTATTTTTAGTATATTATAATCAGTATAGAGTTATTGAAGAAAGATCGAAAAAGAGTTGAATTGAGTAATTAAAGTATAGAAATCAAGAAGAAGCGAATCAAAGCATGCAATCCCGAAACAAAAATTGTATTTGAGAAAGTTCAGCAAAAGTTCGGTATTTTGAGCATATATTTTAGCCCATAACTCAGATTTAGGTTTTCTTTATATGGTTAGAAAGAAGATTTGAAGACGTACAACTTTCGTGGTTTGAATTTTCTTAAATTCAAAAGTTTACCTTGTCAAAAACAGTCATGAAGCTACTGCTAGCGTATAATGACAAAAATTAAGATGTGTAGCCTCCATGTAATTTCTTACTCCTACTCTACAATACAATCCTTCTTCAACATCTTTCTATATTTTCCTTATTAAACTCTAACTCTTCTCATATTTATAGAATCATTCTTCATAACAAAAATATCCTTCAATTTTAACCTTTTATTCCCAACTCCCATTGTGCAACTCTTTTTGAGAGATTAGCTGCGATTTTTGCATATGTATCTTTTATTGAGAGAAAAATGGTGAGAGTTCTAGAAACTCCTAATTTTTGTTATGCAAAGCCTCATTTAGTTTGTTTGTGTTTTTGGAAGAACAAATAAATCTTTACGATAAAAGAATATAACGAAATTTCAAGTCTTGATTTTTGTGGAATGATATTAGGTGATGAAATTATTTGCGTTTTTGGAATGACAAATAGTCTCGCCATTGAAGTTGTATTGTGAAGGTTAAGAAGGGAATAAATTTTCACATTCAAGTTTGTGGAAGGTTCTCTGTAGCAGACGCAATTCGAAACATATAAGGATTTGTAATTTCGTCCATCTGTCTTAGGAATTAGTTTTTATTTTTATTAGATAAGTTTGTAATCTAATATTTTGATGCAATTTTATTTTTAAATAGGCTATCCAAATCATTTCAATATATTCAATTTTATTTTAAAAAATATAATAAAATATATTATTTTTTTCACTTTTTCTAATAATATAATAGAAATGAAAATTATGCCTAAATACCCATATATCATTTTTTTTCTCGAAATAAAACCATTTTGACTTTTTATAAATTTATATTTTATATTATTTATATTTTAAAATTAATTAATTTCATTTTGTAAAACCTGCATATTGTATAGTTTAACATTTTTATAATTTATATTCAATAACTTAATGATTATTACATTAAATATATTTTTAAGGAACAATGTTTGCAATTAATATTTTTTCCATTAGTAATTTTATTTGTGAATCCTTTTATTTAGTTGTTAAAATATGAAAAATATGTTTTTTCTCTTTACAATTTAGTTATTTTATAATCCTTAAGTATTATACTAAAATTAAATTTAAAACTAAGTCATACTAAAATTAAATTGGTGATCTATGTCTTAAGTAAACATATTGTTTTTTTGTGATTAAGAAATTAATAATAGCTTGAAATGTTATAATGCATTTTATCTAAAAGTAGGATTTCACGGATTAGTTTAGTGAAACATTATTGTTATACTCTATGAAGCACGAATATGGATACGGGTATCAGATACGATACGTCTTTGATACAAATTATAAAAAATAATTAATATATATATATATATATATATTTAATTATTCAGCTATAAGAATTTTATAAATTTATGAAAGCTTAATGACATATTTGACCATCGAACTTTATCACTGTTTTCAATTTGGCCATTGAACTTTTTTTTTTTTGTCTAAAAACTCATTGAACTCCCAATAACGTTTCAATTTGGCCCCAGCATTTAACACCGTTAACATAGTTAACGGAAAAATTGGGAAAAATTCGTGTAAATCAAAAATTGTTGATTTTTCCTCAAAATTGGTAGGCATGATTGCTTCTATATTTTTTTTGACATCGTTTAGGGTTTAAATTGAGAGAATGACTCAACTTAAACCCTTAATTTAAATCTTAGACTCACCTAAATCAAACCCTCAATTTAAACCATAGACTCAATTTAAACCCTAGACGATCTCAAAAAAATATATAGAAACAATCATGCATACCAATTTTGAGGAAAAATCAACAATTTTTGATTTACACGAATTCCCCTAATTTTTCCGTTAACTATGTTAACGGTGTTAAATGCTGGGGCTAAATTGAAACGTTATTGGGAGTTCAATGGGTTTTTAGACAAAAAATAAAGTTCAATGGCCAAATTGAAAAAAGTGATAAAGTTCGATAGTCAAATATGTCATTAAGCCATTCATGAATAATATAATTAATATTCATTAAACCAATGTAAAATATTCGAGATAATATATTTATTTATAGGTGGGGGTGTATACGGATCGAATACCACACTATTATGCTTATCTTTTTTAAATATGCTATCCAAATCATTATCCCTATTTATTCGGATGGTATACTCAGCTATTCTTATCCTACCGAATTTGAATAATATCTCTATCTATTTTTTTATATAACTATAATTATATATACGTTGTCTTATGTTTTATGTAAACTTTAAACTCAAATAAAAGTTTTTAACATTTTCGTTCCTTGAAGTTTGAGCGAATTGTCACTTTAGTCCTTAATATTAATTTTTTCGACTTTTCGCTCCTCAAAGTGGATGTCGCCAATCACTTTAGTCCCTAGCTAACCATTATATGTTTGAGTAGTGGACGAACACCGTGTACCTAGAGGGGCAATTTAGTCACCCTACTACTTCTTGTCTTCCTCTAATCTACCCGCCCATTGTCAGTAAACCCTAATCCCCAAATTAAACCATTACGCAAAATCCCTAATTCGAAGTGAGATATCCGATTATATAAAGAGAGAAAAGTTGATTCAGGGTTCTGTGAAGCAACAATGAGTTGGTTACTAAGGGTTGAAGGTGAAGAAGACTTAGGTCCTCCATTATATAGTAAGAAACGAAGTCTATCTTTTATGTATTTATTATTTTTTTAAATACATTCTTTCTTTATAGGGTTTAGTGCTCAGATTCTTCATTATTAGATTAAAGATTATACATTTTCTTTATGGATTAAAGCAATGCATCTTCTGTCCTTTATGTGTTAATGGGTCCAAAATTTTCATGCTTTTAATGCATTTTCTTTTCTTTGTGGTCCCTACTTATACAATGCTTATATATATATTTAATTGCAGGTCCCTCGTCAGATTACTTCACTATAAAAATATACTATGATGGTAAGTTTGTTAAACAATTCCCTTTTGCAAAATACACTCCTGATGTGGTCAGATGCTTTGATTTTTGTGAGTTTGATAAGATGTATTTGGTAGAGCTGATTAATATGGCTGCAGAGTTGGGGTTTAGTGGTTTGCTTAGTTTCTTTTTCTCTATTGATGCTGGGAAGTTTGTATTGATTGAGAATGATAGTGTTGCTATGTCACTAAAAAACATCTTAAATGAAGATAAAGAAGTTGACATTTATATAGAGTACATTGTACCATTACAAAGTAGCCAAGAAGGAGCTCAAACTGAAAAAAGAAAAAAAACAGAGAATGGATCTGAAGAGGGAGGCCAAACAGAAAATTAAACAGAGGATGGTAGTGGCAGTTCTAGTTGTGAAAGCATGTATGACAGTGAATATGATGATGAAGATGACATGGATGATATCCTCTTTGATGAGAACATTGACCATTATGCTAAGTATTTTGGTGCTGGGGAAGAGAGTAATGGTGTTGGGGTTAGGGAACAGAGTGATGGGGTTAGAGTTAATACGGGTGAGGAGGAGGATAATGAAGGTGATGAAGATGAATTGAGGAGCCTTTTTGATTCAAATGAGAATAATCCTAGTTTTCCTGTTTTCAATGGTAAAACTGATATGGAAAATCCTTCATTTAAGTTGGGGATGATTTTTAAAAATCACAAAGAGGTTAAAGAAGCTATTAGGACTTATGCTATTAAGCACGGTAAAGAAATCAGGTTTAAGAAGAATGAGTCAATAAGGATAAGGGCAGTTTGTAAGGATGGTTGCTCTTGGGTTTTGATTGCAATGAGATGGGTCTGAAATTTCCAATGAGAATCCAACTTTTATAACCCAAGAGAGGGTCAATGAAGCTAGCAAAAACAGGGCAGAACCTCAATTCATGAGCAAACAAGGAGTTAATATAATTAAGCCAGCTTTATTCATGGCAGGGCCTTCTCAACCAAGCATAAGTACAAGGGATGCATGACTACGCTCAAAAAGTGAGAAGTATTACGCCCAAATGCAAGCGGTCAAGTTATAATATACTTGGGAAGTCCAAGGTCGAACCACTGGGAATGTAAGGAACATATTTCTTCTAGTTATCTCTTTCGGGGGAAAGAAGGGTAAAGAAAAGAAAATATGATTGAAATGGGGAATAAGAAAGGAGAAATGAAATGAAATTAAACTACTAACTAAATTAGACTAAAATTAAAAGCAAATCTAGTCCTAGGGTGCAAAATTAAAGAGAATTCACAAGCGCAAGTTTTCTACCTAAAAGGTCTAAATGCACTAGGGGAGCATGCAAATGAACTAAAAATAAATTAATTAATTAAAATAGCATACTAACCAAGAAAAACATAATATTAAATGAACTTAAACCAACAAGAAACAAACGTTAGGGGTATCTGTAGTTAGGGAGTACGAAACTAGTCCAATCGGGTAATCCAAATCTAAGTTTAAATAGGATTTTTCACTAAAGTTCATCTCTTAGATCTTCCAACCATCCAATTATATTCTTAATAGAAGTATATCATAGCCCATGCATGACAAAGACTATATAGACTAGTTTCGAGCAACAAAATTCAATAATGAAGCTTTTTGACTTTGAAAAAGTGTAATTTAAGACCTAGTATTGTTAGTGCCTGAAAAGAATCCAAGTTGGTTAAACTTTTCAAAAATCAGTAGCTTAACACTCTCCTAAGGTTCGAATATGTTTTAACGTGATTCAAATCAAATCCGTCTTAAAAAGAACGTCGAAAGTCAAAACTAACACTTTTTCGGCACTTACGTGAATAAATGCCAAAATAGCACCAAATCAGCCAATTCAATTAGGGAACTAACCTAACTAATTAGAGGATAAAACCTTCCTCAAATAATCCATGTTAGGGTTTTGGTGCGAAAATTCATGAATTGACATTTTACGGTTCTTAATCAAATGAAATTTCTAAGCTAACTTATGGAAACATGTTTTTAAGGCATGCAAAGATAAGAAACTACTCATACATTTAGTAGGTGATATATAACCAATAAAAAAATCAGATTCAAACCTAAATTGGATTACATTCAAATATTAAGTTCGCATATTTCACTACGAACCCCTAACTAACGATTTAGCTAGACATATTCAAATTAAACAAGAAAACAATCTTTGAAATTATGAAAAACAGTAGACACATATCTAAAAATATATAAAATCAAATTTGAAAACTTTTGGCTTTGGAATTTCTCAATTCCGATTTAAAACGAAGATTTTATGCTTAAAACAATAAACAAACTCAAAACGGACATAAACTGAAGAATTTTGACTTAAACCTTAAAAATTATAGAAAATAATATTTATTATGATGAAGAATGAATCATATATGAATATCATTGGAAAAATATAAACTATTTGAATATAGAACGAGAAACAAGCATAAATTGATGTATAATCGAAAAACCGACAAAACGGGTCTATAAATCCTAGAATCAGCCCCTAAAACGTGGGTTTAGGGTCAATTCCAGAATTTATATGAACCCTAACAACTAATCTATGAATATCTAAGCAAACAAACAATTAAAAGCTATTAAGTTGAAGAAAATAGAAAACTAGGGTTTACCCGGATGAAGAACAGCAATTGCAATTGAAACTGAATCGATTGATGAATAATAGTAGTATACACTGATTCTCGAACCTTCAAATATGATAATTAAACTATTCTAATAATTGTTTTGAAGAAAAGAAAGAAAAATCATTCAAAGTTCGATCAACAGAGAAACGCAAAAGCTCCCATAAAGCTACGGTGCTCTCAACTTTCTATTCTATAATAATATGACTGTTGCGATACCCTAAAATATGATATGTGTGGTATTTTATATGTCCCACAAGTGTCTAGGGTCGTGGGTTGAAGAATCCTTGAAGAAACGGGTTGAAAAGAGCCAAAAACCGAAAACAGGCCAAAAAATAAAGTGGGCATCGATCCTCAAATTTTTAATTTTTTTTTATTTTTCTTTTGGTTGCTTCTTCTTTCACTCATAACTTTTTGCTCCAAATTCTTTTGACGCACCGTTTATGCCTACACATAGGTAATTTAATTCTCTACAACTTATATTTCTGGAGATTTTTTGAAATTCTTATTGTAAAAAAACTTTGATTAGTTACAACCTCAAGCTTTTTATGGCAGTTCTCGGTTTTGCTCGAAAACTTCCGGAATTGATTCGATTGAGCTTCTTTCCTCTTGGGATCTCTCTTGGACCCTTGCATTTACTTCATTCATGCTTGGGGACTTGCTTTTCTCTTCTTGCTAGCGCTTTGGGGGTAGTTTACGGAGTTTTCCTCGTCTCGGGCCTTGGAATGGGTTTTGACTTCTTCTTCGGACTTTCTTCTTACACTTTTCCGCTTTCAACCTTCTATCTTGCATACAACTTCAGTTGCTTAACTGAATTTAAATGTAATTTTCGGTTTTAGATGGTAACTAGAAGCTAATTGAGCCTTGTTTAAGGGATTAGAAATGCAATTTATGGGCTCAATCAATGCATCAACAATACTTAATGGAAGTAAGAAGTTTGTCTCACTTTCTAGTCTACAAGTTGCAGCTGTTAGAAAAAAGTGAACTTTATTGAACCTTTGGTATTGTGATTTGCTCAAAGGTCATTTTTTCTATGTAATGTGAACCTTTGGTATTGTGAATCTTTTAAAGTTCTTTTTTGCTATGTAATGTGAACCTTTGGTATTTTGAACCTCTTAAAGGTCTCTTTTGCTATGCAATGGGAACTGTTGATAGTGTGAACCTCTTATATGTCTTTTTTTGTTATGTTTTAAATATTTGATTTTCTAAGCCCTTTTTTGTTTTTTTTCTATTTTACTATCGTTATTATGGTTATATTTGCGCTAAAAAATGAATAAATGGTACACATAATCCAAAATAAAAATGACCAACTTTCATTACTTAATGTTGAATATTACAACTTAAAATACCCTTTCTGACTCAAAATATTACATAATCCATAACATAAACTAGCAACTTAATGTTGGTACATCTTCATCACAAAAGAAGAGTAAACGGCCTAACTGGAAAAACTAAGAATCAGATTCAGTGCAACTTAGGTAACTGATAATCAACATCAGCATAAAAACCCACGAAATGGCAAGAAGAACACCTAGCACTCTACCCATTGCTTTGTATTTCTTCACATCATTCTCTAGCTTATTTTTCTTCCTTAGTAGACCAGGTATGACTTCTTTTGCTCTTGTGCACATTGGCGGATCGAACCAAGAAAAATATCCACATACACCTTCCTACAATCGAGTATAATAGATTAAAAAGTGAAAACCTATGAAAATTGAAGAAAAAATGCGCAATCCATACCTGACATCCTCGAAATCTTCTTCCTGGGTTGTTGTCTGTCCATGAGGTAATCACAATCGTTCCTTTGCGACAAGGGCAAAGCATTTCTTCCAAACAAGACTTTTTCTTATTGTCTCTATTGTCTCTATTTTAGTCCTTATTTTTTTCCTCTCTGTTTTACTGTAATGGAGGGAAAAGAAAACATATATACAATGTATCTAACAATTGGTGGGTAGATTCGAGGAAGACAATAAGTAGTAGGGTGACTAAATTGCCCCTCTAGGTACATGGTTTCCGTCCACTACTCAAACGGAAAATGGTTCTAAGGATTAAAGTGATTGGCGGCATCCACTTTGAGGTGCGAAAAGTCAAAAAATGAATATTAGGAACTAAAGTGACAATTCGTTCAAACTTCAAGGGACGAAAATGTTAAAAACTCCTCAAATAGTGAATTCTTTTATTTATCCTATATAACATAATTCACATTAAATTATAAGATAACCATCACATAAATTCAAATGACAAATCAAAGTTGAAAATCATTAGCATTTAAATTTGATACTAGCAAATCACATATATTGTACATACGACTTACAAACTCTTGTTTAATTTATTCTGTTTAACTTTCTATATTTTGCTTAAAAATATGTAATTTCCTAAATTTAGAATATTTACACCTCACTCTCAATCCTCCCTCTTTTGGTGATCAAATCTTGAAATGCTCAATCCAACACACTAAGGGACTATTTGTTTTGCACATTTGAAATCTTAATAGAGACTGTTTAGATTTTAAATGTGCTAAAAATATATGTTTGTTTGCTTTAGTGTACATACCTCAATGGTTATATTTTTCTCTGAATAATTCAAAGGTAAAAAGTTCACCTATTAACCCGAATAAAAGATCTAAATAAGTATTTTTTTTCCATAACTACCCTCACATGCTCAATGGATATTGACTGAATAGTGGTCTGTCCCTGTAAGCTAAAGCACATATTATGATTTTCAATTTTTGTCGTCTTATACATTTTTTCTCAGTAATGAAACAAGAAGTATGTAAGAATTAAAATTTTGAACCCTTACTTAGGCAAGGGTAGTATTTTGCAAGAACTAATATATAATATATAATTATATCGGTGAATCAAACCTCTAATCACTCTTTTCCCAAATTTTATGCAAGCTAAGCCAGTACTACGTACTATTGTGTTATAATGCCATTGGCTCCCACTAAACTAATATTTTAATTAATTACTTCGCCTAGGATGCTAAAAGAGTGGAAATGGAGACCCCACTCCTTGCTCGGGTTCAATTCATGTGAGCCCCAGTTGCTTCCACCTCCGCCTCCCCGTGGTCATGTGTTAATGTACCCCTTTTATAAAAATAGAATTAATTCTTATTGTGTATATATATATGGAAAATTTAAAGTGCGGACCAGTCCGTATGAACCGGACCTTTTTACAAAGTTTTTTTATTTTAAAAAATATCCCCAATGTTTTCACTACGAAAAACTGTCGTAAAAAGGCCCGGTTTGTACTAGAACTGGACCTTATATATATATATACGTACATATTTAATTATTTATATCTACATATATTTTTTTTATATAATCTCCTTTTTTAGATAGACTTGAGTTCAAGCATTTAGGGAATAAGGACTTGGATTGGGGTTGAGGGTTGTAGTGTTTGCTTTATACATCTTTGTATTCTCAAACTTTACATGGGAGGGCTTACACACAACAAAAAATAATTAAAAAATGAGTTTGAAAACAAATTTGTTCAAAATTTTGGACTTGGCTTATCTCTATTACCTTATAATTTAATTTCGATTTAACAAGTCTAGTTTAAGAACTAAATGGATAATTTTTTTATAAAATTTAATGGAGATTATCTCTTGAAAAATAAATTATCTCCATCACCACCAAAATAAATGAACGAAGATGAAGCGATTCCAAATATTTAGATTCGCTCCTTATTTCCCCCTCCTATTTTTAACTTTTGGTTTCCAAAATTAACTAAAATATTTTTATTACAGTATTATAATAATGTTAGCATCGAACAAATTTAGATTTCCCTCTCTTATTTCTGGAACAGAAAAAATTATGTTCCCTCTATTTTTATTTTCATTTCACTTGCTACTTCTCTTTGAAATTTCCAATGTCACAAAATATCTCCAAACATTGTTGAAATCTCTCTGTCTCCACTTCTATGCGCCAAATCTCTTAATAGACTCCTTTATTTTCCCCTCTCGCTCAAAACCCTCGCCCTTCTTATCTCTCGCTCAACCCCCTTTATCTCGATTGTCTCCTCCCACCATTCTCCTCCCCACTGCGCCGTTAATAGTTAAAGGTCCATTGGGTATCATTTAGTCAAGCAAATTAGGATTGTCCATTTCGAGCAAAAACAGTTTAAAAAGCAAACTCTAGTCCAGCCGCGTGCTACATAAGATTTTACTGTGCTTGATTTATTGCGAAGCCGGAAGGCAGGTTTATTTGAAAAATTCTTAAATAGGTATATTTTTATGTGCTCTTTAATGTGAGATTTTATTTGAAATTTTCAAAATTATTTTTTAAATATAACTTAGTATTTTTAAAAGATTTTTACCCAATGAGCAAGCTTTTATTTGATTGGTTGATTGGCTAAGTGTGTACTCACTTACCTACAAATCTTACGGGATGCATTAAATGGGTTCATTTTAAAGTGTTATTTCTGCTGCCTTTAAGTCTATTTTTAAGGGCTGTTTCTATAGTTTATTGCTGTGAAAATCAGTTTGCTGTTTTGATTTTTATTGCTGCGAAATACAATCCATATATTGCTGTTTTTACTCTGCTATTGCTGGTGTGTATAGGTTGTTCTAGTATGTGTTACTGTGTATCTGTTTCGCTGCTGCCATTGGTATTTTTGCTGCAGAAAGATCTGTTTTATATGGCTGCGAAAAATTTGTTATAAGCCTGTTTATATTGAATCTGAAAATTTGAATATATTTCCTATTAATCTGAAAATCTGACTATATTTGCTATTAATCTATTTATTAATCTGCTTAAAGTAAGTAATCTTTTCTAAATAAAAGTTTCTTGACTCAAACATCTTGTTTGAAATATTTTCTATAAAATCAGTTTGAGCGGGTTTTACAAACATCAAGCCGCCATTCTGCACTACGCTGCAATCTCCATACTACCATACTATTGCCCTAATTTCCCTTCTTTCCATTGTCTTGCCTAACACTTAATTTAAAATAGAAAAGTTAAATAATTTGTGCCCTAATTTGTTCTCATTCAGATTCATTTTGATACTATGTATGTGTTAGTTAAAGTTTTGACTAAGTATATGTATATTGGTTAAAATATGAAAGTATATGTATATTTTTTGGGGGTATCTATTAACAAGTATGTATGGTGGAGCAATGGAGCCATTATTCATTTTATTTGTTCATAGATGGGCTCTTTATAGCTCTTTTATGTTCTCCAAGTACATCGTAAATTCTACTACAACTGGAAAGGAAGAAAAGTTCCTTTAAATTCTTCTGTTTGGTGTAACTTTGTTTGTTATGTGATTAGTAATCATTATTTTCAGAGAAACACACTCGTAGGGGGAACACTCAAGACTAAAGAAGGAAATAAATTAAGATTGAGCATTTTAATGATAAGTTCAGCCTCCCTCTAATCTATTCTCAATATGTTAATCTTGCTTCACACAAAAAGATACCATATGATCTTTGTTTGTTGTGTACTATTGAAAATTCATGTTCCTGGAGCTTGAAATAGGTCCTTTTTGTATGATTTGCCCATCTGCTGGATGCGTGTGAACTCCTCACCAAATTCAACTTATCTAATTAAATTAATTTTATGGTAACTGACAAAAGCATTTGTCGAAGGAAACATAGCTCAAGATTTTCTAATTGCTGTGCTTTTCTACTTGTCAGGATGGAAGAAGAGGTTAAATTAATTCCTCTATGCAGTACAAGAAAAATTGAAGGTGTTGAGTTTGTGTTGCATTTTGGCTGAAGAATAGTTTTTATTTGTTCTTCAATCAGGTACTTTTTAGAAGCCTTCAATTAGCAATGGGAATGATTAGTTTCAATGGCTAACGAGGATAATTAAAGTAAACAATACTAACTAGTAAAATTAGACTGCATTATTTATAGTTTTCTTTGTCTTTATAAAATTGTCCTAGACTTTGTATTTGTGCACCTGTCTTTGTCTTTGTTCAATTTGTGTAAATCAGACATAAAACTACATGTAGACTAAAATATGATTCAATGTCTAAAATCATGAGGAGCACAAAGCGAGATACATACATGTAGACTATAAAACATAAATATATACATATAAATATAGAACTAGCTTAAAAATTTACATACAAATAAAGCAATTTAATTTCTTGAGTAATCAAATAAAGCAATCTAATTCATCACTCAAATTACGAGATAAAGAACCTGAATGGGCACGTGAGCTGGAAGCATGATCTTGCACTTAAATAAATACATCACTCTCTGTCTCCCTCCCTCTCTCTTTATAAATAAATACGCACCTTTCCCTTTCTTTACAATAATATACTCAAACAAAAAAATTAAAAGAAAGCTTATATCAGACCATCTTGACATTCCATGATTATCTAAGTTCACCAATTCTTACAAGTGAGATCCCTTTTTCTTTTTGCTCATAGTGAGTAGAAAAGAACAAGAGACATTAAAGCAATTAGTTTCCATTCTTTCACTTGCTCTCTCCATATATTTTCTTAGTCCTAATTATTTACATTCATCTTTTGATATCACATGTTACTTTCTTTTCAATAGATGTTGTCTTCCTCTTCGTTTATGCTTCTCTTATTTTCCCGTTTGCAGGGTAGTTAAATTATCTTGTGGAGCTATGCTTACATACCTATCATGATATCAGTAAGAATTTTGGCAGTGATAGAAGTGAATTTGTAAGTTTGGATATTCAAACTAATGTTAATGCTAAAGCTCTAATACTAATACTATTATATTTGTTAGATACTGCAGATTGTATAAGTACAACTTATCTTCTATACATAGGATTCTTATTTATTTATTGAATAATTTAAAAAATGGAAAGAAATCCAGTGAAAATATTAAAGAAATAAAAAATGGGTCTTTTCTAATGGCAGGATATCTCCCATTTGATTAAATGGATCTCACACACTATTTTGAGTGACATGTGGAGTGATGGAATAGTTTCAGCATGCACGTGTACCTTCATGTCATTATGTACAAAGTTTCTTTTGGTATTGTATATAAGTAATTCCATGTATTAGTCTGTTTGTAATTAGAATGAAGCTCCTTAAACAGATTATCTGTTTTAGCAGTCCATAGACTTGCTGCATAATTTTGTCAATTTGTTTTTACTATGTACTACTTTAATTTCTCATGGAGTGATGGTAAATCGATGGTAAATCAATTATATGAATTAATGAACATAAATCCCATGTGGGAAATATTACAAATATATGAATTCCTTATGCTGCTAGGTGTATATTGTTTCTTTGCTCTCAAATTAAGAATTGAGTTGGTGATTTTGATAATCCAAGTTTACCGCAATTAACTCATGCTGTTGAATTCCCAGTTAAGTTCACAATATCCTTTTGAAGTTTTTAAAGTAGCTTGTCTGTCTTCATGGAAAGTGGTATATTTAAGTAGTTATATATGCAGCATTGTTTACATTACTACATTCTTCCCTTCTCTTTTGTATCTCATAGGGAGCATTTAAGAAGTAGTAGTATGACTTAAGATTTGAATTTATTGATATAGAGGTGAATGAAATTACATTAAATGTCATTCTATTTGGTTTTGAATTAAAGTGTACTCTTTCTATCCTATATTAGGAGTCAACATTTTTACTTGACGGCGCTAATTGCAGTATTACACCCACCAAAAAATTTAAAGTTATGTTCTTATATTGTTGTTGGAAGTTTCGTTGTGCATGTTGATAAGTAAGCAAGTTAGTTTTATAAAACTTCTAGGTTTTGAGTTTACAAAATTTCTTGTACTGTGACATTGTTAATTAACTAACTTGTTTTTGTTTCGGCATCTTCTATATGTTCTAGTTGTGATAAGAGTGTGAACATGGTTATGAAGTAATATAATAGACAACATGGGATAATAAATGTATTGGCACGATGATCTTCTTCTTCCCATCGATGATTAGCCACATTAGTATCCTTAACACTCGTGTTTAGCTCATGTTATCATTATATATTTTTTAAATTAGCATGATCATTCATTAATTTTATATTGAAACCGTACAGTTAATTCATTTGTATGTCATTTACCTTCGATTCTAACATCTATATTTTTTGTAATGTTCTTTATAGAAGTAATCTACCAAGTATCAAGGGATTGCTATTAATAAATGGTGAAGAAGCTTGGACTCGTTAAACTTTGAGGGCTTTGTGCATTGTAATATTATTATTTACAGCTTGCTAATTGTTATGTGGATTAGATTGCCCTTTTTAATTAAAATATATATGGTGTTAGTTTGGATTAGATTGGACTATATTGTGGGTTATTAATTAAGTTTTGATGGTGTGTAATATGTTGAAAAAGGCAAAAAAACATTGTGGCTAGACAAAAAAAAAAAAACAAAAACCTACCCAACAATTGTATTACCAAACTAGTATGGCTTTGGCACAGCAACAACCCGTTCCAAATGACTGCCAACTTCCACATGTAATAACGACTAGCTGACACGTGGGGGAATGAGAAAAATTACATGTGGACAAATAAAAAATGAAATGAAAACTGAGTTACATAAATAGCAACGTATTTGGAACTAATTTGGCACTGTTATTGGCCGTTCCAAAACCGTTCCAGTTTTGGTTAAAAAGTGCAGTTTGACCATAGTCTAAAACGGAAAGGGATCTGAAATAGGCCGTTCCAAAAAAATTCCACGCCTGTTTTAGGTACTGCTGGAGCCGTTCCAGATTCATTTGTTTGGCACGGTTTTGAGTAGTGCCTGTTTGGCATTTCTGGTGTAGTGTATGAAGATGTGTGATGGGGAGAAAGCACAGGGGCCAAACAGGTGTACGATGGAAGTCTTTAGGAGGAGTTGGGATATCATTAAAAAAGTTATTTTAGGATTCTTCAAAGACTTCTTTGATAATGGTATCTTTAATGTATGCACCAATTCCATCTACATTTGTTTATCCCCAAGAAATTATCTGTGACGCCCCAAAATCGCGTTTGGAGGATTGAGCCTCCGGAACCCGATTAATCACGGTGACATACACGACGGAAGGATTAAATTAAAACAATTTAAACAGTATCAAAAACATTTCTTGTGTAAAGTTCCAGTTTAGAAAAAAATTGGCATGTGGAGTCTATAATTTTAATAAAACCAAGACCTGTAGAAGCTCAATCTTTTGAAATAACTCCACATTTACATTTATAAAATCCCAACCATTAACATACAAATGTGAATACAATTCATGTTCCTCCAATGATGTAATTCCATATTCCTTCATCTAACGTTAATCACTTTTATAATCGCGACATAAGCAAATTTAAGTCCTGGGTACTGAAATTTTGTTCTAAAAGGGTCGATACTATTTGGAGACTTCGAACAAGTATTATTAGTGTATTTAAGATTTCTTTTAAGGCCAAGAGTTGGTTCGAGTGGTTCAAACGAAAATCGGTTCTTAAATCGCTCATTTTCACTTTACAGACAAATCGACCTTTGCTGCTTCAAAAATGCATAACTTCTTCATCCTAACTCCAACTGAGTCACCATTGGCTCCATCGGAAAAGGTATTTCAATTTCTTACAACATTCGTGTTTGGCCCGAACCCAAATTCCTGCATCTTCAAGTTCAACGCAGCAGTCAAAGTGAACAGCATGTTGTTTTCCAGAACAGCATGCTGTTGGAGATGCCTAGATAAGGATGTAGAGATTGTACCAAAATGATTTAGGGATAGCATGTTGTTGTACATAATAGCATGCTATTGTCCCTGGGCATCACATATTTATTTCTTTTCTTCCCTATTTCTTTACAAAACTCATACAAACTTCTAGAGAGAGAAGGGGAAGGCGATTTTGGGGGATTTAAGGGGGATCCAAACACCACAAACCTAACTTAAGATTGGATAATTATCTACACCTTCCTACACTACTATGCATCATCTCCTTCATCCAATTTCCACCATTGCTAAAGCTAAGGCTTTGAAGGAACTTGGGGATTTGGTATCTACACTTGGATTCAACGCTTCTAGCTTGAGAAACGTCCTCATATGAGGTGGGAACAATAGTATAAAACTCTTTTCCAAAGCTTTATGTGTTGCATGCTTTGATTGAACTATAGATTGGGGGTTTCATACAATTTCGAAATTTGGCTTGTTCATGGTATTGGGTTGATTTTCTTTGATACTTTTGGTTGATTTGTGATTTATTCAAGTTTAATTTGATGACTATATAAGAATCGCCAATTATATGTGGTTATAGATAAATATTTATATGAAACCCTTACATAGGGATATGATAACGGATAATAAGTTGTGATACTTGTATATATGAATATATGGCTGGATTTAAAGCATGTTTTGCTTGCTATTACACATGTATAGGATGTTATTGCAGTACTGAAGCCATTGATTGACTAATTGTGAGATTTGTGGATTAACTAGCCAGTCTGTAACTGTGCTGGATAGATTTCTAAAACTATGTTGGATAAACAATGTATTGAGACCATGTGGGGAAGTTTATATTGAATTTAAGTGTTATAAATTATGAATCATATTTGGTTTGGCACCGACTTAATAATTCGTTGTAAAACTTCCCAATTTGTGAAATCAGTAGATAAATTTCTCAACTGAGCACTTAGTGGACAGACTTGGTGAGCTTGGCTTAAATACAACCATGATACTATTATAAGACAAGATGAAAAATATATGAATTGAGATACAAATGGTACACATATATGTTTTACGTATATCAAGTCCGATGGACGTAAGCTATATGATTTTATATGTATTCAGTATATTTCTTTGAGATTTCCATATTTAAGATTTATGAACAAGATACATTAATTTAGTACTATTTGGTGTGTTGGCTCTTTATGTTTTATTGCTATTTCATGGTTTCAAAGTTTTGGCTCAATTATCTACATAGGTAGTGATTGTAAGGTTGTAGCCTTACTTGGAAGGTTGTAGCCTTCCTTAGTATTGGATTGGAGCCCATTTGTTATTGTAGCCACTTAGATTATCGGGTTGGAACCCGAAGTACCGGTACTAGACGAGGGTTGTAGCCTCTTGTTAGTGGTAGTAGCCGTTAACGCATTGGGTTATAGCCCATTGCAAATAAAGGGTTGTAACCCTTTTGGTTGCCTTTGAGATAAGATAAGACGAGACGTAGCGGAGCATAATTGAAGCCTGTAATAGTTGCCAACACATTGTACCTTCGATTAATAATCTTGCATTTCCCTTTGTGCATTGTTCTGCTTGATATCTGGGGAAACAGGATCATTTGATGTGCATTGCATGTATTTTAACTTCTATGGTATATGGATATGGGTATTATAGATACATATACAGTATACTTACTGTTAGCTATGATTTTTATACTGCACGATGTATGTGTATTACTATGTGTATTTCAGTATACAAAACCTTATAGTTTTCCAATGAGCCTGTGTTTGGCTTATTCCTATTTTTTTCAAAACAGTTTTGCAGGTACACTCTTCGGGTTGGCTTGCATTAGTGTTTATTACCTCTGAAGACCCCATAATCAAGTTAGTATCCCTTGGAGGGACGACTTGCTTTCATATGTTTAATATCAAATTAATTGACAATTGTTTTTAAGGTATAAATGTTGTAAACATTTTTAATCGTATATTATAACCTCGTTGAAGGATTTATGTTCAATAGCCATATATGATTTTGCAACAATTGGGCTTGGGCTATATAATATGTGAGCTTGATTTTTAGAAATGGAATTTATTTTATCAATTCACAGGTTTTGGATTTGTTCAACTTACGGACTCCACATGCCATAATTTTCTTAAAATGAGTTTTAAAATTATATATATTAAACCTACCGTCAAGTACGGCACCATGATTAACTGAGTCCCGGAGGTCTAAACCTCTAAATGGGATTTGGGCCGTCACAAATGAGGTCCCAAACAAAGTCATCAAGTTATGTAACATTTATATCATACATAACACCTTTAATTAATTGTACAAACTATTCCAAACATCTGAATTTGTAAACACTAAGTCGTCCTGAGACAACTGTATAATTCCAAGCTATCAGAGCCTTTCTAGAGTCGTTTGCGTGCCATTCCCCGAAGAGTACCTTCAAAACTGTTTTGAAAAAATAGGAGTGAGCCAAACGGGCTCAGTGGGAACTATTCGAGTTTTTTATATAAAAATAAGTTGGGAAAAACCATGCATGCATGCCGTGCATTTATAATGAAAATAGTTTGACTTATGTAATGTAACTCTGTATGAAATTCATTTCCTTGTAATATATAGTACTTGGATAAGTATAAATATATGTACAAAAAGATATTCCTTAATTTGCCAATGCAATGGAAATCGTTTCATGCAATGTATATAAGTGCTATCCCATCCCAAAAGTATAAGAAAGGCAATATAAATAATTATAGTTGTACTGAATACGCCACAACACCGCGACCAGATCTATAATCATATCAATCATATATATAAACGTCACGTCTAGGATTTTATCTACATGTGCACAAGGATCGCGATCAAACTCGGTTTCTTTTTCCCCTAAGGCAGGGACCACCTACCGAGTCCACCTAGATGGAGAATGCCCCCAAGGCAACATAATAGTCTCACGTATCCACCAAGGCTATACACTATAGTTTATAACCAAGTCACTATCTGGTACGAGCGGTGTTGGCTAATCGATATAGAAATCCAAGAAAAATCCCAAGTACACATGCATATCTATAGGTCATCAATATCATTTCAGAACATGATACACCTCATATTTTTACCCAGGTATAAGCCAAAGGAATATATATGTATACCAAAATATATGTACTTGATTCACATGTATATGTATATAACTTGTATATCTCCGCTTAAGTGTATATGTACCTTACATTACTCAAGTGGTGGTGTTGTAGTTGTATTTCAACTTCCTTCGCCAAGTACGTTAACTATGGGTTCAGTTAAGAATATCCTTCTCTTGGGGAGTTTCGTACATTTCGTCGTGTAGGCTCCAAGCCAAGTATAATACACAAATTATTAAGGTTTAAGTTCTGTATAAACTTTCCCCTATGATCTTAGCTCCTGGTTTATACAAAATAAACTTATAAATCTGCCCAACATAGTTACGGACTAGAAAGTAGGTAGCAGTTTTCATAGATAAGGGATTATTAATTAAAGTACAACAATAACACCACAATCGCAAGTAATTATACGCAAAATGTGTTTCGAAAATCGAGTATGGCATCTTATGTAAGCGTACTATAGCGTATATTTACAAAAGTACTCGTAAGTAAGGGTTTTTATACCTATATTTTCCAAATCAACATAATAGTTGGGGTTTCTTGTAAAATCCATCATTTATTTTTGTAAGAGATATAATATAATCAAAGATTCAAGGAAAATTACCCCACAACCCCTTAAACATGCATTTGTAGAAAATTATATACAAAGTCACTGCATAAGCTTTGATTCGTAGTGAGTAAGGTGTAATAACTTGAAAATATGTTATAATACTATTGTTCCCACCTATTGAGGGTTAATCCCTCGAAGAATCGCGGAAGAAACGAGCCAAAAAAGCGTAGATGCAAAACCCCTAACCTTGCTCCAAAACCTTAGCCATGGAGGTGGTGGTGAGGAAGATGATGAATAGTGATAGGAGGGTGGATTTGGTGGATAAAGGAGTAGCTTGAGTCGTGATCTCAGATCACTTGTAAAACCCCCAAGATCGCCTCTCTTTTCTCTCTAAAAGCTCTCAAGAGGTGGTGATGAAATGAGAAGGAAAAAGGAGGAAAAAATATAAAAATCTCTCCCAGCTCGAAGTAGTTGACTATCCCACTTCATGTAGTCGACTGCATGGCCCAGAAGTGTGGGTTTTTGCTTCCTTCAGCTCTTTGGTTACCAAGCGGACTTCGCCTGTACTTTTCATCATCAAGAGTGGGAATTGGGCCTCGGCCAAAACATAGAAGTTGTATAATGGATCAAAACCTAAAGATAGGCACATATGGGGACTCATTTGGAGTTTGGATGAAGAACATGTGGACTTCCAAAGTTAGCTAAAAATCATTAATTGCGTAGGACCTAAACTTTCAATTTACGAGCTGCTTTTTGTTCGATCCACCCGAAATGACTTATGGTCATTCTAACACACTTAAATACATTAATATGACTTACTATAAGTCTTTGAGCCATTCCGATCATTCCGAAACAAAATCTGGCTATCCAAATCCACTTCTGCCTTACACGCGTCTTGTATCGTAATTCCCGAGAAATAGAGATACGGGGCATTACATTATCATCTCTTATGCTTAAATATTATAGGCCAATTAGCCTTGTAATGATTTTATATAAGATTTTGGCTAAAGTTTTATCTTTAAGATTAAGAGATGTGTTGGGAGAAACCATTGGTTTGGCACAAAGGGGCGTTTGTGAGGGGTAGACAACTTCTATATTTATTTATCATCGCAAATGAGGGGGTGGAAAAATATCAAAAGAAGAAAAAAAAATGATAGTGTTCAAAATAGATTTTGAAAAAGCTTATGATCAAGTGGATGGGAACTTCATTGATCATGTTCTTGATAAAAAGGGGTTTGGGGAGAAGTGGAGAAGGTGGATTAAAGGTTCTATCTCTTCCACCACTTTATCTATAATGATCAATGGGAGACCTAAGGGTATCTTCAATGCCACTAGGGAACTTAGGCAAGGGGATCATTTATCCCTTTTCCTTTTTGTCTTAGTGGCGGATGTTCTCAACCAATTAGTGGGAAAGGCGAAGGATGTTAGATTAATAAAGGGGTTCGAAATTGGGAGGGAGAAGGTGAATCTATCACATTTACAATTTTCCGATGACACAAGTTTTTTCTCTTAAATAACGAGAGAAAGATGAAAAATTTAATGGATATTCTAGATATCTTTAGGGTTGCTTTGGGTCTTAACATCAACATGTCAAAAGCACGTTTGTAGGGCTTAATGTTAATGAGGAAGACTTGATTTCCTTGGAGAGTGTAGCAAGTTATGAGGTAGGTTCATGGCCATTGTCCTACTTGGGTATGCCGTTGGGTGACAATTCGATACGAGTAGGATTTTCGGATCCAGACATAGAAAAATTTTTGAAAAGATCGGAAGGATGAATGAAATGATGTCTTTCTAGAGGGGATAGATTGACATTAATTCAATCGGTCTTGTAAAGTATTCCTAATTACTTTCTCTTTTTAAAATGCCTGTTTCGGTGGCAAAAGAGATTGACAAATTGTTGAGACTTTTTTTTTGGGGTGGGTTTGAGGAGCATAGAAGTGTTCATTTAGTTAGTTGGAACATTGTGTCAAAAAGCAAAGTTAAGGGAGGTTTGGCGATTGAAATCTCCTAAGGAAAAATGAGGCTCTCTTGGGAAAGTGGCTTTGGAGGAAGATTCTTTTTAGTGCTTACTAATCAAAAGTAAATATGACATTCATAATTACGGATGGGATTCTAATGTGGTGGCTAGAGGATCTTATTGCAATCCATGGGAGGCCATCTCTGATGACCTTGATACATTCTTATCCTTCACTCAACCTAAGGTAGGGATAGGGGATAAAATTCGATTTTGGGAAGACATATGGGTTGGGTCCTCTCCATTAACTTCTCTTTTCCTCGGCTTCAAATGGTTTGTCTCAATACTAACTCCTTGATTGCTTTAATTATTCGTTAGGATTCCAAAAATTCTTATTCATAGGACTTATCCTTTTGTAGAAATCTTAATGATAGGGAGATTAAGGAATTTTTGGCATTAATGATCTGGTGGGTAGTATCAAACTCTCTAGGTCGGAAAGGGACAAGAGAGTTTAGGTAGTGGAAAATCAAGTTTCTTTTCTTGTAAATCCTAAGATAAAGGTATTTGCTTGGTTAGCTTTTTAGAAGAAGGTAAATACATATGACTTGCTCCAAATTAGACGGCCTTATCTTTCCATCTCTCCACCTTAGTGTGTTCTTTGTGAAAGGGACATGGAATCCATTGACAACATGTTAGTTCATTGTCATTTTGCACACGTTAATTATTTGGAATAAGATTCGAATGGAGTTTGATTTGGTAGCAACCCTGCCAAAGTCATGGCATGATCTTTTGGCCATTGAATGGTGCTTCAAGGGAAATAAGAAGAAAGCAAAGATGATGTGGAGGTGTTGTTGTATGGCAACAACCTAGTATGTGTGGTAGGAACCCAATTCTAGAATTTTTGAAGATCGATCACTGCAAATTCAGGAGGTGTAGAGTAAAACACTCTGAGAAAATGTAACTTTAATGAGGAAATATGTTTGTTGACAAAGGTTTTACATCCTCACAATAGTTGGATAGCGAGAAAAGAAAAATATTTTTCGCTTGTCTTTTATGACGGAAAAAATATCTATGGTGAGGATTATTTATAACCCACAAGATATTAGGTAATGGTGAGAAAATAATTTTGTCACAAAATGTAAATTTTCATTTAATTGATCTAGTGAGGAATGCTGAAATTTTATCACTAATAAGGCATGTCTAGAGACAAATTTAATTTTATCACTAAAATTTCTTCGCTAAAGCTATGTTTTCTTGTAGTGAAATCAAGTCGATGGCTTCTCTTTGGGCATTCTTATCCAAAGTTTTTGGCTTATTATCTACATCCGATATATCTAGAGATTGGGGGGCAGTTACGAGATAGAGTTGTAGGATTCATTATTCTAGAGTCATAGTGTGATTGTGTGATGATTCTAGGTAGCTATTGTGGTAAATTTCTGGTCCAGCATATGGCTCTATTTTATTCAATTGTATTGTTTTTTTATATCAATAAAAGTGTTTGTTTTTATGTAAAAAAAATAAAATTCAAAGTATAACACACAACAGTGAAAAAATAATTTTCTTCTTATTGTTCCCAACTTAGCTAAGGTAGATCATCATGAATTGAATGATAGTTGATGTTGATTCCAGCTCTAGACTAATGCTCCAAGATTTACCCTAGTTCCCATGGTGACGAAAAGATGAAAAAGATGATGAAAAGTGATTTCCAAGCTCCAAATTCTTGCATTATAACGAAACATCCCAAATTTTCTTTCCAATAATCCATCTCAATCTCCCTCCATCTTCTTTAGACTTTCAGGGCATTAAATTTGGAAATGAGAGTTCTAGAGTGTATATGAATGAGTTAGGTCGATTAAAGAATGTTCTGGAAAAGTCAACCTATTGGTCAATGGATATGCGTTGGTATCACTAAAATAGTGTTATTCCGGTACGCCTAGCTAAAATCTCACAACACTGAGGCAATTGCATACCGGTACTAGTCTTAAAGGGCTATTCTGGTACGCAACTTCAATTCTGCCATTTGACTTAAATGATCATTTTGGCCTTAAAGATGTTCAATTCTAAACTTGGACTAAACACGGAATATGTAGAACACACGAAAACCTAACTAGGAGTATGAACTGACAATCGTTTGGATAAGAAATGAAGGACATATGGAAACACTAAGCTAACAAGGAAATCATCATCATGTACCGACCACTGAGTTATGCAACTGTTACCTCATATCGCTTGGGCTTGGAGAATGAATGACTTGGATTAATGATGGGCTAACTTTTTAATTTGCTAGATGGGCTTGAGACAGTTGACTTGATAAATGGACTGTTTGACTAATTTAATCAGGCTTGTTGCAGGTGGCTGAGCTTTAATTGACTTGGCTGTTGGGCCCTTGAATGGCTTGGCCCGCTGGATTTAATTCGTTGGTGCACCGATCGTATTCTGGTCATAATTTTGTGCTCCGAATTCTAATTGATGCAAGATTATCACCTACGCGTAGCTAACTCAAAGATCTAAAACTTTTATATATGGAGTTTTCTTCAAATTCCTTATGGATTAGTGCCAATCTTTTCGATTTAATTCCATGCACCTGAGAAGCTCTAAAAACACAGCAAATGTAACAATATACGCTCTCTAATGTATATATTAGTAGGCTTTTATTTACTAATTTATTGGCACATCAATCAACATTAATGGGAACAACAAAATCAACATTATAATATGTCTAATTGATTTAATGAGGTTTTTGAATAATATATCTGAATAATTATTGTGAAAAACATTCTAAAAGTAGGTTCTCAAAGGTCCAACTATAATATGTTTACTAAAAAATTAATTACAAGAACATAACTTAATATGTCTGAAAAAAAATTAAAAAGATGCAGTTTAACACGTCTGCCAGAAAATTAATTACACGAACGTAACTTAATATGTTTGATTGCTATAGTATGTCCGGCTAGTTTGAGACATTTTATTCCTTTGACTCTTTTTTCATAATTCTTGTATTTATCTTCTTGTTTGGTTTTCTTGTGATAAGTGTTTGAATTTATTTTCATTGATTTAATTTCAAATTTAACTCTATATTTATTTTTTTGTATTTATCTTTAAGAAGGGTAGTATTGGAATTCAACTTAATTAATTAAAATAATAAAATAATTAATATTTTGTCTTTGATTAAAAAAATTTCTTTTAAACTAATGATTTTAAATGGATGTCTTTTATTATAACTACTATTTATGTAATGTCCATTATTATTATTTTTTTAAAAAAAAAATTAGTTTTTTAATTCTTAAAAGGAGTCCAATTTTAAAAGTTTCCCGCGGACCCGCCCTTATTGGAATGACATTTGTTCCCGAGAGATAAACATGCACATGAGCTTTTCCCTCGTCTCAAAATAAGAGTCAAATTTTAGTTTTTGAATATTTTAAATTAAAGTTAGATTTCTTTTTTTTTAGCGTAATCAAAAGTTTAATCTTAGACCATAGACATTAACATTATTATTTTACTTATTGTTTTGGAAACCAAACAAATGCCTCGTGAAAGATCATTAATAAGCAAAAAATGAAGCCAATTCAAGAACAAGTAATCCCAGTTTTTCGAAGACGACATAAATAAAACATATGTTAATGCTGTGAGCACATCTAGTTTTTAATTAGGGCAAATTATATTAAAGTAAAATTTATTTTTTTACCACTTTAGTAAGGGCAAATCTATCTATACTATATATAAAAGCACGAATAACCTCAAATGTTTTTTCCTTTTTTTGTATGGATAAATATATATACCCTATTATTCTAAAATTACAGTCTCCTACTCAAACTGAAAATTACGTTGTACTAAAAATAAAGTTAAAATAAAGTTATGTATCTTATGTCTTCTACTCAAAATGAAATTCACAATATTATCAAACTGCTCTACTAATAAAAAAATTATGTATTTATGTCTTCTACTCAAAATGAAATTCACAATAGTATCAAATTACTCTATTAATGAAAATCTTTGAAAAAAAATCAAATTACTCTACTAATAAAAATCTTTAAAAAAAAATCAAATTATTCTACTAATGAAAATCAAGGTGTACTACTCAAAATAAAACTAAAATAAAATTATGTATTTTATGTCTTCTACTAAAAAAAATTATGTATTTTAATGTGTCTTTTATTCAAAATATAATTCACAATAGTATCAAATTACTCTACTAATGAAAAAAATTATGTATTTTATGTCTTCTACTAAAAATGAAATTCACAATAGTATCAAATTACTCTACTAACGAAAAACACATTGTACTACTCAAAATAGAATTAAAATGTTCTACTCAAAATCAAACTCACGACGATATCATATTAATTTGGTTTAAACCCTACTTATTTTAGTTTCTCTACTCTTCCAATGATATTATATCTTTTACAATACATCCTAATTTATTTCAACAACAATTTCAATTCACAAACTTATATATAAACACATAAACCATATAAAAAAACACAGACAGATTACCAACTTCTCGAAATATAAATGGTTTGTTCTCTCTCTTCAAACAACTTAGTATTATTATAAATGAATCCTATTTCATGAAACAATAGTTCAATAGAACAATGGATATTTGTTAATGTTTTTATAATTTTTTTATGCTCGACAATAGTTCTTTCTCTATGTAAATGGGTTTTTTTTTTTTTACTATTTTATTGGTTATTGTTTTTTATTATTATTGGTTGCGTATACTTTAAATTTAATTAATTTCCTTGTCTATTGGTTAAATCAAAAATATAATTAATCAAACTAATAATAAATGTACTAATTATATAATATACTCCAATACAGGTTTATGCTTGGCCACCCATGAAAATTTGATGCAACAATTTTAATACACCTAATTGATTATATTATTCTCTTACAATTTTAAATTACCTTCTACACTTGATAGTATTGTTTTTGGTTTATTTTTTATATATTTATCAAGCTTTTGCTTGGGATAGAACTTCTTTTCTTTTCTTTTTTTTTTCTTTTTTTCTTACCAATTCTTTTTACATATTTATTACTATTACTAATAACATTTGTCAAACACTAAAGACACGTGCAACGCACGTGCACAAGAGGTAGTTATTTACAAAACCGTAATTTTGTATCCATCTTTTCCTTATCATTTTATTCCACCATCCCTTTTCTCTTCACTTGGTGATCTTGTCCATTTTTAATTGTTATTCAAATTCATGGACAATCTAATTTCTTCATCATTGCAATGGCAAGTAAGTTCAACAAAATAAAAAAAAAAATTCACAAATTTCATTTATCTTTATAAGCGTGTATTATAGTAAACATTGTTAACCCAATTTCAATGCAACTTCCCATTGACCTTATTAGACCTCCAGCACAAGAATACATATATGGACGTATGGTAGATCTTTACTGACATGTATTTTCAATTATCATGTATGTTTTTAAATTTTCAGTTTTCACTTAACCATTGTTGCGATTTGCAACTTGTAACATTATATCTTTAAGTAAACATGTAATGTTGCAACTATAATGAAAGGATATGCACACAACTAGTATGATATATAGTCTTAAGTTGTCCCTATTGATCTACCACTTGCAGAAATTTTGTAAACCATGCATATATGAATGATAGATAACCTAAAATGTGCATTGACAACATGGATAATTAGGATAATTTATTCTTCTAGTAAGTTTTTAATTTCTTTCTTCTTATTTTGCTATATTTTTTCATGTGAGATTGCTCAATCAATTGATTAAAATATGTCTTGTATCTAGAAAAACAGGAAAATGGTCATACAATATCTTATCAATGGTGTTCCTACATATTTAGAAACCTCATTTTTGTTTTAGAAACTATTTTGTTTTTAGTGTAATGCTCAAAAACAATTTTGCTTACTAATAGAGTGTGCCCATACTAATAGTAAATTAACATGGTAACAGACAAATTTTACTTTAATGGGATGTGCCCTAATTAAAAACTAGTTGTGCCCATACCATTGACCTAAAACATAATATATGTATGAATTAAAAATGTGAATTTTCATTTGGTACAAATGGAATATTATTTGGTCGCGATCTTTCTTACATTTATAATTAAGCTTGCAATACATAAAGAACATGTGAAAGGGGGTGAAGTTCACACATTCAATAGTTTTCTCCGATATAAAGCTTAATTTCATTTTACTGTAACCTATTCCTCTTGAAAGTAATTATGTTTATTTTAAATGTACAAAAAGCTATTATTTTCATTTTTTGTGCAATTTCCTGCTTTTGAAATATTAGAAGAAATTAAATTAAAATTAGCTTGAATTTATAATAGATTTATAAAGTGAATGTGTGATTTTAGCACATGACCATTTCTACACATCATTATTTCTGTACACACCTACACACAAATACATAGTCCCTAAATCGATGCCAATAATTTTACTGTTTGAGGGAGATTCCACTGGCCGCTATTCCAACTAACAACACTTCAATCAAAAAACATAACAATATTTAGATTCATAGTTGGAGCACTAGATTCTGTTAAATTTATGTATATATATACACATATGCACCTATATGAATATTCGGGTAATACTGTTTTTTCAGCAAAACAGTACAGAAAAGAATAACATAGTGACAAAAATTTAGTTATTCAACCACTTTTGTTATATCTGTTTTTTATTTTTTATATTTTTTTCTATTGAATTATATTAGAGATGAGCAAAAATTAACTATAAAAATGATTGAGAATTTTCTACAGCAAAATCCGCCAACTACTCGACTTAGAATCGATCTTTATAACTTTTAGCAAAAATTTTGAATTATATTGTTAGTAATTTACAATTTTTAGAAAGATATGATACAACTTCCGGAGAAATTACTTTGCTCTAGTAAGGTAACATGATAACCTAAATTAATATTTGTAGAGTTATGACAAAAAAAATTCAAATTTCATATATGAAAGAATCAATGAAAATTCTTTTTCTCTAAAACAAAACAAAACAAAATCAAACTAGCCGAGTAATAATGTAATAAATAATTAAGACAGAGTATGTGAAATAAGGATAGGAAGAAAAAATATTGGTTTTTGCTTGATCAAACCCATTAATATGTGGAACTTTACATGTGTATATAAATAAGGTAGAAACACTTACAATGAGGCATTTTGGAGAAATACCCCACACCTGTGCTACAAAGTGTTCATATCACTACCTCAAAAGGACACTTAGGCGACGTAGATTGTACGTCGCCCAAATGTACATATACGTCGCCCCAATCTTAGGCGACGTAGGCTACGTCGCCTAAGGTACGGCGCCTAAGCTATGTCGCCCTAGGTAATGGGCGACGTAAACAAATAATCACGTCGCCTAAGAGAAATCAAAGGCGACATATAAATACATACGTCGCCTATGTGGTCTAAGCAGAGTTGACTTTGACTGGACTTTAGGCGACGTAATCATCTAGATACGTCGCCTATGTATCTTACTTGGGCGACGTACTTATTTAATTAGGTCGGCCAGGTATCTTACTTGGGCGACGTACTTATTTGATGAGGTCGGCTATGTATCTTACTTGGGCGACGTACTTATTTAATTAGGTCACCTCAAGTCCAGTCAAAGTCAACTTTTCTCTTACCTGAGGCGACGTAGTTAAATAAGCACGTCGCCCAGGTTACTTAGGCGACGTACTTATTTGATGAGGTCGGCTATGTATCTTACTTGGGCGACGTACTTATTTAATTAGGTCGCCTCAAGTCCAGTCAAAGTCAACTCTTCTCTTACCTGAGGCGACGTTGTTAAATAAGCACGTCGCCCAGGTATCTTACTTAGGCGACGTACTTATTTGATTAGGTCGCCGAAAATCAGTGCAGAGTTGACTTTTGACCGGACTTTGGGCGACGTATGTAAAATAATTACGTCGCCTAAGTTAATTAGAATAATTACAGAAATTGCCTGTTTCTGTGTGCACCCCACGCGTGCACTTCTATACAAATAACCTGCATTACAAACCAATTTCATTCATTCAAACATCCTGCCCAATCGTTCATATTTTTCTTTCATTCAAATATCAAAACATTCAATTATTCAAATATCCGACCATTCAGAATTCAAATATCTAAGCATTCAATTAAATGTTCAAAACGTTTATAAATTACAGCAATGTCCTACAAAACAGTTTTAAAAACTTTACAATCATATAAAATTGATCAATAAGAAAATAAACCTAAAACTATCATGCATTGGAGCCATCGGATGGTGGAGCCCTCATATTCATCTGCCTCGCCATTTCTGCAAGCTGGGCTTGTACCCTCGCTTCGAACTCCAGCCGCTCCCTATCTCGATCTCGTCTTTCCTGTTGAAGCCGCTCCTTCAGTTCCTTTTGATTTGTCCTAAGTCGGGCGAACTCCTCCTCAATCGCGGCGTTTCGGGGCTCTGGCCGTGACGGTCCTCTCGTCATCGGCTGATTGGCGACGCCGCTGCCTAAGCCAGGAACCCTGGTCCCTCTCGAAGGACCGACCACCCTCTCCATAAGGACGATCTCTACGTCAACAGAGAGTCTCGGCGGAGCTGTGACTGAGGCCGGCGAGGTGCCATCCGATGTATTCTCGATCGGAGGCATACTCTCCATCAACGAGGCAACCACCTCGTCGCTCGCTTGCTGAACCCGCGACTGCAAATACAATAAATATAATTAATGAACTTCTTATTATAAATAATTAAGCATAAGAATCGAATTTCTTATTACAAATAACTAGCAATAAATTTAATGAATTAATAAATAATAAACTTACAGTGCCCTCGGGATTGAATTTCTTGTACATGTCTATGTACGTCTTCGCGTGAGGAGCTTGCTCGCCTTTCTTCGTGTACTCCTCAGCTCGAGCTGCAAAAGGCCTGGCCCCTCCACTGTGGGGCCTCTTGTTTGCCGAGGCCTGGATCACCTTTATTTGCTCGCTCCGCCTCTGCAAGATATATAAGATACAAATCGTTAGAGTATTTAATTGTATTTAAATTAAGTTAGACAAATTAATTAATTTTACCTGAAATTCGGGATCCCTGAAGTGGTTGCACAACCACTGCCACTCCGCAGGCCGATGTGCGAACTCGACCGGAAGGGGCGTATCTCCCAATTCCTGCCAGTTCGTGTGACAGGAAGACTTCCACTGCCTGAACCGGTTGGCGGCCTTCTCGTCTATCCAACCAGTGAGCTCCCTACGCTGCTGATCGATATCGTAGTTCACCTACAAAGCAAAATAGCAGAAAAAACATTAGTAATTTGAAACAATAACAAACAATAAAAAAATAAAGAAAAATGCAAAACTTACCGATAAAAAATCCAGCAACCTCGTACGCTCCGTCATCGAAAGGTCATGCCACGTCGGATGGAGCATCGGACATCAGTCTTTTATATAAGCTGAGAGGTCCGTCACGAACCGGGAGCGAACTGAGAAGGGTGGCCCCCTAATCGAATCCTCGTAGGTCACCGGGGTCCTGCCCTTCTCTTTCGTGATCGCCGCCGTTTTCTTCCCGAGTACGACTCCTCTCCTCTTATTACTCGAGGAGGCGCCGGCGGCGGTATCTGTATATTACAAGAAAATTTATTCAGTAAATTGTATAAAGTTAATATAATTGTTGGCGTATAACTAAAAAATCTAATTAAGAACTTTACCTGTGTCGGTCGGCACGTGAGTAGTAGCAAAACTGCAGCGAATGCTGCGTGTGGGTGGTGAGGGGCCCGTGCTGCCGGTCGTCGAATGATCGGAAGGGAGAGGCAGAACAAGTGGCAGGACCGGTGACTCCTACGCTGAGTCTGGTGGTCCGTCTGCCTGGGTCGCCTGCTGCGATGCCTGGGGCACCTGCTGCGAGGTCTGGGCTGCCTCCGAGGGCTGCTGCTGCTGCAGCAGGGCAAGATGGAACTCCTCGCGCATATCTACACGAGATTTCTTGCGCACGGCTGAATCTTTCGGAGGCATCCTGGCATATATATTAAAAAAGAAACATAAGAATACTATAATTGACTTGAATTGAAATTGAATTGAATCGAAATCGAACATGTCCATAAGAACAGTAAACTTCAAGATCAATATATATATAACTTCACTTTACACATTAAAAAAAAAAACCGATATACGTGCTTTAATTTAATCAAGACACATAACTAATTAGACATATATATATATAGCCAAAACAGATATACACATAAAAATGCTCTGTTTGCCGAGCTCATATACAAAATATCCGAGCTCATACAAAAAATAGTGTTTGCCGAGCTCATAAACAAAAGATCCGAGCTCATTCATAAATGCTGTGTTTGCCGAGCTCACCTGAACAAATAATTTTCGAGCTCATAAGTATACGAGCTCGAAAACTTCCGAATTCGTAACTACGAAGTATCGAGCTCACATTTATACTTTTTCCGAGCTCATAAATAATTGTGTTTACGAGCTCATAAAAATTCTGCCTAGCATAATAGTTTTTACCGAGCAAGGCTTTTCCGAGGACATCCGAGAAGGAAATTTAAGCAAGTATAAAATTTTACCGAGTACAAAATTTGTATTTTCCGAGCTGGAGCTCAAATAATTGTGTTTACGAGCTCATAAAGAACCTGCCAAGCATAATAGTTTTTACCGAGCAAGGCTTTTCCGAGGACATCCGAGCAGGAAATTTAAGCAACTTAAAATTTTACATAGTGCCAAATTTGTATTTTCCGAGCTGGAGCTCAATACTTTAGTGTTTATCGAGCTCATAAAAATTCTGCCAATCATAATAGTTTTACCGAGGAAGGCTTTTTTGAGGACATCCGAGAAGGAAATTTTAGCAAGTATAAAATTTTACCAAGTACAAAATTTGTATTTTCCGAGCTGGAAATACATTTGTATTTTGTCGAGCTTGCCGAGCTCATAAAAATTTAGTGTTCACCGAAAAAAACACAAATTTCCGAGCAGCAGTGGAAACAGTTTTTCTCAGCACCAAAAAACACATTTCAGATCAGATTATAAACCAGATACTTTTAGATCCAATCAATCAATAAATTCAAATTTATATGAATTATTTCATAACATCAAATACGCAGCAATGATTCACAAATTAAACACATGTTTCAAGAAGTTTATTCACATCCGAGAAGGAAATTTTACCAAGTACAAAATTTCACCAAGTACAAAATTATAAACACATATTAAAAATTTCCGAGCTTATATAAAATTTATATTTTCCGAGCAAAGTAGGGGTGTGAATAGCCAAACTTGGAGCAAGACACTATCAAACATCCAAAACTCCTAAGTTAAATTACATCACAGTACAAGCATATAACTAATCGTAATGAATCATCAACCAAATTAATCCAACACATCTAATGAATCATCAACCAAATTAATCGTAAACAAAGCCCTAAAAATCATGTACAATCAAAACAAAACCCTAAAACCATGATGAATCAACACCCAAATTAATCAAGAAGAAGAATGAAGAGAGAGAAAATAAAGTACCTCCGGCGAGGGAAGAAGCTACGGGGAGTGAGAGAAGAAGGAGAAGGAGAAGGTTGGGTGTCGTTTTAGGGAGAAGAATGAAGGAGCATCGTGGACAATAGAGGTGGTGGCGGTGAGCGAGGGCGGTGGTGGTCTGAAATGAGGGGGGAAGCCGGGAGAACTGAGAGATAGAGGGTGAGAGATAGAGGGAGAAGGAGATTGTTGCGCGGAGAAATGAAATTGGGGGTGAAGGGTTAAATATATACTATTCAATTGGGCGACGTATGTATTTAATTACGTACGTCGCCCAAGTGAATTTGAAATTTCCAATACATTTGAAATTTTCGTAAAATTTTCATGAAATTTTAAGGGGGGAAATCTTTTGGGCGACGTATTAATTACGTACGTCGCCCAAGTGAATTTGAAATTTTCAATATATTTGAAATTTTCGTGAAATTTCAAGGGGGAAAATCTTTTGGGCGACGTATTAATTTATACATCCCCTAAGAGTACTTAGGCGACGTAGTTTTTAAAGCTACGTCGCTTAAACTATTGTTAAGCGACGTAGGAATAAAATATACGTCGCCTAATTATATTATAATTATAACTTGCCCAATTATATTTATCCCTAAGGAACTCCAAGAGAATGTTCAGACGAGTATTCACTAAAGGTCCTTCTACAACGATTAATTCACTTGTCGTTGTTGTTAATAAATACAAGCATTATGCCACAGCTAGGTTTAAACGCACATAATAATCTCAATCAGAGTCTTCATCATCATCATCATCATCATCATCATCATCATCATCATCGTTTTCATCATCATCGCTGCTATACAGATCATTGTTAAACCCTTCAGCATCGTCCGAGTCTTCATCCTCGTCATAATCATCATCCTCGTCTTCATCTTCATTTTCATATACGGGAATATTTACAAATGGTACTGGACCTAGGTTGATAAATAACTCCGATATAGGAAGACATATCGCATCTGGCTCTTGATAAGGTTCATCTACTTCATACAGTGGAGTGACCATATCGTCCTTTGCAACTGTGGCCTCACTGAACGTACCTCTGTGTGCCATATGGTTGACAACTTTCCAACCCTCACCAGCCAATGGATCATTTATATAAAACACTTGCGTTGCCGTCATGGCTAGAATAAATGGAAAGTCATCGTACCAACTACTATTCGTGTTCACAGAAGTAAGACCACGATTATACTGTACGCTGCCGGGAACAGTAGGGTCGGTGTTGTACCACTTACACTTGAACAACACAACTGGCATGCGTTCCGCATAAGTTAGTTGGACAACTGATTGCAGAATCCCATAGTATGTCAGATCACCGGCCACGCATGTCACTCCATTATTCTGAGTCTTCCAAATCCGGTCTCGATGCTCAGTAACAAATTTGACACCGTTCACCTCGCACTGAGAGAAAATGGTGCACATCATAGGTTGAGATGCAAGGATCTGTATCTCCCGGTTATATTTAGGATCATGTATTTGTAGCAGATGAAGCATCTGCATAATAATATATATACATGGAACATCAATGAAATGTAAATATGAATGCGACAAGTGAAAGTAAGTTAAGGCTGAAAGTTTACCCATCTGGGGAGGTGGTCAAGAAATGACGCCACACGATCAGCATCAGTGCCGTGTGGAGCTATTTTCGCAAATTGTCGACGGTGAGTCTCAATATACCATTATGTTTCTGTACAATTTATCATAACACACCAGTGAGCCATCGCAATTTGTTGCTTACTAAGACGGATGTTTCTGACACAACCTTTGGGCTTGACGAGGTGGGAGACAACGGAAATGTTCCACTGAGATGAATCTGGTATGACTTCATCACTCACGTTAGGATGATGCAAATAGTTATTGATGAAAGTCACACACTCGTGCATGATGTTCCTCTCGGCAATACACCCCTCTGGGTAACTCTTGTTTCCAACATCTTTCTTGTATTCTCCGAGCTGCCTGAAAGATTGTGCAATTATATAGTACAAATGTATACAATTAAAGACAATTATATATAGTATCCTAAAATCTAAAATAATACCTTTCAGTGGAAAACATCCAGGTATAATGCACGGGACCGGTGAGCAGGACCTGTTCGGGCAGGTGGATGCAGAGATGGACCATGATGGTAAAGAAAGCTGGCGAAAATATCATCTCCAACTTGTATAGGATCATGATAATATCGGTCTGCAGTTGACGGACGTCCGATTTTTTCAACTCTCGGGCGCAAATTGTCTGGAATAATCTGTAATACTCTACTAACGCGTCGGCGACGTCCCTTCCCAAATATGGTCGGATAACCACAGGAAGAACACGCTGAAGCATGACATGGCAATCGTGAGTCTTCAATCCGAGAAACTTTTTATCAGACGGTCTGATCTTACTCTTTAGGCTTCCAGCATAACCTCTTGGATATTTAACAGCTGCAACCCGATCAAATACGTCCCTGAGATCCCTAGGACGCACTATGTAATTCGCCCGAGGTAGCGTCACTTTTTCTGACGGCCCTATCCTCGGCCAAAGATTGCTGCGTATGCCCATATTCTTTAGAGTTAATCGAGATTTTACATCGTCCTTAGTCTTTCCATCGAGACCTAGAACAGTGCTCAAGATGTTGTCGCATACATTTTTTTCAATGTGCATCACATCTAATGCATGTCTCACACTCGATGATGTCCAGTAAGGCAGCTCCCAAAATAAACTGACGTGAGTCCAACACAGTCTCTGTTTAGTTGTCTGACATTAAGTACAATATAACTTATCAATTTATAATATCACAAATTAACTTATTACAATATCACAACTAATGTTAGTTTGAGCCGTACCTGTTTGAAGTCAGGATGCGGATGCAAAGAATTCTGAGGGTAAGAAAAACTATTCGTAGCTTCAAGTACAACATAACTTGTTGGTGTACTGGTTCTTAGGCGACGTACGTTTAGTACCGAGGTCGCCTTAAGGTCGGTCAAAGCCCTCGTTGACCGCTGCTTAAAAGTGTCGGTGGCCAACAGCTTTTGGGCGACGTGTGTATTTGATCACGTCTACTCGGATTATCTTAGGCGACGTAACGTGTACGTACGTCACTCAAGATCCTTGTTGGTGTAGTGGTTCTTAGGCGACGTAAGTTTAGTAGCGAGGTCGCCTTAAGGTCGGTCAAAGCCCTCGTTGACCGCTGCTTAAAAGTGTTGGTGGCCAACAGCTTTTGGGCGACGTGTGTATTTGATCACGTCTGCTCGGATTATCTTAGGCGACATAACGTGTACGTACGTCGCCCGAGATCCTTGTTGGTGTAGTGGTTCTTAGGCGACGTAAGTTTAGTACCGAGGTCGCCTTAAGGTCGGTCAAAGCCCTCGTTGACCGCTGCTAAAAGGTGTCGGTGGCCAGCTGCTTTTGCGCGACGTGTGTATTTGATCATGTCTGCTCGGATTATCTTAGGCGACGTAACGTGTACATACGTCGCCCGAGATCCTTGTTGGTGTAATGGTTCTTAGGCGACGTGGAAATGTACCGAGGTCGCCTTAAGGTCGGTCAAAGCCCTTGTTGACCGCTGCTTAAAAGTGTCGGTGGCCAACAGCTTTTGGGCGACGTGTGTATTTGATCACGTCTGCTCGGATTATCTTAGGCAACGTAACGTGTACGTACGTCGCCCGAGATCCTTGTTGGTGTAGCGGTTCTTAGGCGACGTTGAAATGTACCGAGGTCGCCTTAAGGTCGGTCAAAGCACTCGTTGACCGCTGCTTAGAAGTGTTGGTGGCCAATAGCTTTTGGGCGACGTGTGTATTTGATCACGTCTGCTCGAATTATCTTAGGCGACGTAACGTGTACATACGTCGCCCGAGATCCTTGTTGGTGTAGTGGTTCTTAGGCGACGTTGAAATGTACCGAGGTCGCCTTAACGTCGGTCAAAGCCCTCGTTCACCGCTGCTTAAAAGTGTCCGTGGCCAACAGCTTTTGGGCGAGGTGTGTATTTGATCACGTCTGCTCGGATTATCTTAGGCGACGTAACATGTACGTACGTCACCCGAGATCCTTATTGGTGTAGTGGTTCTTAGGCGACGTTAAAATGTACCGAGGTCGCCATAAGGTCGGTCAAAGCCCTCGTTGACCGCTAATTGAAGGTGTCGGTGGCCAACAGCTTTTGGGCGACGTGTGTATTTGATCACGTCTGCTCGGATTATCTTAGGCGACGTAACGTGTACGTACGTCGCCCAAGATCCTTCTTGGTGTAGTGGTTCTTAGGCGACGTACGTTTAGTACCGAGGTTGACTTAAGGTCAGTCAAAGCCCCTGTTGACCGCTGCTTAAAAATGTCGATGGCCAACAACTTTTGGGCGACGTTTGTATTCGATCACGTCTGCTCGGATTATCTTCGACAACGTAACGTGTACGTACGTCGCCCGAGATCCTTGTTGGTGTAGTGGTTCTCAGGCGACGTTGAAATGTACCGAGGACGCCTTAAGGTCGGTCAAAGTCCTCGTTGACCGATGCTTAAAAGTGTCGGTGGCCAACAACTTTTGGGCGACGTGCATATTTGATCACGTCTGCTCGGATTATCTTAGGCGACGTAACGTGTACGTACGTCGCCCGAGATCCTTGTTGGTGTAGTGGTTCTCAGGCGACGTTGAAATGTACCGAGGTCGGCTTAAGGTCGGTCAAAGCCCTCGTTGACCGCAGCTTAAAAGTGTCAGTGGCCACTAGCTTTTGGGCAACGTGTGTATTTGATCACGTCTGCTCGGATTATCTTAGGCGACGTAACGTGTACGTACGTCGCCCGAGATCCTTATTGGTGTAGTGGTTCTTAGGCGACGTTGAAATGTACCGAGGTCGCCTTAAGGTCGGTCAAAGCCCTCGTTGACCGCTGCTTAAAGGTGTCGGTGGCCAACAGCTTTTGGGCGACGTGTGTATTTGATCACGTCTGCTCGGATTATCTTAGGCGACGTAACGTGTACGTACGTCGCCTGAGATCCTTGTTGGTGTAGTGGTTCTTAGGCGACGTTGAAATGTACCGAGGTCGCCTTAAGGTCGGTCCAAGCCCTCGTTGATCGCTACTTAAAGGTGTCGGTGGCCAACAACTTTTGGGCGACGTGTGTATTTGATCACGTCTGCTCGGATTATCCTAGCCAACGTAACGTGCACGTACGTCGCCCGAGATCCTTGTCGGTGTAGTGGTTATTACGCGACGTTAAAATGTACCGAGGTCGCCTTAAGGTCGGTCAAAGCCCTCGTTGATCGCTACTTAAAGTTGTCGGTGGCCAACAACTTTTGGGCGACGCGTGTATTTGACCACCTCTGCTCGGATTATCTTAGGTGACGTAACGTGTATGTACGTCGCCCGAGATCCTTGTTGGTGTAGTGGTTTTTTGGCGACTTTGAAATGTACCGAGGTCGCCTTAAGGTCGGTTAAAGCCCTCGTTGACCGCTGATTAAAGATATCGGTGGCCAACAGCTTTGGGGCGACGTGTGTATTTGATCACGTCTGCTCGGATTATCTTAGGTGACGTAACGTGTTCGTCAGTCGCCCGAGATCCTTGTTGGTGTAGTGGTTCTTAGGCGACTTTGAAATGTATCGAGTTCGCCTTAAGGTCGGTTAAAGCCCTCGTTGACCGCTGATTAAAGGTGTCGGTGGCCAACAGCTTTTGGGCGACGTGTGTATTTGATCACGTCTGCTCGGATTATCTTAGGTGACGTAACGTGTTCGTACGTCGCCCGAGATCCTTGTTGGTGTAGTGGTTGTTAGGCGACTTTGAAATGTACCGAGGTCGCCTTAAGGTCGGTTAAAGCCCTCGTTGACCGCTGCTTAAAAGTGTCGGTGGCCAACAGCTTCTGGGCGACGTGTGTATTTGATCACGTCTGCTCGGATTATCTTAAGCGACGTAACGTGTACGTACGTCGCCCGAGATCCTTTTTGGTGTAGTGGTTCTTAGGCGACGTTGAAATGTACCGAGGTCGCCTAAAGGTCGGTCAAAGCCCTCGTTGACCGCTGATTAAAGGTGTCGGTGGCCAACAGCTTTTGGGCGACGTGTGTATTTGATCATTTCTGCTCGGATTATCTTAGGCGACGTAACGTGTACGTACGTCGCCCAAGATCCTTCTTGGTGTTGTGGTTCTTAGGCGACGTACGTTTAGTACCGAGGTTGACTTAGGGTCGGGCAAAGCCCTCGTTGACCGCTGCTTAAAAATGCCGGTGGCCAACAGCTTTTGGGATACGTGTGAATTCGATCACGTCTGCTCGAATTATCTACGACAACGTAACGTGTACGTACGTCGCCCGAGATCCTTGTTGGTGTAGTGGTTCTTAGGCGACGTTGAAATGTACCGAGGTCGACTTAAGGTCGGTCAAAGCCCTCGTTGACCGCTGCTTAAAAGTGTCGGTGGCCAACAGCTTCTGGGCGACGTGTGTATTTGATCACGTCTGCTCGGATTATCTTAGGCGACGTAACGTGTACGTACGTCGCCCGAGATCCTTTTTGGTGTAGTGGTTCTTAGGCGATGATGAAATGTACCGAGGTCGCCTAAAGGTCGGTCAAAGCCCTCGTTGACCGCTGATTAAAGGTGTCGGTGGCCAACAGCTTTTGGGCGACGTGTGTATTTGATCATTTCTGCTCGGATTATCTTAGGCGACGTAAGGTGTACGTACGTCGCCCGAGATCCTTGTTGGTGTAGTGGTTCTTAGGCGACGTTGAAATGTACCGGGGTCGCCTTAAGGTCGGTCAAAGCCCTCGTTGACCGCTGCTTAAAGGTGTCGGTGGCCAACAGCTTTTGGGCGACGTGTGTATTTGAACACGTCTGCTCGGATTTTCTTAGGCAACGTAACGAGTACGTACGTCGCCCGAGATCCTTTTTGGTGTAGTGGTTCTTAGGCGATGATGAAATGTACCGAGGTCGCCTAAAGGTCGGTCAAAGCCCTCGTTGACCGCTGATTAAAGGTGTCGGTGGCCAACAGCTTTTGGGCGACGTGTGTATTTGATCATTTCTGCTCGGATTATCTTAGGCGACGTAACGTGTACGTACGTCGCCCGAGATCCTTGTTGGTGTAGTGGTTCTTAGGGGACGTTGAAATGTACCGGGGTCGCCTTAAGGTTGGTCAAAGCCCTCGTTGACCGCTACTTAAAGTTGTCGGTGGCCAATAGCTTTTGGGCGACGAGTGTATTTGATCACGTCTGCTCGGATTATCTTAGGAGACGGGACGTGTACGTACGTCGCCCAAGATCCTTGTTGGTGTAGTGGTTTTTAGGCGACGTTTAAATGTACCAAGGTTGCCTTAAGGTCAGACAAAGCCCTCGTTGACCGCTACTTAAAAATGTCGGTGGCCAACAGCTTTTGGGCGACGTGTGTATTTGATCACGTCTGCTTTGATTATCTTAGGTGACGTAACGTGTACGTACGTTGCCCGAGATCCTTGTTGGTGTAGTGGTTCTTAGGCGACGTTGAAATGTACCGAGGTCGCCTTAAGGTCGGTCAAAGCCCTAGTTGACCGCTGCTTAAAAGTGTCGGTGGCCAACAGCTTTTGGGCGACGTGTGTATTTGATCACGTCTGCTCGGATTATCTTAGGCGACGTAACGTGTACGTACGTCGCCCGAGATCCTTGTTGGTGTAGTGGTTCTTAGGCGACGTTGAAATGTACCGAGGTCGCCTTAAGGTCGGTCAAAGCCCTAGTTGACCGCTGCTTAAAAGTGTCGGTGGCCAACAGCTTTTGGGCGACGTGTGTATTTGATCACGTCTGCTCGGATTATCTTAGGCGACGTAACGTGTACGTACGTCGCCCGAGATCCTTGTTGGTGTAGTGGTTCTTAGGAGACCTTGAAATGTATCGAGGTCGCCTTAAGGTCGGTCAAAGCCCTCGTTGACCGCTGCTTAAAGGTGTCGGTGGCCAACAGCTTTTGGGCGACGTGTGTATTTGATCACATCTGCTCGGATTATCTTAGGCCACGTAACGTGTACTTACGTCGCCCGAGATCCTTGTTGGTGTAGTGGTTCTTAAGCGACATTGAAATGTAACGAGGTCGCCTTAAGGTCGGTCAAAGCCCTCGTTGACCGCTCCTTAAAAGTGTCGGTGGCTAACAGCTGTTGGGCGACGTGTGTATTTGATCACGTCTGCTCGGATTATTTTAGGCGACGTAATGTGTACGTACGTCGCCCGAGATACTTGTTGGTGTAGTGGTTCTTAGGCGACGTTGAAATGTACCGAGGTCTCCTTAAGGTCGGTCAAGGCCCTCGTTGACCTCTGCTTAAAGGTGTCGGTGGCCAACAGCTTTTGGGCGACGCATGTATTTCATCACCTCTGCTCGGATTATCTTAGGCGACGTAACGTGTTCGTACGTCGCCCGAGATCCTTGTTGGTGTAGTGGTTCTTAGGCGACGTTGAAATGTACCGAGGTCGCCTTAAGGTCGGTCAAAGCCCTCGTTGACCGCTGGTTAAAGTTGTCCGTGGCCAACAGCTTTTGGGCGACGTGTGTTTTTGATCACGTCTGCTCGGATTATCTTAGGCGACGTAACGTGTACGTACTTCGCCCGAGATCCTTGTTGGTATAGTGGTTCTTAGGCGACGTTGAAATGTACCGAGGTCGCCTTAAGGTCGGTCAAAGCCCTCGTTGACCGCTGCTTAAAGGTGTCGGTGGCCAACAGCTTTTGGGCGACGTGTGTTTTTGATCACGTCTGCTCGGATTCTCTTAGGCGACGTAACGTGTACGTACGTCGCCCGAGATCCTTGTTGGTGTAGTGGTTCTTAGGCGACGTTGAAATGTAACGAGGTTGCCTTAAAGTCGGTCAAAGCCCTCGTTGACCGCTGCTTAAAAGTGTCGGTGGCCAACAGCTTTTGGGCGACGTGTGTTTTTGATCACGTCTGCTCGGATTATCTTAGGCGACGTAACGTGTACGTACATCGCCCGAGATCCTTGTTGGTGTAGTGGTTCTTAGGCGACGTTGAAATGTAACGAGGTCGCCTTAAGGTCGGTCAAAGCCTTCTTTGACCGCTACTTAAAAGTGTCAGTGGCCAACAGCTTTTGGGCGACATGTGTATTTGATCATGTCTGCTCGGATTATCTTAGGCTACGTAACGTGTACGTACGTCGCCCGAGATCCTTGTTGGTGTAGTGCTTCTTAGGCGACGTTGAAATGTACCGAGGTCGCCTTAAGGTCGGTCAAGGCCCTCGTTGATCGCTGCTTAAAAGTGTCGGTGGCCAACAGCTTTTGGGCGACGTGTGTATTTTATCACGTCTGCTCGGATTATTATAGGCGACGAAACGTGTACGTACGTCGCCCGAGATCCTTGTTGGTGTAGTGGTTCTTAGGCGACGTTGAAATGTACCGAGGTCGCCATAAGGTCGGTCAAAGCCCTCACTGACCGCTGCTTAAAGGTGTCGATGGCAAACTGCTTTTGGGCGACGTGTGAATTTGATCACGTCTGCTCGGATTATCTTAAGCGACGTAACGTGAACTTACGTCGCCCGAGATACTTGTTGGTGTAGTGGTTTTTAGGCGACGTTGAAATGTATTGAGGTCTCCTTAAGGTCGGTCAAAGCCCTCGTTGACCGCTGCTTAAAGGTGTCGGTGGCCAACAGCTTTTGGGCAACATGTGTATTTGATCATGTCTGCTCGGATTATCTTAGGCTACGTAACGTGTACGTACGTCGCCCGAGATCCTTGTTGGTGTAGTGGTTCTTAGGCGACGTTGAAATGTACCGAGGTTGCCTTAAGGTCGGTCAAGGCCCTCGTTGATCGCTGCTTAAAAGTGTCGGTGGCCAACAGCTTTTGGGCGACGTGTGTATTTTATCACGTCTGCTCGGATTATTATAGGCGACGAAACGTGTACGTACGTCGCCCGAGATCCTTGTTGGTGTAGTGGTTCTTAGGCGACGTTGAAATGTACCGAGGTCGCCATAAGGTCGGTCAAAGCCCTCACTGACCGCTGCTTAAAGGTGTCGATGGCAAACTGCTTTTGGGCGACGTGTGAATTTGATCACGTCTGCTCGGATTATCTTAGGCGACGTAACGTGAACTTACGTCGCCCGAGATACTTGTTGGTGTAGTGGTTTTTAGGCGACGTTGAAATGTATTGAGGTCTCCTTAAGGTCGGTCAAAGCCCTCGTTGACCGCTGCTTAAAGGTGTCGGTGGCCAACAGCTTTTGGGCGACGTGTGTATTTGATCACGTCTGCTTTGATTATCTTAGGCGACCTAACGTGTACGTACGTCGCCCGAGATCCTTGTTGGTGAAGTGGTTCTTAGGCGACGTTGAAATGTACCGAGGTCGCCTTAAAGTCGGTCAAAGCCTTCGTTGACTGCTGCTTAAAGGTGTCGGTGGCCAACAGCTTTTGGCCGACGTTTTGTTTTTGATCACGTCTGCTCGGATTATCTTAGGCGACGTAACGTGCACGTACGTTGCCCGAGATCCTTATTGGTGTAGTGGTTCTTAGGCGACGTTGAAATGTACCAAGGTCTCTTTAAGGTCGGTCAAAGCCCTCGTTGACCGCTGCTTAAAGTTGTCGGTGGCCAACAGCTTTTGGGCGACGCATGTATTTCATCACCTCTGCTCAGATTATCTTAGGCGACGTAACGTGTTCGTACGTCGCCCGAGATCCTTGTTTGTGTAGTGGTTCTTAGGCGACGTTGAAATGTAACGAGGTCGCCTTAAGGTCGGTCAAAGCCCTCGTTGACTGCTCCTTAAAAGTGTCGGTGGCTAACAGCTGTTGGGCAACGTGTGTATTTGATCACGTCTGCTCGAATTATCTTAGGCGACGTAACGTGTACGTACGTCGCCAGAGATCCTTGTTGGTGTAGTCGTTCTTAGGCGAATGTGAAATGTACCGAGGTCTCCTTAAGGTCGGTCAAGGCTCTCGTTGATCGCTGCTTAAAAGTGTCGGTGGCCAACAGCTTTTGGGCGACGTGTGTATTTGATCACGTCTACTCGGATTATCTTAGGCGACGTAACGTGTACGTACGTCGCCCGAGATCCTTGTTGGTGTAGTGGTTCTTAGGCGACGTTGAAATGTACCGAGGTCGCCTTAAGGTCGGTCAAGGCCCTCGTTGATCGCTGCTTAAAAGTGTCGGTGGCCAACAGCATTTGGGCGACGTGTGTATTTTATCACGTCTGCTCGGATTATTATAGGCGACGAAACGTGTACGTACGTCGCCCGAGATCCTTGTTGGTGTAGTGGTTCTTAGGCGACGTTGAAATGTACCGAGGTCGCCATAAGGTCGGTCAAAGCCCTCACTGACCGCTGATTAAAGGTGTCGATGGCAAACTGCTTTTGGGCGACGTGTGAATTTGATCACGTCTGCTCGGATAATCTTAGGCGACGTAACGTGAACTTACGTCGCCCGAGATACTTGTTGGTGTAGTGGTTCTTAGGCGACGTTGAAATGTATCGAGGTCTCCTTAAGGTCGGTCAAAGCCCTCGTTGACCGCTGCTTAAAGGTGTCGGTGGCCAACAGCTTTTGGGCGACGTGTGTATTTGATCACGTCTGCTTTGATTATCTTAGGCGACCTAACGTGTACGTACGTCGCCCGAGATCCTTGTTGGTGAAGTGGTTGTTAGGCGACGTTGAAATGTACCGAGGTCGCCTTAATGTCGGTCAAAGCCTTCGTTGACTGCTGCTTAAAGGTGTCGGTGGCCAACAGCTTTTGGCCGACGTTTTGTTTTTGATCACGTCTGCTCGGATTATCTTAGGCGACGTAACGTGCACGTACGTCGCCCGAGATCCTTATTGGTGTAGTGGTTCTTAGGCGACGTTGAAATGTACCAAGGTCTCTTTAAGGTCGGTCAAAGCCCTCGTTGACCGCTGCTTAAAGTTGTCGGTGGCCAACAGCTTTTGGGCGACGCATGTATTTCATCACCTCTGCTCAGATTATCTTAGGCGACGTAACGTGTTCGTACGTCGCCCGAGATCCTTGTTGGTGTAGTGGTTCTTAGGCGACGTTGAAATGTAACGAGGTCACCTTAAGGTCGGTCAAAGCCCTCGTTGACTGCTCCTTAAAAGTGTCGGTGGCTAACAGCTGTTGGGCGACGTGTGTATTTGATCACGTCTGCTCGGATTATCTTAGGCGACGTAACGTGTACGTACGTCGCCAGAGATCCTTGTTGGTGTAGTCGTTCTTAGGCGACGTTGAAATGTACCGAGGTCTCCTTAAGGTCGGTCAAGGCTCTCGTTGATCGCTGCTTAAAAGTGTCGGTGGCCAACAGCTTTTGGGCGACGTGTGTATTTGATCACGTCTACTCGGATTATCTTAGGCGACGTAACGTGTACGTACGTCGCCCGAGATCCTTGTTGGTGTAGTGGTTCTTAGGCGACGTTGAAATGTACCGAGGTCGCCTTAAGGTCGGTCAAGGCCCTCGTTGATCGCTGCTTAAAAGTGTCGGTGGCCAACAGCTTTTGGGCGACGTGTGTATTTTATCACGTCTGCTTGGATTATTATAGGCGACGAAACGTGTACGTACGTCGCCCGAGTTCCTTGTTGGTGTAGTGGTTCTTAGGCGACGTTGAAATGTACCGAGGTCGCCATAAGGTCGGTCAAAGCCCTCACTGACCGCTGCTTAAAGGTGTCGATGGCAAACTGCTTTTGGGCGACGTGTGAATTTGATCACGTCTGCTCGGATTATCTTAGGCGACGTAACGTGAACTTACGTCGCCCGAGATACTTGTTGGTGTAGTGGTTTTTAGGCGACGTTGAAATGTATTTAGGTCTCCTTAAGGTCGGTCAAAGCCCTCGTTGACCGCTGCTGAAAGGTGTCGGTGGCCAACAGCTTTTGGACGACGTGTGTATTTGATCACGTCTGCTTTGATTATCTTAGGCGACCTAACGTGTACGTACGTCGCCCGAGATCCTTGTTGGTGAAGTGGTTCTTAGGCGACGTTGAAATGTACCGAGGTCGCCTTAAGGTCGGTCAAAGCCTTCGTTGACTGCTGCTTAAAGGTGTTGGTGGCCAACAGCTTTTGGCCGACGTTTTGTTTTTGATCACGTCTGCTCGGATTATCTTAGGCGACGTAACGTGCACGTACGTCGCCCGAGATCCTTATTGGTGTAGTGGTTCTTAGGCGACGTTGAAATGTACCAAGGTCTCTTTAAGGTCGGTCAAAGCCCTCGTTGACCGCTGCTTAAAGTTGTCGGTGGCCAACAGCTTTTGGGCGACGCATGTATTTCATCACCTCTGCTCAAATTATCTTAGGCGACGTAACGTGTTCGTACGTCGCCCGAGATCCTTGTTGGTGTAGTGGTTCTTAGGCGACGTTGAAATGTAACGAGGTCGCCTTAAGGTCGGTCAAAGCCCTCGTTGACTGCTCCTTAAAAGTGTCGGTGGCTAACAGCTGTTGGGCAACGTGTGTATTTGATCACGTCTGCTCGAATTATCTTAGGCGACGTAACGTGTACGTACGTCGCCAGAGATCCTTGTTGGTGTAGTCGTTCTTAGGCGACGTTGAAATCTACCGAGGTCTCCTTAAGGTCGGTCAAGGCTCTCGTTGATCGCTGCTTAAAAGTGTCGGTGGCCAACAGCTTTTGGGCGACGTGTGTATTTGATCACGTCTACTCGGATTATCTTAGGCGACGTAACGTGTACGTACGTCGCCCGAGATCCTTGTTGGTGTAGTGGTTCTTAGGCGACGTTGAAATGTACCGAGGTCGCCTTAAGGTCGGTCAAGGCCCTCGTTGATCGCTGCTTAAAAGTGTCGGTGGCCAACAGCTTTTGGGCGACGTGTGTATTTTATCACGTCTGCTCGGATTATTATAGGCGACGAAACGTGTACGTACGTCGCCTGAGATCCTTGTTGGTGTAGTGGTTCTTAGGCGACGTTGAAATGTACCGAGGTCGCCATAAGGTCGGTCAAAGCCCTCACTGACCGCTGCTTAAAGGTGTCGATGGCAAACTGCTTTTGGGCGACGTGTGAATTTGATCACGTCTGCTCGGATTATCTTAGGCGACGTAACGTGAACTTACGTCGCCCGAGATACTTGTTGGTGTAGTGGTTCTTAGGCGACGTTGAAATGTATCGAGGTCTCCTTAAGGTCGGTCAAAGCCCTCGTTGACCGCTGCTTAAAGGTGTCGGTGGCCAACAGCTTTTGGGCGACGTGTGTATTTGATCACGTCTGCTTTGATTATCTTAGGCGACCTAACGTGTACGTACGTCGCCCGAGATCCTTGTTGGTGAAGTGGTTCTTAGGCGACGTTGAAATGTACCGAGGTCGCCTTAATGTCGGTCAAAGCCTTCGTTGACTGCTGCTTAAAGGTGTCGGTGGCCAACAGCTTTTGGCCGACGTTTTGTTTTTGATCACGTCTGCTCGGATTATCTTAGGCGACGTAACGTGCACGTACGTCGCCCGAGATCCTTATTGGTGTAGTGGTTCTTAGGCGACGTTGAAATGTACCAAGGTCTCTTTAAGGTCGGTCAAAGCCCTCGTTGACCGCTGCTTAAAGGTGTCGGTGGCCAACAGCTTTTGGGCGACGCATGTATTTCATCACCTCTGCTCAGATTATCTTAGGCGACGTAACGTGTTCGTACGTCGCCCGAGATCTTTGTTGGTGTAGTGGTTCTTAGGCGACGTTGAAATGTAACGAGGTCGCATTAAGGTCGGTCAAAGCCCTCGTTGACTGCTCCTTAAAAGTGTCGGTGGCTAACAGCTGTTGGGCGACGTGTGTATTTGATCACGTCTGCTCGGATTATCTTAGGCGACGTAACGTGTACGTACGTCGCCAGAGATCCTTGTTGGTGTAGTCGTTCTTAGGCGACGTTGAAATGTACCGAGGTCTCCTTAAGGTCGGTCAAGGCTCCCGTTGATCGCTGCTTAAAAGTGTCGGTGGCCAACAGCTTTTGGGCGACGTGTGTATTTGATCACGTCTACTCGGATTATCTTAGGCGACGTAACGTGTACGTACGTCGCCCAAGATCCTTGTTGGTGTAGTGGTTCTTAGGCGACGTTGAAATGTACCGAGGTCGCCTTAAGGTCGGTCAAGGCCCTCGTTGATCGCTGCTTAAAAGTGTCGGTGGCCAACAGCTTTCGGGCGACGTGTGTATTTGATCACGTCTACTCGGATTATCTTAGGCGACGTAACGTGTACGTACGTCGCCCAAGATCCTTGTTGGTGTAGTGGTTCTTAGGCGACGTTGAAATGTACCGAGGTCGCCTTAAGGTCGGTCAAGGCCCTCGTTGATCGCTGCTTAAAAGTGTCGGTGGCCAACATCTTTTGGGCGACGTGTGTATTTTATCACGTCTGCTCGGATTATTATAGGCGACGAAACGTGTACGTACGTCGCCCGAGATCCTTGTTGGTGTAGTGGTTCTTAGGCGACGTTGAAATGTACCGAGGTCGCCATAAGGTCGGTCAAAGCCCTCATTGACCGCTGCTTAAAGGTGTCGATGGCAAACTGCTTTTGGGCGACGTGTGAATTTGATCACGTCTGCTCGGATTATCTTAGGCGACGTAACGTGAACTTACGTCGCCCGAGATACTTGTTGGTGTAGTGGTTCTTAGGCGACGTTGAAATGTATCGAGGTCTCCTTAAGGTCGGTCAAAGCCCTCGTTGACCGCTGCTTAAAGGTGTCGGTGGCCAACAGCTTTTGGGCGACGTGTGTATTTGATCACGTCTGCTTTGATTATCTTAGGCGACCTAACGTGTACGTACGTCGCCCGAGATCCTTGTTGGTGAAGTGGTTCTTAGGCGACGTTGAAATGTACCGAGGTCGCCTTAATGTCGGTCAAAGCCTTCGTTGACTGCTGCTTAAAGGTGTCGGTGGCCAACAGCTTTTGGCCGACGTTTTGTTTTTGATCACGTCTGCTCGGATTATCTTAGGCGACGTAACGTGCACGTACGTCGCCCGAGATCCTTATTGGTGTAGTGGTTCTTAGGCGACGTTGAAATGTACCAAGGTCTCTTTAAGGTCGGTCAAAGCCCTCGTTGACCGCTGCTTAAAGTTGTCGGTGGCCAACAGCTTTTGGGCGACGCATGTATTTCATCACCTCTGCTCAGATTATCTTAGGCGACGTAACGTGTTCGTACGTCGCCCGAGATCCTTGTTGGTGTAGTGGTTCTTAGGCGACGTTGAAATGTAACGAGGTCGCCTTAAGGTCGGTCAAAGCCCTCGTTGACTGCTCCTCAAAAGTGTCGGTGGCTAACAGCTGTTGGGCGACGTGTGTATTTGATCACGTCTGCTCGGATTATCTTAGGCGACGTAACGTGTACGTACGTCGCCAGAGATCCTTGTTGGTGTAGTCGTTCTTAGGCGACGTTGAAATGTACCGAGGTCTCCTTAAGGTCGGTCAAGGCTCTCGTTGATCGCTGCTTAAAAGTGTCGGTGGCCAACAGCTTTTGGGCGACGTGTGTATTTGATCACGTCTACTCGGATTATCTTAGGCGACGTAACGTGTACGTACGTCGCCCGAGATCCTTGTTGGTGTAGTGGTTCTTAGGCGACGTTGAAATGTACCGAGGTCGCCTTAAGGTCGGTCAAGGCCCTCGTTGATCGCTGCTTAAAAGTGTCGGTGGCCAACAGCTTTTGGGCGACGTGTGTATTTTATCACGTCTGCTCGGATTATTATAGGCGACGAAACGTGTACGTACGTCGCCCGAGATCCTTGTTGGTGTAGTGGTTCTTAGGCGACGTTGAAATGTACCGAGGTCGCCATAAGGTCGGTCAAAGCCCTCATTGACCGCTGCTTAAAGGTGTCGATGGCAAACTGCTTTTGGGCGACGTGTGAATTTGATCACGTCTGCTCGGATTATCTTAGGCGACGTAACGTGAACTTACGTCGCCCGAGATACTTGTTGGTGTAGTGGTTCTTAGGCGACGTTGAAATGTATCGAGGTCTCCTTAAGGTCGGTCAAAGCCCTCGTTGACCGCTGCTTAAAGGTGTCGGTGGCCAACAGCTTTTGGGCGACGTGTGTATTTGATCACGTCTGCTTTGATTATCTTAGGCGACCTAACGTGTACGTACGTCGCCCGAGATACTTGTTGGTGAAGTGGTTCTTAGGCGACGTTGAAATGTACCGAGGTCGCCTTAAGGTCGGTCAAAGCCTTCGTTGACTGCTGCTTAAAGGTGTCGGTGGCCAACAGCTTTTGGCCGACGTTTTGTTTTTGATCACGTCTGCTCGGATTATCTTAGGCGACGTAACGTGCACGTACGTCGCCCGAGATCCTTATTGGTGTAGTGGTTCTTAGGCGACGTTGAAATGTACCAAGGTCTCTTTAAGGTCGGTCAAAGCCCTCGTTGACCGCTGCTTAAAGTTGTCGGTGGCCAACAGCTTTTGGGCGACGCATGTATTTCATCACCTCTGCTCAGATTATCTTAGGCGACGTAACGTGTTCGTACGTCGCCCGAGATCCTTGTTGGTGTAGTGGTTCTTAGGCGACGTTGAAATGTAACGAGGTCGCCTTAAGGTCGGTCAAAGCCCTCGTTGACTGCTCCTTAAAAGTGTCGGTGGCTAACAGCTGTTGGGCAACGTGTGTATTTGATCACGTCTGCTCGAATTATCTTAGGCGACGTAACGTGTACGTACGTCGCCAGAGATCCTTGTTGGTGTAGTCGTTCTTAGGCGACGTTGAAATGTACCGAGGTCTCCTTAAGGTCGGTCTAGGCTCTCGTTGATCGCTGCTTAAAAGTGTCGGTGGCCAACAGCTTTTGGGCGACGTGTGTATTTGATCACGTCTACTCGGATTATCTTAGGCGACGTAACGTGTACGTACGTCGCCCGAGATCCTTGTTGGTGTAGTGGTTCTTAGGCGACGTTGAAATGTACCGAGGTCGCCTTAAGGTCGGTCAAGGCCCTCGTTGATCGCTGCTTAAAAGTGTCGGTGGCCAACAGCTTTTGGGCGACGTGTGTATTTTATCACGTCTGCTCGGATTATTATAGGCGACGAAACGTGTACGTACGTCGCCCGAGATCCTTGTTGGTGTAGTGGTTCTTAGGCGACGTTGAAATGTACCGAGGTCGCCATAAGGTCGGTCAAAGCCCTCATTGACCGCTGCTTAAAGGTGTCGATGGCAAACTGCTTTTGGGCGACGTGTGAATTTGATCACGTCTGCTCGGATTATCTTAGGCGACGTAACGTGAACTTACGTCGCCCGAGATACTTGTTGGTGTAGTGGTTCTTAGGCGACGTTGAAATGTATCGAGGTCTCCTTAAGGTCGGTCAAAGCCCTCGTTGACCGCTGCTTAAAGGTGTCGGTGGCCAACAGCTTTTGGGCGACGTGTGTATTTGATCACGTCTGCTTTGATTATCTTAGGCGACCTAACGTGTACGTACGTCGCCCGAGATACTTGTTGGTGAAGTGGTTCTTAGGCGACGTTGAAATGTACCGAGGTCGCCTTAAGGTCGGTCAAAGCCTTCGTTGACTGCTGCTTAAAGGTGTCGGTGGCCAACAGCTTTTGGCCGACGTTTTGTTTTTGATCACGTCTGCTCGGATTATCTTAGGCGACGTAACGTGCACGTACGTCGCCCGAGATCCCTATTGGTGTAGTGGTTCTTAGGCGACGTTGAAATGTACCAAGGTCTCTTTAAGGTCGGTCAAAGCCCTCGTTGACCGCTGCTTAAAGGTGTCGGTGGCCAACAGCTTTTGGGCGACGCATGTATTTCATCACCTCTGCTCAGATTATCTTAGGCGACGTAACGTGTTCGTACTTTGCCCGAGATCCTTGTTGGTGTAGTGGTTCTTAGGCGACGTTAAAATGTAACGAGGTCGCCTTAAGGTCGGTCAAAGCCCTCGTTGACTGCTCCTTAAAAGTGTCGGTGGCTAACAGCTGTTGGGCGACGTGTGTATTTGATCACGTCTGCTCGGATTATCTTAGGCGACGTAACGTGTACGTACGTCGCCCGAGATCCTTGTTGGTGTAGTGGTTCTTAGTTGACGTTGAAATGTACCGAGGTCGCCTTAAGGTCGGTCAAGGCCCTCGATGATCGCTGCTTAAAAGTGTCGGTGGCCAACTGCTTTTGGGCGACGTGTGAATTTGATCACGTCTGCTCGGATTATCTTAGGCGACGTAACGTGTACGTACGTCGCCCGAGATCCTTGTTGGTGTAGTGGTTCTTAGGCGATTTTGAAATGTACCGAGGTCGCCTTAAGGTCGGTCAAAGCCCTCGTTGACCGCTGCTTAAAGGTGTCGGTGGCCAACAGCTTTTGGGCGACGTGTGTATTTGATCACGTCTACTCGGATTATCTTAGGCGACGTAACGTGTACGTACGTCACCCGAGATCCTTGTTGGTGTAGTGGTTCTTAGGCGACGTTGAAATGTACCGAGGTCGCCATAAGGTCGGTCAAAGCCCTCACTGACCCATGCTTAAAGGTGTCGATGGCCAACTTCTTTTGGGCGACGTGTGAATTTGATCACGTCTGCTCGGATTATCTTAGGCGACGTAACGTGTACGTACGTCGCCCGAGATCCTTGTTGGTGTAGTGGTTCTTAGGCGATTTTGAAATGTACCGAGGTCGCCTTAAGGTCGGTCAAAGCCCTCGTTGACCGCTGCTTAAAGGTATCGGTGGCCAACAGCTTTTGGGCGACGTGTGTATTTGATCACGTCTACTCGGATTATCTTAGGCGACGTAACGTGTACGTACGTCGCCCGAGATCCTTGTTGGTGTAGTGGTTCTTAGGCGACGTTGAAATGTAACGAGGTCGCCTTAAGGTCGGTCAAAGCCTTCGTTGACCGCTACTTAAAAGTGTCGGTGGCCAACATCTTTTGGGCGACGTGTGTATTTGATCATGTCTGCTCGGATTATCTTAGGCTACGTAACGTGTACGTACGTCGCCCGAGTTGCTTGTTGGTGTAGTGGTTCTTAGGCGACGTTGAAATGTACCGAGGTCGCCTTAAGGTCGGTCAAAGCCCTCGTTGGCCGCTGCTTAAAAGTGTCGGTGGCCAACAGCTTTTGGGCGACGTGTGTTTTTGATCACGTCTGCTCGGATTATCTTAGGCGACGTAACGTGTACGTACGTCGCCCGAGATCCTTGTTGGTGTAGTGGTTCTTAGGCGACGTTGAAATGTAACGAGGTCGCCTTAAGGTCGGTCAAAGCCCTCGTTGACCGCTACTTAAAAGTGTCAGTGGCCAACAGCTTTTGGGCGACATGTGTATTTGATCATGTCTGCCCGGATTATCTTAGGCTACGTAACGTGTACGTACGTCGCCCGAGATCCTTGTTGGTGTAGTGGTTCTTAGGCGATGTTGAAATGTTCCGAGGTCTCCTTAAGGTCGGTCAAAGCCCTCGTTGAGCGCTGCTTAAAGGTGTCGGTGGCCAACAGCTTTTGGGCGACGTGTGTATTTGATCACGTCTACTCGGATTATCTTAGGCGACGTAACGTGTACGTACGTCGCCTGAGATCCTTGTTGGGGTAGTGGTTCTTAGGCGACGTTGAAATGTACCGAGGTCGCCTTAAGGTCGGTCAAGGCCCTCATTGATCGCTGCTGAAAAGTGTCGGTGGCCAACAGCTTTTGGGCGACGTGTGTATTTTATCACGTCTGCTCGGATTATTATAGGCGACGTAACGTATACGTACGTCGCCCGAGAACCTTGTTGGTGTAGTGGTTCTTAGGCGACGTTGAAATGTACCGAGGTCGCCATAAGGTCGGTCAAAGCCCTCACTGACCGCTGCTTAAAGGTGTCGATGGCCAACAGCTTTTGGGCGACGTGTGAATTTGATCACGTCTGCCCGGATTATCTTATCCGACGTAACGTGTACGTACGTCGCCCGAGATCCTTGTTGGTGTAGTGGTTCTTAGGCGATTTTGAAATGTACCGAGGTCGCCTTATGGTCGGTTAAAGCCCTCGTTGACCGCTGCTTAAAGGTGTCGGTGGCCAACAGCTTTTAGGCGACGTATGTATTTGATCACGTCTGCTCGGATTTTCTTAGGCGACGTAACGTGTACGTACGTCGCCTGAGATCCTTGTTGGTGTCGTGGTTCTTACGCGACGTTGAAAAGTACCGAGGTCGCCTTAAGGTCAGTCAAAGCCCTCGTTGACCGCAGCTTAAAAGTGTCGGTGGCCAACAGCTTTTGGGCAACGTGTGTATTTGATCACGTCTGCTCGGATTATCTTTGGTGACGTATAGTGTACTTACGTCGCCCGAGATACTTGTTGGTGTAGTGGTTCTTAGGCGACGTTGAAATGTACCGAGGTCTCCTTAAGGTCGGTCAAAGCCCTCGTTGACCGCTGCTTAAAGGTGTCTGCGGCCAACAGCTTTTGGGCGATGCGTGTACTTAATCACCTCTGCTCGGGTTATCTTAGGCGACGTAACGTGTACGTACGTGGCCCGAGATCCTTGTTGGTGTAGTGGATCTTAGGCGACGTTGAAATATAGCGAGGTCGCCTTAAGGTTGGTCAAAGCCCTCGTTGACCGCTGCTTAAAGGTGTCGGTGGCCAAAAGTTTTTGTGTCACATGTGTTTTTGATCACGTCTGCTCGGATTATCTTAGGCGACGTAACGTGTACGTACGTCACCCGAGATCCTTTTTGGCGTAGTGGTTCTTAGGCGACGTTGAAAAGTACCTAGGTCGCCTTAAGGTCGGTCAAAGCCCTCGTTGACCGCTGGTTAAAGGTGTCGGTGGCCAACAGTTTTTGTGTCACATGTGTTTTTGATCACGTCTGCTCGGATTATCTTAGGCGACGTAACGTGTACGTACGTCACCCGAGATCCTTGTTGGTGTAGTGGTTCTTAGGCGACGTTGAAATGTAACGAGGTCGCCTTAAGGTCGGTCAAAGCCTTCGTTGACCGCTACTTAAAAGTGTCGGTGGCCAACATCTTTTGGGCGACGTGTGTATTTGATCATGTCTGCTCGGATTATCTTAGGCTACGTAACGTGTACGTACGTCGCCCGAGTTGCTTGTTGGTGTAGTGGTTCTTAGGCGACGTTGAAATGTACCGAGGTCGCCTTAAGGTCGGTCAAAGCCCTCGTTGACCGCTGCTTAAAAGTGTCGGTGGCCAACAGCTTTTGGGCGACGTGTGTTTTTGATCACGTCTGCTCGGATTATCTTAGGCGACGTAACGTGTACGTACGTCGCCCGAGATCCTTGTTGGTGTAGTGGTTCTTAGGCGACGTTGAAATGTAACGAGGTCGCCTTAAGGTCGGTCAAAGCCCTCGTTGACCGCTACTTAAAAGTGTCAGTGGCCTACAGCTTTTGGGCGACGTGTGTATTTGATCATGTCTGCTCGGATTATCTTAGGCTACGTAACGTGTACGTACGTCGCCCGAGATCCTTGTTGGTGTAGTGGTTCTTAGGCGATGTTGAAATGTTCCGAGGTCTCCTTAAGGTCGGTCAAAGCCCTCGTTGAGCGCTGCTTAAAGGTGTCGGTGGCCAACAGCTTTTGGGCGACGTGTGTATTTGATCACGTCTACTCGGATTATCTTAGGCGACGTAACGTGTACGTACGTCGCCCGAGATCCTTGTTGGGGTAGTGGTTCTTAGGCGACGTTGAAATGTACCGAGGTCGCCTTAAGGTCGGTCAAGGCCCTCGTTGATCGCTGCTGAAAAGTGTCGGTGGCCAACAGCTTTTGGGCGACGTGTGTATTTTATCACGTCTGCTCGGATTATTATAGGCGACGTAACGTGTACGTACGTCGCCCGAGAACCTTGTTGGTGTAGTGGTTCTTAGGCGACGTTGAAATGTACCGAGGTCGCCATAAGGTCGGTCAAAGCCCTCACTGACCGCTGCTTAAAGGTGTCGATGGCCAACAGCTTTTGGGCGACGTGTGAATTTGATCACGTCTGCTCGGATTATCTTATCCGACGTAACGTGTACGTACGTCGCCCGAGATCCTTGTTGGTGTAGTGGTTCTTAGGCGATTTTGAAATGTACCGAGGTCGCCTTATGGTCGGTTAAAGCCCTCGTTGACCGCTGCTTTGAAGGTGTCGGTGGCCAACAGCTTTTAGGCGACGTATGTATTTGATCACGTCTGCTCGGATTTTCTTAGGCGACGTAACGTGTACGTACGTCGCCTGAGATCCTTGTTGGTGTCGTGGTTCTTACGCGACGTTGAAAAGTACCGAGGTCGCCTTAAGGTCAGTCAAAGCCCTCGTTGACCGCAGCTTAAAAGTGTCGGTGGCCAACAGCTTTTGGGCGACGTGTGTATTTGATCACGTCTGCTCGGATTATCTTTGGTGACGTATAGTGTACTTACGTCGCCTGAGATACTTGTTGGTGTAGTGGTTCTTAGGCGACGTTGAAATGTACCGAGGTCTCCTTAAGGTCGGTCAAAGCCCTCGTTGACCGCTGCTTAAAGGTGTCTGCGGCCAACAGCTTTTGGGCGATGCGTGTACTTAATCACCTCTGCTCGGGTTATCTTAGGCGACGTAACGTGTACGTACGTGGCCCGAGATCCTTGTTGGTGTAGTGGATCTTAGGCGACGTTGAAATGTAGCGAGGTCGCCTTAAGGTTGGTCAAAGCCCTCGTTGACCGCTGCTTAAAGGTGTCGGTGGCCAAAAGTTTTTGTGTCACATGTGTTTTTGATCACGTCTGCTCGGATTATCTTAGGCGACGTAACGTGTACGTACGTCACCCGAGATCCTTATTGGCGTAGTGGTTCTTAGGCGACGTTGAAAAGTACCTAGGTCGCCTTAAGGTCGGTCAAAGCCCTCGTTGACCGCTGGTTAAAGGTGTCGGTGGCCAACAGTTTTTGTGTCACATGTGTTTTTGATCACGTCTGCTCGGATTATCTTAGGCGACGTAACGTGTACGTACGTCACCCGAGATCCTTGTTGGTGTAGTGGTTCTTAGGCGACGTTGAAATGTAGCGAGGTCGCCCTAAGGTTGGTCAAAGCCCTCGTTGACCGCTGGTTAAAGGTGTTGGTGGCCAACAGCTTTTGGGCGATGCGTGTATTTAATCACCTCTGCTCGGGTTATCTTAGGCGACGTAACGTGTACGTACGTGGCCCGAGATCCTTGTTGGTGTAGTGGTTCTTAGGCGACGTTGAAATGTTCCGAGGTTGCCTTAAGGTCGGTCAAAGCCCTCGTTGACCGCTGGTTAAAGGTGTCGGTGGCCAACAGCTTTTGGGCGATGCGTGTATTTAATCACCTCTGCTCGGGTTATCTTAGGCGACGTAACGTGTACGTACGTGGCCCGAGATCCTTGTTGGTGTAGTGGATCTTAGGCGACGTTGAAATGTAGCGAGGTCGCCTTAAGGTTGGTCAAAGCCCTCGTTGACCGCTGCTTAAAGGTGTCGGTGGCCAACAGTTTTTGGGTCACGTGTGTTTTTGATCACGTCTGCTCGGATTATCTTAGGCGACGTAACGTGTACGTACGTCGCCCGAGATCCTTGTTGGTGTAGTGGTTCTTAGGCGACGTTGAAATGTAGTGAGGTCGCCCTAAGGTTGGTCAAAGCCCTCGTTGACCACTGCTTAAAGGTGTCGGTGGCCAACAGTTTTTGTGTCACATGTGTTTTTGATCACGTCTGCTCGGATTATCTTAGGCGACGTAACGTGTACGTACGTCACCCGAGATCCTTTTTGGCGTAGTAGTTCTTAGGCGACGTTGAAAAGTACCTAGGTCGCCTTAAGGTCAGTCAAAGCCCTCGTTGACCGCAGCTTAAAAGTGTCGGTGGCCAACAGCTTTTGGGCGATGAGTGTATTTGATCACGTCTGCTCCGATTATCTTAGGAGACGGGACGTTTACGTACGTCGCCCAAGATCCTTGTTGGTGTAGTGGTTCTTAGGCGACGTTTAAATGTACCGAGGTTGCCTTAAGGTCAGACAAAGCCCTCGTTGACCGCAACTTAAAAATGTCGGTGGCCAACAGCTTTTGGGCGACGTGTGTATTTGATCACGTCTGCTTTGATTATCTTAGGCGACGTAACGTGTACGTATGTCGCCCGAGATCCTTGTTGGTGTAGTGGTTCTTAGGCGACGTTGAAATGTACCGAGGTCGCCTTAAGGTCGGTCAAAGCCTTCGTTGACTGCTGCTTAAAGGTGTCGGTGGCCAACAGGTTTTGGCCGACGTTTTGTTTTTGATCACGTCTGCTCGGATTATTTTAGGCGACGTAACGTGCACGTACGTCGCCCGAGATCCTTGTTGGTGTAGTGGTTCTTAGGCGACGTTGAAATGTACCGAGGTCTCTTTAAGGTCGGTCAAAGCCCTCGTTGACCGCTGCTTAAAGGTGTCGGTGGCCAACAGCTTTTGGGCGACGCATGTATTTCATCACCTCTGCTCGGATTATCTTAGGCGACGTAATGTGTTCGTACGTCGCCCGAGATCCTTGTTGGTGTAGTGGTTCTTAGGCGACGTTGAAATGTACCGAGGTCGCCTTAAGGTCGGTCAAAGCCCTAGTTGACCGCTGCTTAAAAGTGTCGGAGGCCAACAGCTTTTGGGCGACGTGTGTATTTTATCACGTCTGCTCGGATTATTATAGGCGACGTAACGTGTACGTACGTCGCCCGAGATCCTTGTTGGTGTAGTGGTTCTTAGGCGACGTTGAAATGTACCGAGGTCGCCATAAGGTCGGTCAAAGCCCTCACTGACCGCTGCTTAAAGGTGTCGATGGCCAACAGCTTTTGGGCGACGTGTGAATTTGATCACGTCTGCTCGGATTATCTTATGCGACGTAACGTGTACGTACGTCGCCCGAGATCCTTGTTGGTGTAGTGGTTCTTAGGCGATTTTGAAATGTACCGAGGTCGCCTTATGGTCGGTTAAAGCCCTCGTTGACCGCTGCTTAAAGGTGTCGGTGGCCAACAGCTTTTGGGCGACGTGTGTATTTGATCACGTCTGCTCGGATTTTCTTAGGCGACGTAACGTGTACGTACGTCGCCTGAGATCCTTGTTGGTGTCGTGGTTCTTACGCGACGTTGAAAAGTACGGAGGTCGCCTTAAGGTCAGTCAAAGCCCTCGTTGACCGCAGCTTAAAAGTGTCGGTGGCCAACAGCTTTTGGACGACGTGTGAATTTGATCACGTCTGCTCGGATTATCTTATGCGACGTAACGTGTACGTACGTCGCCCGAGATCCTTGTTGGTGTAGTGGTTCTTAGGCGATTTTGAAATGTACCGAGGTCGCCTTATGGTCGGTTAAAGCCCTCGTTGACCGCTGCTTAAAGGTGTCTGTGGCAACAACTTTTGGGCGATGTGTGTATTTGATCACGTCTGCTCGAATTATCTTAGGCGACGTAAGGTGTACGTACGTCGCCCGAGATCCTTGTTGGTGTTGTGGTTCTTAGGCGACGTTGAAATGTACCGAGGTTGCCTTAAGGTCGGTCAAAGCCCTCGTTGACCGCTGGTTAAAGGTGTCGGTGGCCAACAGCTTTTGGGCGATGCGTGTATTTAATCACCTCTGCTCGGATTATCTTAGGCGACGTAACGTGTACGTACGTCGCCCGAGATCCTTGTTGGTGTAGTGGTTCTTAGGCGACGTTGAAATGTAGCGAGGTCGCCTTAAGGTTGGTCAGAGCCCTCGTTGACCGCTGCTTAAAGGTGTCGGTGGCCAACAGTTTTTGGGTCACGTGTGTTTTTGATCACGTCTGCTCGGATTATCTTAGGCGACGTAACGTGTACGTACGTCACCCGAGATCTTTTTTGGCGTAGTGGTTCTTAGGCGACGTTGAAAAGTACCGAGGTCGCCTTAAGGTCAGTCAAAGCCCTCGTTGACCGCAGCTTAAAAGTGTCGGTGGCCAACAGCTTTTGGGCGATGAGTGTATTTGATCACGTCTGCTCGGATTATCTTAGGAGACGGGACGTGTACGTACGTCGCCCAAGATCCTTGTTGGTGTAGTGGTTCTTAGGCGACGTTTAAATGTACCGAGGTTGCCTTAAGGTCAGACAAAGCCCTCGTTGACCGCTACTTAAAAATGTCGGTGGCCAACAGCTTTTGGGCGACGTGTGTAGTTGATCACGTCTGCTTTGATTATCTTAGGCGACGTAACGTGTACGTACGTCGCCCGAGATCCTTGTTGGTGTAGTGGTTCTTAGGCGACGTTGAAATGTACCGAGGTCGCCTTAAGGTCGGTCAAAGCCTTCATTGACTGCTGCTTAAAGGTGTCGGTGGCCAACAGCTTTTGGCCGACGTTTTGTTTTTGATCACGTCTGCTCGAATTATCTTAGGCGACGTAACGTGCACGTACGTCGCCCGAGATCCTTGTTGGTGTAGTGGTTCTTAGGCGACGTTGAAATGTACCGAGGTCTCTTTAAGGTCGGTCAAAGCCCTCGTTGACCGCTGCTTAAAGGTGTCGGTGGCCAACAGCTTTTGGGCGACGCTTGTATTTCATCACCTCTGCTCGGATTATCTTAGGCGACGTAACGTGTTCGTACGTCGCCCGAGATCCTAGTTGGTGTAGTGGTTCTTAGGCGACGTTGAAATGTACCGAGGTCGCCTTAAGGTCGGTCAAAGCCCTAGTTGACCGCTGCTTAAAAGTGTCGGTGGCCAACAGCTTTTGGGCGACGTGTGTATTTGATCACGTCTGCTCGGATTATCTTAGGCGACGTAACGTGTACGTACGTCGCCCGAGATCCTTGTTGGTGTAGTGGTTCTTAGGCGACGTTGAAATGTATCGAGGTCGCCTTAAGGTCGGTCAAAGCCATCGGTGACCGCTGCTTAAAGGTGTCGGTGGCCAACAGCTTTTGGGCGACGTGTGTATTTGATCACATCTGCTCGGATTATCTTAGGCCACGTAACGTGTACTTACGTCCCCCCAGATCCTTGTTGGTGTAATGGTTCTTAGGCGACGTTGAAATGTAACGAGGTCGCCTTAAGGTCGGTCAAAGCCCTCGTTGACCGCTCCTTAAAAGTGTCGGTGGCTAACAGCTGTTGGGCGACGTGTGTATTTGATCACGTCTGCTCGGATTATCTTAGGCGACGTAACGTGTACGTACATTGCCCGAGATCTTTGTTGGTGTAGTGGTTCTTAGGCGACGTTGAAATGTACCGAGGTCTCCTTAAGGTCGGTCAAGGCCCTCGTTGACCTCTGCTTAAAAGTGTCGGTGGCCAACAGCTTTTGGGCGACGCATGTATTTCATCACCTCTGCTCGGATTATCTTAGGCGACGTAAGGTGTTCGTACGTCGCCCGAGATCCTTGTTGGTGTAGTGGTTCTTAGGCGACGTTGAAATGTACCGAGGTCGCCTTAAGGTCGGCCAAAGCCCTCGTAGACCGCTGCTTAAAGGTGTCGGTGGCCAACAGCTTTTGGGCGACGTGTGTTTTTCATCACGTCTGCTCGGATTCACTTAGGCGACGTACCGTGTACGTACATCGCCCGAGATCCTTGTTGGTGTAGTCGTTCTTAGGCGACGTTGAAATGTAACGAGGTTTCCTTAAGGTCGGTCAAGGCCCTCGTTGACCGCTCCTTAAAAGTGTCGGTGGCTAACAGCTGTTGGGCGACGTGTGTATTTGATCACGTCTGCTCGGATTATCTTAGGCGACGTAACGTGTACGTACGTCGCCCGAGATCTTTGTTGGTGTAGTGGTTCTTAGGCGACGTTGAAATGTACCGAGGTCTCCTTAAGGTCGGTCAAGGCCCTCGTTGACCTCTGCTTAAAGGTGTCGGTGGCCAACAGCTTTTGGGCGACGCATGTATTTCATCACCTCTGCTCGGATTATCTTAGGCGACGTAACGTGTTCGTACGTCGCCCGAGATCCTTGTTGGTGTAGTGGTTCTTAGGCGACGTTGAAATGTACCGAGGTCGCCTTAAGGTCGGCCAAAGCCCTCGTAGACCGCTGCTTAAAGGTGTCGGTGGCCAACAGCTTTTGGGCGACGTGTGTTTTTCATCACGTCTGCTCGGATTCACTTAGGCGACGTACCGGGTACGTACGTCGCCCGAGATCCTTGTTGGTGTAGTGGTTCTTAGGCGACGTTGAAATGTAACGAGGTTGCCTTAAGGTCGGTCAAAGCCCTCGTTGACCGCTGCTTAAAAGTGTCGGTGGCCAACAACTTTTGGGCGACGTGTGTTTTTGATCACGTCTGCTCGGATTATCTTAGGCGACGTAACGTGTACGTACGTGGCCCGAGATCCTTGTTGGTGAAGTGGTCCTATGGCGACGTTGAAATGTAACGAGGTCGCCTTAAGGTCGGTCAAAGCCCTCGTAGACCGCTGCTTAAAGGTGTCAGTGGCCAACAGCTTTTGGGCGACGTGTGTTTTTGATCACGTCTGCTCGGATTATCTTAGGCGACGTAACGTGTACGTACGTCGCCCGAGATCCTTGTTGGTGTAGTGGTTCTTAGGCGACGTTGAAATGTAACGAGGTCGCCTTAAGGTCGGTTAAAGCCCTCGTTGACCGATACTTAAAAGTGTCGGTGGCCAACAGCTTTTGGGCGACGTGTGTTTTTGATCATGTCTGCTCGGATTATCTTAGGCTACGTAACGTGTACGTACGTCTCCCGAGATCCTTGTTGGTGTAGTGGTTCTTAGGCGACGTTGAAATGTTCCGAGGTCTCCTTAAGGTCGGTGAAAGCCCTCGTTGACCGCTGCTTAAAGGTGTCGGTGGCCAACAACTTTTAGGCGACGTGTGTATTTGATCACGTCTACTCGGATTATCTTAGGCGACGTAACGTGTACGTACGTCGCCTGAGATCCTTGTTGGTGTAGTGGTTCTTAGGCGACGTTGAAATGTACCGTGGTCGCCTTAAGGTCGGTCAAGGCCCTCGTTGATCGCTGCTTAAAAGTGTCGGTGGCCAACAGCTTTTGGGCGACGTGTGTATTTTATCACGTCTGCTCGGATTCTTATAGGCGACGTAACGTGTACGTACGTCGCCCGAGATCCTTGTTGGTGTAGTGGTTCTTAGGCGACGTTGAAATGTACCGAGGTCGCCATAAGGTCGGTCAAAGCCCTCACTGACCGCTGTTTAAAGGTGTCGATGGCCAACAGCTTTTGGGCGACGTGTGAATTTGATGACGTCTGCTCGGATTATCTTAGGCGACGTAACGTGTACGTACGTCGCCCGAGATCCTTGTTGGTGTAGTGGTTCTTAGGCGATTTTGAAATGTACCGAGGTCGCCTTATGGTCGGTTAAAGCCCTCGTTGACCGCTGCTTAAAGGTGTCGGTGGTCAACAGCTTTTGGGCGACGTGTGTATTTGATCACGTCTGCTCGAATTATCTTAGGCGACGTAACGTGTACGTACGTCACCCGAGATCCTTGTTGGTGTAGTGGTTCTTAGGCGACGTTGAAATGTACCGAGGTTGCCTTAAGGTCGGTCAAAGCCCTCGTTGACCGCTGGTTAAAGGTGTCGGTGGCCAACAGCTTTTGGGCGATGCGTGTATTTAATCACCTCTGCTCGGATTATCTTAGGCGACGTAACGTGTACGTACGTCGCCCGAGATCCTTGTTGGTGTAGTGGTTCTTAGGCAACGTTGAAATGTAGCGAGGTCGCCTTAAGGTTGGTCAAAGCCCTCGTTGACCGCTGCTTAAAGGTGTCGGTGGCCAACAGTTTTTGGGTCACGTGTGTTTTTGATCACATCTGCTCGGATTATCTTAGGCGACGTAACGTGTACGTACGTCGCCCGAGATCCTTGTTGGTGTAGTGGTTCTTAGGCGACGTTGAAATGTAGCGAGGTCGCCTTAAGGTTGGTCAAAGCCCTCGTTGACCGCTGCTTAAAGGTGTCGGTGGCCAACAGTTTTTGGGTCACGTGTGTTTTTGATCACGTCTGCTCGGATTATCTTAGCCGACGTAACGTGTACGTACGTCACTCGAGATCCTTTTTGGCGTAGTGGTTCTTAGGCGACGTTGAAAAGTACCGAGGTCGCCTTAAGGTCAGTCAAAGCCCTCGTTGACCGCAGCTTAAAAGTGTCGGTGGCCAACAGCTTTTGGGCGATGAGTGTATTTGATCACGTCTGCTCGGATTATCTTAGGAGACGGGACGTGTACGTACGTCGCCCAAGATCCTTGTTGGTGTAGTGGTTCTTAGGCGACGTCTAAATGTTCCGAGGTCGCCTTATGGTCGGTTAAAGCCCTCGTTGACCGCTGCATAAAAGTATCGGTGGCCAACAGCTTTTGGGCGACGTGTGTATTTGATCACGTCTGCTCGGATTATCTTAGGCGACGTAACGTGTACGTACGTCGCCCGATATCCTTGTTGGTGTAGTGGTTCTTAGGCGACGTTGAAATGTATCGAGGTCGCCTTAAGGTCGGTCAAAGCCCTCGGTGACCGCTGCTTAAAGGTGTCGGTGGCCAACAGCTTTTGGGCGACGTGTGTATTTGATCACATCTGCTCGGATTGTCTTAGGCCACGTAACGTGTACTTACGTCGCCCGAGATCCTTGTTGGTGTAGTGGTTTTTAGGCGACGTTGAAATGTAACGAGGTCGCCTTAAGGTCGGTCAAAGCCCTCGTTGACCGCTCCTTAAAAGTGTTGGTGGCTAACAGCTGTTGGGCGACGTGTGTATTTGATCACGTCTGCTCGGATTATCTTAGGCGACGTAACGTGTACGTATGTCGCCCGAGATCCTTGTTGGTGTAGTGGTTCTTAGGCGACGTTGAAATGTACCGAGGTCTCCTTAAGGTCGGTCAAGGCCCTCGTTGACCTCTGCTTAAAGGTGTCGGTGGCCAACAGCTTTTGGGCGACGCATGTATTTCATCACCTCTGCTCGGATTATCTTAGGCGACGTAACGTGTTCGTATGTCGCCCGAGATCCTTGTTGGTGTAGCGGTTCTTAGGCGACGTTGAAATGTACCGAGGTCGCCTTAAGGTCGGTCGAAGCCCTCGTTGACCGCTGCTTAAAGGTGTCGGTGGCCAACAGCTTTTGGGCGATGCATGTATTTCATCACCTCTGCTCGGATTCTCTTAGGCGAAGTAACGTGTACGTACGTCGCCCGAGATCCTTATTGGTGTAGTGGTTCTTAGGCGACGTTGAAATGTAACGAGGTTGCCTTAAGGTCGGTCAAAGCCCTCACTGACCGCTGCTTAAAGGTGTCGATGGCCAACAGCTTTTGGGCGACGTGTGAATTTGATGACGTCTGCTCGGATTATCTTATGCGACGTAACGTGGACGTACGTCGCCCGAGATCCTTGTTGGTGTATTGGTTCTTAGGCGATTTTGAAATGTACCGAGGTAGCCTTATGGTCGGTTAAAGCCCTCGTTGACCGCTGCTTAAAGGTGTCGGTGGCCAGCAGCTTTTGGGCGACATGTGTATTTGATCACGTCTTCTCGGATTTTCTTAGGCGACGTAACGTGTACGTACGTCGCCTGAGATCCTTGTTGGTGTCGTGGTTCTTACGCGACGTTGAAAAGTACCGAGGTCGCCTTAAGGTCAGTCAAAGCCCTCGTTGACCGCAACTTAAAAGTGTCGGTGGCCAACAGCTTTTGGGCGACGTGTGTATTTGATCACGTCTACTCTGATTATCTTAGGCGACGTAACGTGTACTTACGTCGCCCGAGATACTTGTTGGTGTAGTGGTTCTTAGGCGACGTTGAAATGTACCGAGGTCTCCTTAAGGTCGGTCAAAGCCCTCGTAGACCGCTGCTTAAAGGTGTCGGTGGCCAACAGCTTTTGGGCGACGTGTGTATTTGATCACGTCTGCTCGAATTATCTTAGGCGACGTAACGTGTACGTACGTCGCCCGAGATCCTTTTTGGTGTAGTGGTTCTTAGGCGACGTTGAAATGTACCGAGGTCGCCTTAAGGTCGGTCACAGCCCTCGTTGACCGCTGGTTAAAGGTGTCGGTGGCCAACAGCTTTTGGGCGACGCGTGTATTTAATCACCTCTGCTCGGATTATCTTAGGCGACGTAACGTGTACGTACGTCGCCCGACATCCTTGTTGGTGTAGTGGTTCTTAGGCGACGTTGAAATGTAACGAGGTTGCCTTAAAGTCGGTCAAAGCCCTCGTTGACCGCTGCTTAAAGGTGTCGGTGGCCAACAGATTTTGGGTCACGTGTGTTTTTGATCACGTCTGCTCGGATTATCTTAGGCGACGTAACATGTACGTACGTCGCCCGAGATCCTTATTGGTGTAGTGGTTCTTAGGCGACGTTGAAATGTAGCGAGGTCGCCTTAAGGTTTGTCAAACCCTCGTTGACCGCTGCTTAAAGGTGTCGGTGGCCAACAGTTTTTGGGTCACGTGTCTTTTTGATCACGTCTGCTCGGATTATCTTAGGCGACGTAACGTGTACGTACGTCACTCGAGATCCTTTTTGGCATAGTGGTTCTTAGGCGACGTTGAAAAGTACCGAGGTCGCCTTAAGGTCAGTCAAAGCCCTCGTTGACCGCAGCTTAAAAGTGTCGGTGGCCAACAGCTTTTGGGCGATGAGTGTATTTGATCACGTCTGCTCGGATTATCTTAGGAGACGGGACGTGTACGTACGTCGCCCAAGATCGTTGTTGGTGTAGTGGTTCTTAGGCGACGTTTAAATGTTCCGAGGTCGCCTTATGGTCGGTTAAAGCCCTCGTTGACCGCTGCATAAAAGTGTCGGTGGCCAACAGCTTTTGGGCGACGTGTGTATTTGATCACGTCTGCTCGGATTATCTTAGGCGATGTAACGTGTACGTACGTCGCACGATATCGTTGTTGGTGTAGTGGTTCTTAGGCGACGTTGAAATGTATCGAGGTCGCCTTAAGGTCGGTCAAAGCCCTCGGTGACCGCTGCTTAAAGGTGTCGGTGGCCAACAGCTTTTGGGCGAAGTGTGTATTTGATCACATCTGCTCGGATTATCTTAGGCCACGTAACGTGTACTTACGTCGCCCGAGATCCTTGTTGGTGTAGTGGTTCTTAGGCGACGTTGAAATGTAACGAGGTTGCCTTAAGGTCGGTCAAAGCCCTCGTTGACCGCTCCTTAAAAGTGTCGGTGGCTAACAGCTGTTGGGCGACGTGTGTATTTGATCACGTCTGCTCGGATTATCTTAGGCGACGTAACGTGTACATATGTCGCCCGAGATCCTTGTTGGTGTAGTGGTTCTTAGGCGACGTTGAAATGTACCGAGGTCTCCTTAAGGTCGGTCAAGGCCCTCGCTGACCTCTGCTTAAAGGTGTCGGTGGCCAACAGCTTTTGGGCGACGCATGTATTTCATCACCTCTGCTCGGATTATCTTAGGCGACGTAACGTGTTCGTATGTCGCCCGAGATCCTTGTTGGTGTAGTGGTTCTTAGGCGACGTTGAAATGTACCGAGGTCGCCTTAAGGTCGGTCGAAGCCCTCGTTGACCGCTGCTTAAAGGTGTCGGTGGCCAACAGTTTTTGGGCGATGCATGTATTTCATCACCTCTGCTCGGATTCTCTTAGGCGAAGTAACGTGTACGTACGTCGCCCGAGATCCTTGTTGGTGTAGTGGTTCTTAGGCGACGTTGAAATGTAACGAGGTTGCCCTAAGGTCGGTCAAAGCCCTCACTGACCGCTGCTTAAAGGTGTCGATGGCCAACAGCTTTTGGGCGACGTGTGAATTTGATGACGTCTGCTCGGATTATCTTAGGCGACGTAATGTGGACGTATGTCGCCCGAGATCCTTGTTGGTGTAGTGGTTCTTAGGCGATTTTGAAATGTACCGAGGTCGCCTTATGGTCGGTTAAAGCCCTCGTTGACCGCTGCTTAAAGGTGTCAGTGGCCAACAGCTTTTGGGCGACATGTATATTTGATCACGTCTTCTCGGATTTTCTTAGGCGACGTAACGTGTACGTACGTCGCCTGAGATCCTTGTTGGTGTCGTGGTTCTTACGCGACGTTGAAAAGTACCGAGGTCGCCTTAAGCTCAGTCAAAGCCCTCGTTGACCGCAACTTAAAAGTGTCGGTGGCCAACAGCTTTTGGGCGACGTGTGTATTTGATCACGTCTACTCTGATTATCTTAGGCGACGTAACGTGTACTTACGTCGCCCGAGATACTTGTTGGTGTAGTGGTTCTTAGGCGACGTTGAAATGTACCGAGGTCTCCTTAAGGTCGGTCAAAGCCCTCGTAGACCGCTGCTTAAAGGTGTCGGTGGCCAACAGCTTTTGGGCGACGCGTGTATTTAATCACCTCTGCTCGGATTATCTTAGGCGACGTAACGTGTACGTACGTCACCCGAGATCCTTTTTGGCGTAGTGGTTCTTAGGCGACGTTGAAAAGTACCGAGGTCGCCTTAAGGTCGGTCACAGCCCTCGTTGACCGCTGGTTAAAGGTGTCGGTGGCCAACAGCTTTTGGGCGACGCGTGTATTTAATCACCTCTGCTCGGATTATCTTAGGCGACGTAACGTGTACGTACGTCACCCGAGATCCTTTTTGGCGTAGTGGTTCTTAGGCGACGTTAAAAAGTACCGAGGTCGCCTTAAGGTCAGTCAAAGCCCTCGTTGACCGCAGCTTAAAAGTGTCGGTGGCCAACAGCTTTTGGGCGACGAGTGTATTTGATCACGTCTGCTCGGATTATCTTAGGAGACGGGACGTGTACGTACGTCGCCCAAGATCCTTGTTGGTGTAGTGGTTCTTAGGCGACGTTTAAATGTACCGAGGTTGCCTTAAGGTCAGACAAAGCCCTCGTTGACCGCTACATAAAAATGTCGGAGGCCAACAGCTTTTGGGAGACGTGTGTATTTGATCACATCTGCTTTGATTATCTTAGGCGACGTAACGTGTACGTACGTCGCCCGAGATCCTTGTTGGTGTAGTGGTTCTTAGGCGACGTTGAAATGTACCGAGGTCGCCTTTAGGTCGGTCAAAGCCTTCGTTTACTGCTGCTTAAAGGTGTCGGTGGCCAACAGCTTTTGGCCGACGTTTTGTTTTTGATCACGTCTGCTCGGATTATCTTAGGCGACGTAACGTGCACGTACGTCGCCCGAGATCCTTGTTGGTGTAGTGGTTCTTAGACGACGTTGAAATGTACCGAGGTCTCTTTAAGGTCGGTCAAAACCCTCGTTGACCGCTGCTTAAAGGTGTCGGTGGCCAACAGCTTTTGTGCGACGCATGTATTTTATCACCTCTGCTCGGATTATCTTAAGCGACGTAACGTGTTCGTACGTCGCCCGAGATCCTTGTTGGTGTAGTGGTTCTTAGGCGACGTTGAAATGTACCGAGGTCGCCTTAAGGTCGGTCAAAGCCCTAGTTGACCGCTGCTTAAAAGTGTCGGTGGCCAACAGCTTTTGGGCGACGTGTGTATTTGATCACGTCTGCTCGGATTATCTTAGGCGACGTAACGTGTACGTACATCGCCCGAGATCCTTGTTGGTGTAGTGGTTCTTAGGCGACGTTGAAATGTATCGAGGTCGCCTTAAGGTCGGTCAAAGCCCTCGTTGACCGCTGCTTAAAGGTGTCGGTGGCCAACAACTTTTGGGCGACGTGTGTATTTGATCACATCTGCTCGGATTATCTTAGGCCACGTAACGCGTACTTATGTCGCCCGAGATCCTTGTTGGTGTAGTGGTTCTTAAGCGACGTTGAAATGTAACGAGGTCGCCTTAAGGTCGGTCAAAGCCCTCGTTGACGGCTCCTTAAAAGTGTCGGTGGCTAACAGCTGTTGGGCGACGTGTGTATTTGATCACGTCTACTAGGATTATCTTAGGCGACGTAACGTGTACTTAGGTCGTCCGAGATCCTTGTTGGTGTAGTGGTTCTTAGGCGACGTTGAAATGTACCGAGGTCTCCTTAAGGTCGGTCAAGGCCCTCGTTGACCTCTGCTTAAAGGTGTCGGTGGCCAACAGCTTTTGGGCGACGCATGTATTTCATCACCTCTGCTCGGATTATCTTAGGCGACGTAACGTGTTCGTACGTCGCCCGAGATCCTTGTTGGTCTAGTGGTTCTTAGGCGACGTTGAAATGTACCGAGGTCGCCTTAAGGTCGGTCAAAGCCCTCGTTGACCGCTGCTTAAAGGTGTCGGTGGCCAACTGCTTTTGGGCGACGTGTGTTTTTGATCACGTCTGCTTGGATTCTCTTAGGCGACGTATCGTGTACGTACGTCGCCCGAGATCCTTGTTGGTGTAGTGGTTCTTAGGCGACGTTGAAATGTAGCGAGGTCGCCTTAAGGTTGGTCAAAGCCCTCGTTGACCGCTACTTAAAGGTGTCGGTGGCCAACAGCTTTTGGGCGACGTGTGTATTTGATCACGTCTGCTCGGATTATCTTAGGCGACGTAACGTGTACGTACGTCGCCCGAGATCCTTGTTGGTGTAGTGGTTCTTAGGCGACGTTCAAATGTACCGAGGTCGCCTTAACGTCGGTCAAAGCCCTCGTTGACCGCTGCTTAAAGGTGTCGGTGGCCAACAGCTTTTGGGCGACGTGTGTATTTGATCACTTCTGCTCGAATTATCTTAGGCGACGTAACGTGTTCGTACGTCGCCCGAGATCCTTGTTGGTCTAGTGGTTCTTAGGCGACGTTGAAATGTACCGAGGTCACCTTAAGGTCGGTCAAAGCCCTCGTTGACCGCTGCTTAAAGGTGTCGGTGGCCAACTGCTTTTGGGCGACGTGTGTTTTTGATCACGTCTGCTTGGATTCTCTTAGGCGACGTAACGTGTACGTACGTCGCCCGAGATCCTTGTTGGTGTAGTGGTTCTTAGGCGACGTTCAAATGTACCGAGGTCGCCTTAAGGTCGGTCAAAGCCTTCGTTGACTGCTGCTTAAAGGTGTCGGTGGCCAACAGCTTTTGGCCGACGTTTTGTTTTTGATCACGTCTGCTCGAATTATCTTAGGCGACGTAACGTGCACGTACGTCGCCCGAGATCCTTGTTGGTGTAGTGGTTCTTAGGCGACGTTGAAATGTACCGAGGTCTCTTTAAGGTCGGTCAAAGCCCTCGTTGACCGCTGCTTAAAGGTGTCGGTGGCCAACAGCTTTTGGGCGACGCTTGTATTTCATCACCTCTGCTCGGATTATCTTAGGCGACGTAACGTGTTCGTACGTCGCCCGAGATCCTAGTTGGTGTAGTGGTTCTTAGGCGACGTTGAAATGTACCGAGGTCGCCTTAAGGTCGGTCAAAGCCCTAGTTGACCGCTGCTTAAAAGTGTCGGTGGCCAACAGCTTTTGGGCGACGTGTGTATTTGATCACGTCTGCTCGGATTATCTTAGGCGACGTAACGTGTTCGTACGTCGCCCGAGATCCTTGTTGGTGTAGTGGTTCTTAGGCGACGTTGAAATGTATCGAGGTCGCCTTAAGGTCGGTCAAAGACATCGGTGACCGCTGCTTAAAGGTGTCGGTGGCCAACAGCTTTTGGGCGACGTGTGTATTTGATCACATCTGCTCGGATTATCTTAGGCCACGTAACGTGTACTTACGTCCCCCCAGATCCTTGTTGGTGTAATGGTTCTTAGGCGACGTTGAAATGTAACGAGGTCGCCTTAAGGTCGGTCAAAGCCCTCGTTGACCGCTCCTTAAAAGTGTCGGTGGCTAACAGCTGTTGGGCGACGTGTGTATTTGATCACGTCTGCTCGGATTATCTTAGGCGACGTAACGTGTACGTACATCGCCCGAGATCTTTGTTGGTGTAGTGGTTCTTAGGCGACGTTGAAATGTACCGAGGTCTCCTTAAGGTCGGTCAAGGCCCTCGTTGACCTCTGCTTAAAAGTGTCGGTGGCCAATAGCTTTTGGGCGACGCATGTATTTCATCACCTCTGCTCAGATTATCTTAGGCGACGTAACGTGTTCGTACGTCGCCCGAGATCCTTGTTGGTGTAGTGGTTCTTAGGCGACGTTGAAATGTACCGAGGTCGCCTTAAGGTCGGCCAAAGCCCTCGTAGACCGCTGCTTAAAGGTGTCGGTGGCCAACAGCTTTTGGGCGACGTGTGTTTTTCATCACGTCTGCTCGGATTCACTTAGGCGACGTACCGTGTACGTACATCGCCCGAGATCCTTGTTGGTGTAGTCGTTCTTAGGCGACGTTGAAATGTAACGAGGTTGCCTTAAGGTCGGTCAAGGCCCTCGTTGACCGCTCCTTAAAAGTGTCGGTGGCTAACAGCTGTTGGGCGACGTGTGTATTTGATCACGTCTGCTCGGATTATCTTAGGCGACGTAACGTGTACGTACGTCGCCCGAGATCTTTGTTGGTGTAGTGGTTCTTAGGCGACGTTGAAATGTACCGAGGTCTCCTTAAGGTCGGTCAAGGCCCTCGTTGACCTCTGCTTAAAGGTGTCGGTGGCCAACAGCTTTTGGGCGACGCATGTATTTCATCACCTCTGCTCGGATTATCTTAGGCGACGTAACGTGTTCGTACGTCGCCCGAGATCCTTGTTGGTGTAGTGGTTCTTAGGCGACGTTGAAATGTACCGAGGTCGCCTTAAGGTCGGCCAAAGCCCTCGTAGACCGCTGCTTAAAGGTGTCGGTGGCCAACAGCTTTTGGGCGACTTGTGTTTTTCATCACGTCTGCTCGGATTCACTTAGGCGACGTACCGTGTACGTACGTCGCCCGAGATCCTTGTTGGTGTAGTGGTTCTTAGGCGACGTTGAAATGTAACGAGGTTGCCTTAAGGTCGGTCAAAGCCCTCGTTGACCGCTGCTTAAAAGTGTCGGTGGCCAACAACTTTTGGGCGACGTGTGTTTTTGATCACGTCTGCTCGGATTATCTTAGGCGACGTAACGTGTACGTACGTGGCCCGAGATCCTTGTTGGTGAAGTGGTCCTTTGGCGACGTTGAAATGTAACGAGGTCGCCTTAAGGTCGGTCAAAGCCCTCGTTGACCGCTACTTAAAAGTGTCGGTGGCCAACAGCTTTTGGGCGACGTGTGTTTTTGATCACGTCTGCTCGGATTATCTTAGGCGACGTAACGTGTACGTACGTCGCCCGAGATCCTTGTTGGTGTAGTGGTTCTTAGGCGACGTTGAAATGTAACGAGGTCGCCTTAAGGTCGGTTAAAGCCTTCGTTGACCGATACTTAAAAGTGTCGGTGGCCAACAGCTTTTGGGCGACGTGTGTTTTTGATCATGTCTGCTCGGATTATCTTAGGCTACGTAACGTGTACGTACGTCTCCTGAGATCCTTGTTGGTGTAGTGGTTCTTAGGCGACGTTGAAATGTTCCGAGGTCTCCTTAAGGTCGGTGAAAGCCCTCGTTGACCGCTGCTTAAAGGTGTCGGTGGCCAACAACTTTTAGGCGACGTGTGTATTTGATCACGTCTACTCGGATTATCTTAGGCGACGTAACGTGTACGTACGTCGCCTGAGATCCTTGTTGGTGTAGTGGTTCTTAGGCGACGTTGAAATGTACCGTGGTCGCCTTAAGGTCGGTCAAGGCCCTCGTTGATCGCTGCTTAAAAGTGTCGGTGGCCAACAGCTTTTGGGCGACGTGTGTATTTTATCACGTCTGCTCGGATTCTTATAGGCGACGTAACGTGTACGTACGTCGCCCGAGATCCTTGTTGGTGTAGTGGTTCTTAGGCGACGTTGAAATGTACCGAGGTCGCCATAAGGTCGGTCAAAGCCCTCACTGACCGCTGCTTAAAGGTGTCGATGGCCAACAGCTTTTGGGCGACGTGTGAATTTGATGACGTCTGCTCGGATTATCTTAGGCGACGTAACGTGTACGTACGTCGCCCGAGATCCTTGTTGGTGTAGTGGTTCTTAGGCGATTTTGAAATGTACCGAGGTCGCCTTATGGTCGGTTAAAGCCCTCGTTGACCGCTGCTTAAAGGTGTCGGTGGTCAACAGCTTTTGGGCGACGTGTGTATTTGATCACGTCTGCTCGAATTATCTTAGGCGACGTAACGTGTACGTACGTCACCCGAGATCCTTTTTGGCGTAGTGGTTCTTAGGCGACGTTAAAAAGTACCGAGGTCGCCTTAAGGTCAGTCAAAGCCCTCGTTGACCGCTGCTTAAAAGTGTCGGTGGCCAACAGCTTTTGGGCGACGAGTGTATTTGATCACGTCTGCTCGGATTATCTTAGGAGACGGGACGTGTACGTACGTCGCCCAAGATCCTTGTTGGTGTAGTGGTTCTTAGGCGACGTTTAAATGTACCGAGGTTGCCTTAAGGTCAGACAAAGCCCTCGTTGACCGCTACATAAAAATGTCGGAGGCCAACAGCTTTTGGGCGACGTGTGTATTTGATCACATCTGCTTTGATTATCTTAGGCGACGTAACGTGTACGTACGTCGCCCGAGATCCTTGTTGGTGTAGTGGTTCTTAGGCGACGTTGAAATGTACCGAGGTCGCCTTTAGGTCGGTCAAAGCCTTCGTTTACTGCTGCTTAAAGGTGTCGGTGGCCAACAGCTTTTGGCCGACGTTTTGTTTTTGATCACGTCTGCTCGGATTATCTTAGGCGACGTAACGTGCACGTACGTCGCCCGAGATCCTTGTTGGTGTAGTGGTTCTTAGGCGACGTTGAAATGTACCGAGGTCTCTTTAAGGTCGGTCAAAACCCTCGTTGACCGCTGCTTAAAGGTGTCGGTGGCCAACAGCTTTTGTGCGACGCATGTATTTTATCACCTCTGCTCGGATTATCTTAAGCGACGTAACGTGTTCGTACGTCGCCCGAGATCCTTGTTGGTGTAGTGGTTCTTAGGCGACGTTGAAATGTACCGAGGTCGCCTTAAGGTCGGTCAAAGCCCTAGTTGACCGCTGCTTAAAAGTGTCGGTGGCCAACAGCTTTTGGGCGACGTGTGTATTTGATCACGTCTGCTCGGATTATCTTAGGCGACGTAACGTGTACGTACATCGCCCGAGATCCTTGTTGCTGTAGTGGTTCTTAGGCGACGTTGAAATGTATCGAGGTCGCCTTAAGGTCGGTCAGAGCCCTCGTTGACCGCTGCTTAAAGGTGTCGGTGGCCAACAACTTTTGGGCGACGTGTGTATTTGATCACATCTGCTCGGATTATCTTAGGCCACGTAACGCGTACTTATGTCGCCCGAGATCCTTGTTGGTGTAGTGGTTCTTAAGCGACGTTGAAATGTAACGAGGTCGCCTTAAGGTCGGTCAAAGCCCTCGTTGACCGCTCCTTAAAAGTGTCAGTGGCTAACAGCTGTTGGGCGACGTGTGTATTTGATCACGTCTACTAGGATTATCTTAGGCGACGTAACGTGTACTTAGGTCGTCCGAGATCCTTGTTGGTGTAGTGGTTCTTAGGCGACGTTGAAATGTACCGAGGTCGCCTTAAGGTCGGTCAAGGCCCTCGTTGACCTCTGCTTAAAGGTGTCGGTGGCCAACAGCTTTTGGGCGACGCATGTATTTCATCACCTCTGCTCGGATTATCTTAGGCGACGTAACGTGTTCGTACGTCGCCCGAGATCCTTGTTGGTCTAGTGGTTCTTAGGCGACGTTGAAATGTAGCGAGGTCGCCTTAAGGTTGGTCAAAGCCCTCGTTGACCGCTACTTAAAGGTGTCGGTGGCCAACAGCTTTTGGGCGACGTGTGTATTTGATCACGTCTGCTCGGATTATCTTAGGCGACGTAACGTGTACGTACGTCGCCCGAGATCCTTGTTGGTGTAGTGGTTCTTAGGCGACGTTCAAATGTACCGAGGTCGCCTTAACGTCGGTCAAAGCCCTCGTTGACCGCTGCTTAAAGGTGTCGGTGGCCAACAGCTTTTGGGCGACGTGTGTATTTGATCACTTCTGCTCGAATTATCTTAGGCGACGTAACGTGTTCGTACGTCGCCCGAGATCCTTGTTGGTCTAGTGGTTCTTAGGCGACGTTGAAATGTACCGAGGTCACCTTAAGGTCGGTCAAAGCCCTCGTTGACCGCTGCTTAAAGGTGTCGGTGGCCAACTGCTTTTGGGCGACGTGTGTTTTTGATCACGTCTGCTTGGATTCTCTTAGACGACGTAACGTGTACGTACGTCGCCCGAGATCCTTGTTGGTGTAGTGGTTCTTAGGCGACGTTGAAATGTACCGAGGTCGCCTTAAAGTCGTTCAAAGCCCTCGTTGACCGCTGCTTAAAAGTGTCGATGGCCAACAACTTTTGGACGACGTGTGTATTTGATCACGTCTGCTCGGATTATCTTAGGCGACGTAACGTGTACGTACATCGCCCGAGATCCTTGTTGGTGTAGTGGTTCTTAGGCGACGTTGAAATGTATCGAGGTCGCCTTAAGGTCGGTCAAAGCCCTCGTTGACCGCTGCTTAAAGGTGTCGGTGGCCAACAACTTTTGGGCGACGTGTGTATTTGATCACATCTGCTCGGATTATCTTAGGCCACGTAACGCGTACTTATGTCGCCCGAGATCCTTGTTGGTGTAGTGGTTCTTAAGCGACGTTGAAATGTAACGAGGTCGCGTTAAGGTCGGTCAAAGCCCTCGTTGACCGCTCCTTAAAAGTGTCGGTGGCTAACAGCTGTTGGGCGACGTGTGTATTTGATCACGTCTGCTAGGATTATCTTAGGCGACGTAACCTGTACTTAGGTCGTCCGAGATCCTTGTTGGTGTAGTGGTTCTTAGGCGACGTTGAAATGTACCGAGGTCTCCTTAAGGTCGGTCAAGGCCCTCGTTGACCTCTGCTTAAAGGAGTCGGTGGCCAACAGCTTTTGTGCGACGCATGTATTTCATCACCTCTGCTCGGATTATCTTAGGCGACGTAACGTGTTCGTACGTCGCCCGAGATCCTTGTTGGTCTAGTGGTTCTTAGGCGACGTTGAAATGTACCGAGGTCGCCTTAAGGTCGGTCAAAGCCCTCGTTGACCGCTGCTTAAAGGTGTCGGTGGCCAACTGCTTTTGGGCGACGTGTGTTTTTGATCACGTCTGCTTGGATTCTCTTAGGCGACGTATCGTGTACGTACGTCGCCCGAGATCCTTGTTGGTGTAGTGGTTCTTAGGCGACGTTGAAATGTAGCGAGGTCGCCTTAAGGTTGGTCAAAGCCCTCGTTGACCGCTACTTAAAGGTGTCGGTGGCCAACAGCTTTTGGGCGACGTGTGTATTTGATCACGTCTGCTCGGATTATCTTAGGCGACGTAACGTGTACGTACGTCGCACGAGATCCTTGTTGGTGTAGTGGTTCTTAGGCGATGTTCAAATGTACCGAGGTCGCCTTAACGTCGGTCAAAGCCCTCGTTGACCGCTGCTTAAAGGTGTCGGTGGCCAACAGCTTTTGGGCGACGTGTGTATTTGATCACTTCTGCTCGAATTATCTTAGGCGACGTAACGTGTTCGTACGTCGCCCGAGATCCTTGTTGGTCTAGTGGTTCTTAGGCGACGTTGAAATGTACCGAGGTCACCTTAAGGTCGGTCAAAGCCCTCGTTGACCGCTGCTTAAAGGTGTCGGTGGCCAACTGCTTTTGGGCGACGTGTGTTTTTGATCACGTCTGCTTGGATTCTCTTAGGCGACGTAACGTGTACGTACGTCGCCCGAGATCCTTGTTGGTGTAGTGGTTCTTAGGCGACGTTCAAATGTACCGAGGTCGCCTTAACGTCGGTCAAAGCCCTCGTTGACCGCTGCTTAAAGGTGTCGGTGGCCAACAGCTTTTGGGCGACGTGTGTATTTGATCACTTCTGCTCGAATTATCTTAGGCGACGTAACGTGTACGTACGTCGCCCAAGATCCTTGTTGGTGAAGTGGTTCTTAGGCGACGTTGAAATGTACCGAGGTCACCTTAAAGTCGTTCAAAGCCCTCGTTGACCGCGGCTTAAAAGTGTCGATGGCCAACAACTTTTGGACGACGTGTGTATTTGATCACGTCTGCTCGGATTATCTTAGGCGACGTAACGTGTACGTACATCGCCCGAGATCCTTGTTGGTGTAGTGGTTCTTAGGCGACGTTGAAATGTATCGAGGTCGCCTTAAGGTCGGTCAAAGCCCTCGTTGACCGCTGCTTAAAGGTGTCGGTGGCCAACAACTTTTGGGCGACGTGTGTATTTGATCACATCTGCTCGGATTATCTTAGGCCACGTAACGCGTACTTATGTCGCCCGAGATCCTTGTTGGTGTAGTGGTTCTTAAGCGACGTTGAAATGTAACGAGGTCGCGTTAAGGTCGGTCAAAGCCCTCGTTGACCGCTCCTTAAAAGTGTCGGTGGCTAACAGCTGTTGGGCGACGTGTGTATTTGATCACGTCTGCTCGGATTATCTTAGGCGACGTAACGTGTACTTAGGTCATCCGAGATCCTTGTTGGTGTAGTGGTTCTTAGGCGACGTTGAAATGTACCGAGGTCTCCTTAAGGTCGGTCAAGGCCCTCGTTGACCTCTGCTTAAAGGTGTCGGTGGCCAACAGCTTTTGGTCGACGCATGTATTTCATCACCTCTGCTCGGATTATCTTAGGCGACGTAACGTTTTCGTACGTCGCCCGAGATACTTGTTGGTCTAGTGGTTCTTAGGCGACGTTGAAATGTACCAAGGTCGCCTTAAGGTCGGTCAAAGCCCTCGTTGACCGCTGCTTAAAGGTGTCGGTGGCCAACTGCTTTTGGGCGACGTGTGTTTTTGATCACGTCTGCTTGGATTCTCTTAGGCGACGTATCGTGTACGTACGTCGCCCGAGATCCTTGTTGGTGTAGTGATTCTTAGGCGACGTTCAAATGTACCGAGGTCGCCTTAACGTCGGTCAAAGCCCTCGTTGACCGCTGCTTAAAGGTGTCGGTGGCCAACAGCTTTTGGGCGACGTGTGTATTTGATCACTTCTGCTCGAATTATCTTAGGCGACGTAACGTGTACGTACGTCGCCCAAGATCCTTGTTGCTGAAGTGGTTCTTAGGCGACGTTGAAATGTACCGAGGTCGCCTTAAAGTCGTTCAAAGCCCTCGTTGACCGCTGCTTAAAAGTGTCGATGGCCAACAACTTTTGGACGACGTGTGTATTTGATCACGTCTGCTCGGATTATCTTAGGCGACGTAACGTGTACGTACATCGCCCGAGATCCTTGTTGGTGTAGTGGTTCTTAGGCGACGTTGAAATGTATCGAGGTCGCCTTAAGGTCGGTCAAAGCCCTCGTTGACCGCTGCTTAAAGGTGTCGGTGGCCAACAACTTTTGGGCGACGTGTGTATTTGATCACATCTGCTCGGATTATCTTAGGCCACGTAACGCGTACTTATGTCGCCCGAGATCCTTGTTGGTGTAGTGGTTCTTAAGCGACGTTGAAATGTAACGAGGTCGCGTTAAGGTCGGTCAAAGCCCTCGTTGACCGCTCCTTAAAAGTGTCGGTGGCGAACAGCTGTTGGGCGACGTGTGTATTTGATCACGTCTGCTAGGATTATCTTAGGCGACGTAACGTGTACTTAGGTCGTCCGAGATCCTTGTTGGTGTAGTGGTTCTTAGGCGACGTTGAAATGTACCGAGGTCTCCTTAAGGTCGGTCAAGGCCCTCGTTGACCTCTGCTTAAAGGTGTCGGTGGCCAACAGCTTTTGGTCGACGCATGTATTTCATCACCTCTGCTCGGATTATCTTAGGCGATGTAACGTGTTCGTACGTCGCCCGAGATCCTTGTTGGTCTAGTGGTTCTTAGGCGACGTTGAAATGTACCAAGGTCGCCTTAAGGTCGGTCAAAGCCCTCGTTGACCGCTGCTTAAAGGTGTCGGTGGCCAACTGCTTTTGGGCGACGTGTGTTTTTGATCACGTCTGCTTGGATTCTCTTAGGCGACGTATCGTGTACGTACGTCGCCCGAGATCCTTGTTGGTGTAGTGGTTCTTAGGCGACGTTGAAATGTAACGAGGTCGCCTTAAGGTTGGTCAAAGCCCTCGTTGACCGCTACTTAAAGGTGTCGGTGGCCAACAGCTTTTGGGCGACGTGTGTATTTGATCACCTCTACTCGGATTATCTTAGGCGACGTAACGTGTACGTACGTCGCCCGAGATCCTTGTTGGTGTAGTGGTTCTTAGGTGACGTTCAAATGTACCGAGGTCGCCTTAACGTCGGTCAAAGCCCTCGTTGACCGCTGCTTAAAGGTGTCGGTGGCCAACAGCTTTTGGGCGACGTGTGTATTTGATCACTTCTGCTCGAATTATCTTAGGCGACGTAACGTGTTCGTACGTCGCCCGAGATCCTTGTTGGTCTAGTGGTTCTTAGGCGACGTTGAAATGTACCGAGGTCACCTTAAGGTCGGTCAAAGCCTTCGTTGACCGCTGCTTAAAGGTGTCGGTGGCCAACTGCTTTTGGGCGACGTGTGTTTTTGATCACGTCTGCTTGGATTCTCTTAGGCGACGTAACGTGTACGTACGTCGCCCGAGATCCTTGTTGGTGTAGTGGTTCTTAGGCGACGTTCAAATGTACCGAGGTCGCCTTAACGTCGGTCAAAGCCCTCGTTGACCGCTGCTTAAAGGTGTCGGTGGCCAACAGCTTTTGGGCGACGTGTGTATTTGATCACTTCTGCTCGAATTATCTTAGGCGACGTAACGTGTACGTACGTCGCCCAAGATCCTTGTTGGTGTAGTGGTTCTTAGGCGACGTTGATATGTACCGATGTTGCCTTAAGGTCGGTCAAAGCCCTCGTTGACTGCTGCTTAAAAGTGTCGGTGGCCAACAGCTTTTGGGCGACGTGTGTATTTGATTACGTCTGCTCGGATTATCTTAGGCGACGTAACGTGTACGTACGTCGCCCGAGATCCTTGTTGGTGTAGTGGTTCTTAGGCGATGTTGAAATGTACCGACGTCCCCTTAAGGTCGGTCAAAGCCCTCGTTGACTGCTGCTTAAAGGTGTCGGTGGCCAACAGCTTTTGGGCGACGTTTGTTTATGATCACGTCTGCTCGGATTATCTTAGGCGACGTAACGTGTACGTACGTCGCCCGAGAACCTTGTTGGTGTAGTGTTTCTTAGGCGACGTTGAAATGTAACGAGGTCGCCTTAAGGTCGGTCAAAGCCCTCGTTGACCGCTGCTTAAAGGTGTCGGTGGCCAACATCTTTTGGGCAACATGTGTATTTGATCACGTCTGCTCGGATTATCTTAGGCGACGTAACGTGTACGTACGTCGCCCGAGATCCTTGTTGGTGTAGTGGTTCTTAGGCGACGTTGAAATGTTCCGAGATCGCCTTAAGGTCGGTCAAAGCCCTCGTTGACCGCTGCTTAAAGGTGTCGGTGGCCAACAGCTTTTGGGCGACGTGTGTATTTGATCACGACTGTTCGGATTATCTTAGGCGATGTAACGTGGACGTACGTCGCCCGAGATCCTTGCTGGTGTAGTGGTTCTTAGGCGACTTTGAAATGTACTGAGGTCGCCTTAAGGTCGGTTAAAGCCCTTGTTGACCGCTGTTTAAAGGTGACGACGGCCAACAGCTTTTGGGCGACGTGTGTATTTGATCACGTTTGTTCGGATTATCTTAGGCGATGTAACGTGTACGTACGTCGCCCGAGATCCTTGCTGGTGTAGTGGTTCTTAGGCGACTTTGAAATGTACCGAGGTCGCCTTAAGGTCGGTTAAAGCCCTTGTTGACCGCTGCTTAAAGGTGACGGGGGCCAACAGCTTTTGGGCGACGTTTTTATTTGATCACGTCTGCTCGGATTATCTTAGGCGACGTAACGTGTACGTACGTCGCCCGAGATCCTTGTTGGTGTAGTGGTTCTTAGGCGACGTTGAAATGTACCGAGGTCGCCTTAAGGTCGGTCAAAGCCCTCGTTGACTGCTGCTTAAAGGTGTCGGTGGCCAACAGCTTTTGGGCGACGTGTGTATTTGATCACGTCTGCTCGTATTATCTTAGGCGACGTAACTTGTACGTACGTCGCCCGAGATCCTTGTTGGTGTGATGGTTCTTAGGCGACGTTTAAATGTACCGAGGTCGCCTTATGGTCGGTCAAAGCCCTAGTTGACCGCTGCTTAAAGGTGTCGGTGGCCAACAGCTTTTGGGCGACGTGTGTATTTGATCACGTCTGCTCGGATTATCTTAGGCGACGTAACGTGTACGTACGTCGCCCGAGATCCTTGCTGGTGTAGTGGTTCTTAGGCGACTTTGAAATGTACTGAGGTCGCCTTAAGGTCGGTTAAAGCCCTCGTTGACCGCTGCTTAAAGGTGTCGGGGGCCAACAGCTTTTGGGCGACGTGTGTATTTGATCACATCTGCTCGGATTATCTTAGGCGACGTAACGTGTACGTACGTTGCCCGAGATCGTTGTTGGTGTAGTGGTTCTTAGGCGACGTTGAAATGTACCGAGGTTGCCTTAAGGTCGGTCAACGCCCTCGTTAACCGCTGCTTAAAGGTGTCGATGGCCAACAGCTTTTGGGCGACGTTTGTATTTGATCACGTCTGCTCGGATTATCTTAGGCGACGTAACGTGTACGTACGTCGCCCGAGATCCTTGTTGGTGTAGTGGTTCTTAGGCGACTTTGAAATGTACCGAGGTCGCCTTAAGGTCGGTTAAAGCCCTCGTTGACCGCTGCTTAAAGGTGTCGGTGGCCAACAGCTTTTAGGCGACGTGTGTATTTGGTCACGTCTGTTCGGATTATCTTAGGCGACGTAACGTGTACGTACGTCGCCCGAGATCCTTGTTGGTGTAGTGGTTCTTAGGCGACGTTGAAATGTACCGAGGTCGCCTTAAGGGCGGTCAAAGCCCTCGTTGACCGCTGCTTAAAGGTGTCGATGGCCAACAGCGTTTGGGCGACGTGTGTATTTGATCACGTCTGCTCGGATTATCTTTGGCGACGTAACGTGTACGTACGTCGCCCGAGATCCTTGTTGGTGTAGTGGTTCTTAGGCGACTTTGAAATGTACCGAGGTCGCCTTAAGGTCGGTTAAAGCCCTCGTTTACCGCTGCTTAAAGGTGTCGGTGGCCAACTGCTTTTAGGCGACGTGTGTATTTGATCACGTCTGTTCGGGTTATCTTAGGCGACGTAACGTGTACGTACGTCGCCCGAGATCCTTGTTGGTGTAGTGGTTCTTAGGCGACGTTGAAATGTACCGAGGTCGCCTTAAGGTCGGTCAAAGACCTCGTTGACTGCTGCTTAAAGGTGTCGGTGGCCAACAGCTTTTGGGCGACGTGTGTATTTGATAACGTCTGCTCGGATTATCTTAGGCAATGTAACGTGTACGTACGTCGCCCGAGATCCTTGCTGGTGTAGTGGTTCTTAGGCGACTTTGAAATGTACCGAGGTCGCCTTAAGGTCGGTTAAAGCCCTCGTTGACCGCTGCTTAAAGGTGTCGGTGGCCAACAGCTTTTGGGCGACGTGTGTATTTGATCACATCTGCTCGGATTATCTTAGGCGACGTAACGTGTACGTACGTCGCCCGAGATCCTTGTTGGTGTAGTGGTTCTTAGGCGACGTTGAAATGTACCGAGGTCGCCTTAAAGTCGTTCAAAGCCCTCGTTGACCGCTGCTTAAAAGTGTCGGTGGCCAACAGCTTTTGGACGACGTGTGTATTTGATAACGTCTGCTCGGATTATCTTAGGCAATGTAACGTGTACGTACGTCGCCCGAGATCCTTGCTGGTGTAGTGGTTCTTAGGCGACTTTGAAATGTACCGAGGTCGCCTTAAGGTCGGTTAAAGCCCTTGTTGACCGCTGCTTAAAGGTGACGGGGGCCAACAGCTTTTGGGCGACGTTTTTATTTGATCACGTCTGCTCGGATTATCTTAGGCGACGTAACGTGTACGTACGTCGCCCGAGATCCTTGTTGGTGTAGTGGTTCTTAGGCGACGTTGAAATGTACCGAGGTCGCCTTAAGGTCGGTCAAAGCCCTCGTTGACTGCTGCTTAAAGGTGTCGGTGGCCAACAGCTTTTGGGCGACGTGTGTATTTGATCACGTCTGCTCGTATTATCTTAGGCGACGTAACGTGTACGTACGTCGCCCGAGATCCTTGTTGGTGTGATGGTTCTTAGGCGACGTTTAAATGTACCGAGGTCGCCTTATGGTCGGTCAAAGCCCTAGTTGACCGCTGCTTAAAGGTGTCGGTGGCCAACAGCTTTTGGGCGACGTGTGTATTTGATCACGTCTGCTCGGATTATCTTAGGCGACGTAACGTGTACGTACGTCGCCCGAGATCCATGCTGGTGTAGTGGTTCTTAGGCGACTTTGAAATGTACCGAGGTCGCCTTAAGGTCGGTTAAAGCACTCGTTGACCGCTGCTTAAAGGTGTCGGTGGCCAACAGCTTTTGGGCGACGTGTGTATTTGATCACATCAGCTCGGATTATCTTAGGCGACGTAACGTGTACGTACGTTGCCCGAGATCGTTGTTGGTGTAGTGGTTCTTAGGCGACGTTGAAATGTACCGAGGTTGCCTTAAGGTCGGTCAACGCCCTCGTTAACCGCTGCTTAAAGGTGTCGATGGCCAACAGCTTTTGGGCGACGTGTGTATCTGATCACGTCTGCTCGGATTATCTTAGGCGACGTAACGTGTACGTACGTCGCCCGAGATCCTTGTTGGTGTAGTGGTTCTTAGGCGACGTTGAAATGTACCGAGGTCGCCTTAACGGCGGTCAAAGCCCTCGTTGACCGCTGCTTAAAGGTGTCGGTGGCCAACAGCTTTTGGGCGACGTGTGTATTTGATCACGTCTGCTCGAATTATCTTTGGCGACGTAACGTGTACGTACGTCGCCCGAGATCCTTGTTGGTGTAGTGGTTCTTAGGCGACTTTGAAATGTACCGAGGTCGCCTTAAGGTCGGTTAAAGCCCTCGTTTACCGCTGCTTAAAGGTGTCGGTGGCCAACAGCTTTTAGGCGACGTGTGTATTTGATCACGTCTGTTCGGGTTATCTTAGGCGACGTAACGTGTACGTACGTCGCCCGAGATCCTTGTTGGTGTAGTGGTTCTTAGGCGACGTTGAAATGTACCGAGGTCGCCTTAAGGTCGGTCAAAGCCCTCGTTGACTGCTGCTTAAAGGTGTCGGTGGCCAACAACTTTTGGGCGACGTGTGTATTTGATCACGTCTGCTCGGATTATCTTAGGTGATGTAACGCGTACGTACGTCGCCCGAGATCCTTGTTGGTGTGATGGTTCTTAGGCGACGTTGAAATGTACCGAGGTCGCCTTATGGTCGGTCAAAGCCCTAGTTGACCGCTGCTTAAAGGTGTCGGTGGCCAACAGCTTTTGGGCGACGTGTGTATTTGATAACGTCTGCTCGGATTATCTTAGGCAATGTAACGTGTACGTACGTCGCCCGAGATCCTTGCTGGTGTAGTGGTTCTTAGGCGACTTTGAAATGTACCGAGGTCGCCTTAAGGTCGGTTAAAGCCCTCGTTGACCGCTGCTTAAAGGTGTCGGTGGCCAACAGCTTTTGGGCGACGTGTGTATTTGATCACATCTGCTCGGATTATCTTAGGCGACGTAACGTGTACGTACGTCGCCCGAGATCCTTGTTGGTGTAGTGGTTCTTAGGCGACGTTGAAATGTACCGAGGTCGCCTTAAAGTCGTTCAAAGCCCTCGTTGACCGCTGCTTAAAAGTGTCGGTGGCCAACATCTTTTGGGCGACGTGTGTATTTGATCACGCCTGCTCGGATTATCTTAGGCGACGTAACGTGTACGTACGTCGCCCGAGATCCTTGTTGGTGTAGTGGTTCTTAGGCGTCGTTGAAATGTACCGAGGTCGCCTTAAAGTCGTTCAAAGCCCTCGTTGACCGCTGCTTAAAAGTGTCGGTGGCCAACAGCTTTGGGACGACGTGTGTATTTGATCACGTCCGCTCGGATTATCTTAGGCGACGTAACGTGTACGTACGTCGCCCGAGATCCTTGTTGGTGTAGTGGTTCTTAGGCGACGTTGAAATGTACCGAGGTCGCCTTAAGGGCGGTCAAAGCCCTCGTTGACCGCTGCTTAAAGGTGTCGGTGGCCAACAGCTTTTGGGCGACGTGTGTATTTGATCACGTCTGCTCGTTTTATCTTTGGTGACGTATAGTGTACTTACGTCGCCCGAGATACTTGATGGTGTAGTGGTTCTTAGGCGACGTTGAAATGTACCGAGGTCGCCTTAAGGTCGGTCAAAGCCCTCGTTGACTGCTGCTTAAAGGTGTCGGTGGCCAACAGCTTTTGGGCGACGTGTGTATTTGATCACGTCTGCTCGTATTATCTTAGGCGACGTAACGTGTACGTACGTCGCCCGAGATCCTTGTTGGTGTGATGGTTCTTAGGCGACGTTTAAATGTACCGAGGTCGCCTTATGGTCGGTCAAAGCCCTAGTTGACCGCTGCTTAAAGGTGTCGGTGGCCAACAGCTTTTGGGCGACGTGTGTATTTGATCACATCTGCTCGGATTATCTTAGGCGACGTAACGTGTACGTACGTCGCCCGAGATCCTTGTTGGTGTAGTGGTTCTTAGGCGACATTGAAATGTACCGAGGTCGCCTTAAAGTCGTTCAAAGCCCTCGTTGACCGCTGCTTAAAAGTGTCGGTGGCCAACAGCTTTTGGACGACGTGTGTATTTGATCACGTCTGCTCGGATTATCTTAGGCGACGTAACGTGTACGTACGTCGCCCGAGATCCTTGTTGGTGTAGTGGTTCTTAGGCGACGTTGAAATGTACCGAGGTCGCCTTAACGGCGGTCAAAGCCCTCGTTGACCGCTGCTTAAAGGTGTCGGTGCCCAACAGCTTTTGGGCGACGTGTGTATTTGATCACGTCTGTTCGGGTTATCTTAGGCGACGTAACGTGTACGTACGTCGCCCGAGATCCTTGTTGGTGTAGTGGTTCTTAGGCGACATTGAAATGTACCGAGGTCGCCTTAAAGTCGTTCAAAGCCCTCGTTGACCGCTGCTTAAAAGTGTCGGTGGCCAACAGCTTTTGGACGACGTGTGTATTTGATCACGTCTGCTCGGATTATCTTAGGCGACGTAACGTGTACGTACGTCGCCCGAGATCCTTGTTGGTGTAGTGGTTCTTAGGCGACGTTGAAATGTACCGAGGTCGCCTTAACGGCGGTCAAAGCCCTCGTTGACCGCTGCTTAAAGGTGTCGTTGGCCAACAGCTTTTGGGCGACGTGTGTATTTGATCACGTCTGCTCGAATTATCTTTGGCGACGTAACGTGTACGTACGTCGCCCGAGATCCTTGTTGGTGTAGTGGTTCTTAGGCGACTTTGAAATGTACCGAGGTCGCCTTAAGGTCGGTTAAAGCCCTCGTTTACCGCTGCTTAAAGGTGTCGGTGGCCAACAGCTTTTAGGCGACGTGTGTATTTGATCACGTCTGTTCGGGTTATCTTAGGCGACGTAACGTGTACGTACGTCGCCCGAGATCCTTGTTGGTGTAGTGGTTCTTAGGCGACGTTGAAATGTACCGAGGTCGCCTTAAGGTCGGTCAAAGCCCTCGTTGACTGCTGCTTAAAGGTGTCGGTGGCCAACAACTTTTGGGCGACGTGTGTATTTGATCACGTCTGCTCGGATTATCTTAGGTGATGTAACGTGTACGTACGTCGCCCGAGATCCTTGTTGGTGTGATGGTTCTTAGGCGACGTTGAAATGTACCGAGGTCGCCTTATGGTCGGTCAAAGCCCTAGTTGACCGCTGCTTAAAGGTGTCGGTGGCCAACAGCTTTTGGGCGACGTGTGTATTTGATCACATCTGCTCGGATTATCTTAGGCGACGTAACGTGTACGTACGTCGCCCGAGATCCTTGTTGGTGTAGTGGTTCTTAGGCGACGTTGAAATGTACCGAGGTCGCCTTAAAGTCGTTCAAAGCCCTCGTTGACCGCTGCTTTAAAGTGTCGGTGGCCAATAGCTTTTGGGCGACGTGTGTATTTGATCACGTCTGCTCGGATTATCTTAGGCGACGTAACGTGTACGTACGTCGCCCGAGATCCTTGTTGGTGTAGTGGTTCTTAGGCGACGTTGAAATGTACCGAGGTCACCTTAAGGGCGGTCAAAGCCCTCGTTGACCGCTGCTTAAAGGTGTCGATGGCCAACAGCTTTTGGGCGACGTGTGTATTTCATCACGTCTGCTCGGATTATCTTTGGCGACGTAACGTGTACGTACGTCGCCCGAGATCCTTGTTGTTGTAGTGGTTCTTAGGCGACTTTGAAATGTACCGAGGTCGCCTTAAGGTCGGTTAAAGCCCTCGTTTATCGCTGCTTAAAGGTGTCGGTGGCCAACAGCTTTTAGGCGACGTGTGTATTTGATCACGTCTGTTCGGGTTATCTTAGGCGACGTAACGTGTACGTACGTCGCCCGAGATCCTTGTTGGTGTAGTGGTTCTTAGGCGACGTTGAAATGTACCGAGGTCGCCTTAAGGTCGGTCAAAGCCCTCGTTGACTGCTGCTTAAAGGTGTCGGTGGCCAACAGCTTTTGGGCGACGTGTGTATTTGATCACGTCTGCTCGTATTATCTTAGGCGACGTAACGTGTACGTACGTCGCCTGAGATCCTTGTTGGTGTGGTGGTTCTTAGGCGACGTTGAAATGTACCGAGGTCGCCTTATGGTCGGTCAAAGCCCTAGTTGACCGCTGCTTAAAGGTGTCGGTGGCCAACAGCTTTTGGGCGACGTGTGTATTTGATCACGTCTGCTCGGATTATCTTAGGCGACGTAACGTGTACGTACGTCGCCCGAGATCCTTGTTGGCCGACGTAGGTATATCCTTCGTCGCCTAAGATTATATGTGGCGACGTATGTATATCGTACGTCGCCTGAGATATTCTTGGGCGACATAATATTAGTACGTCGCCTAGGTGTTTCTTAGGCGACGTATGCTATTGCTTACGTCGCCTATGGGCCATACTGGTGTAGTGTATGGGGAACAATATTGTTATTGTCAATGGAACCGGACGGATTCTGGCGCCGGCCAAGGTGAAGGTGGGCCCAACATCACATTCATACTATTATAGTTGAATCTTAGAAACTCCATTTTTCAACTTTTGAGATCACACATTACAGATACATTTAGTTAAAAAGTTTGACAATGATTGAAAATATTCAAACTTTATGAGAAGATGGAACAAGAGATTAGAATTTGTGATAAGTTCACCACAATTTTCTTATTTTTCATGGAATTTTTTACTAAATTACCAACACTCCTGGTAGTTTTATTCAATTTAAAACACAAAAAATATAAGAATATTTCACCAAATTAAGAATACATTTTTTAAATTAAAAAAATCAGTAGTATTTTCAAATCATTCCCAACTTTTTTATGGAACACCCTGTATGTCATAAAAACAGTACTAGAAACCATGTAACTCAAAGAAAGATAAAATAAATGGGAATGTGTTTGAAATGATCAAATTAAAACATTTATGTAACTCCCCATAAGCATGATATTCATTCTTGATCACTTTCAAACATCTTGACACACCGAACTTGACCTCAACCCAATCCGGCACCCCCTGCCCCCCAACACCACGCCCCACTCTTCGCTCTTTGTATATAAATTAGGTTGTAACTCGTATTAAAATCACAATTAACTTTAAATACATATATATATATATATATTATAAATCTTAGGCACACAATTATTCATCTCTTATATATTTTTTAAATTTAATATTTAGTACCCCTTATTATATAGATACATATATGCATAAACGAACATAGATAATTATCTATCACTCAACAATTCAGTCAGCTCAATGTTCCTCTTTTGCTGTGTACTTAAAACTCATTTATCAAGCCTTATTAAAAGCCTCTGTCTACATTACCTCTCTTTCTGCATGGATCCCTTAAGCATTCCTTTGCATGCTTTTGTGCTTTTCACAATCTGTTACTATACACGATCTCTAGAAGCAATAAAGCTATTGAGAATGGAGAACAATTTGGTACTGCTAAATGCCCTTCCAAAGGGCAATACTACCCCACCTTCTTCCCCAAGTGAGTCAACTAGAATGAACACTTTAGAGAGAGAATTGAGAAAATGAATTGCGATATATGATGGAAACTAAGTTCCAGAATCGTTTAATATTGCGTATAGACCGAACAAAATTTTTATGTAAAACCCTAGTGTGGAATCGGATTTTACCTTCGAGATCTCTCTGGGTTTGATCTCGTCTCAGCACGAACAGGGATTGGTGGAGACAAATCGAGAACACGGGCTCGATAGAACCTCAAGATCTTCTATCGTATTCCTTTCGCCGTGCAATCCTGTACCGAGTGTGGGCTGCGGTATCACCAAGATCTCCTCCTCTACTCTCTACGGCACAAACCCTAAATTCGTGAGAATTATTGTGTCGAGAGAAGAGGCAAGGCTGGCATATATAAAAGGCTACGATAGGGACCCTAAGGAGAAATAAGTGTTTGGGCTTACTATGGAAAACTGGAATCCTAATTCGATTAAGAATTGATTCCTTCCATAAATTATAATTCACACCACTTAAGAATTATAATTGCACTCCCGTCCTTATCTCAAAATTATATTTCGAGCTCCTTATTATTAAATACTTATTATTCTCCCCACGTTAAGATTACAGATAACCATCATTTAAATTAAATTACTGACAATTATATTTAAATGACTTCTTAATCCTTGAGCCTACCACTTAACTTATTTGACATGTCGGATTAACATAATCCACCTGCAGGGTTTGACATGATCAAAACTTATAAGCTTCTCAAGGGGTTATCATCAATCCCTATACCGGGACGCGGATTCTGTCAATAATTAATATTCATCATACATATAGTGTTGCCATCCAATTCACGAAGATTATTGATCCATAAATGAATCTCACTTTTAATGAGTCAAAACAACAAACACTACATATATATGTCTATTAATTATTTCAAGATTAAGAGCATAAGTAATCATAATAATCATGGGATTTTAAATTGTTTTATATAGTCAGTATAAAAACAATTAACCCAAACTGGTCCTGTTCAATACACATAAAGTGTACTAGCACAACGAGTTAAAACTGTACCATTTCCTGTAGTCAAGATAAACTACTAAAACTTGTGCTACAATCCTACCGATGGTTGTCCAATTCCATCTAAGATTGTGAACCAATAAACTTATATTTCACAAGAACCGATGATATGATCCTCTGTGTGTAAGCTATACTCTACACACCAAATCATCTACTATATGAAATAAAAGACACACACATGCACAATATTTAAATAAATAATATCATGTAACCATTGCCCATAAAGATTCTCATTAAAATAGCAAAATCGAGTCTATATAACATATCAAAACCAATAATAATAAAATCATGGCTTTTAGTATATCACTCTAACAATCTCCCACTTAGACTCAAAGCCATGCAGCTATGCACCTCACCCCCATTCCCTCAACGTGACTATCAAAAGTCTTGGCCGGTAAGCTCTTCGTAAAAGGATCAGCTAGGTTGTCTCCTGATGCAATCTTAGTCACTATGACATCGCCTCTCTGCACAATATCTCTGATTAGATGATACTTGCGCTCTATATGTTTTCCCTTCTTATGAGTCCGTGGCTCCTTCGAATTTGCAACTGCTCCACTATTATCACAATAAAGTGTAATAGCTGAATGCACTGAAGGTACCACATCTAGATCCATAAGAAAGTTCCTGAGCCAAACTGCCTCTTTAGCCGCTTCTGAAGCAGCCACATATTCAGCTTCCATGGTGGAGTCAGCAATACAAGACTGCTTAATACTCCTCCAACTAATGGCCCCACCTCCTAGAGTAAACACATATCCTGAAGTTGACTTTCTAGAATCCCTATCTGACTGAAAATTTGAGTCTGTGTACCCAACGGGCACTAGACTATCTGCCTGGTAAACCAACATAAGATCTCGAGTCCTTTTAAGGTACTTGAGTATATGTTTTACCGCAGTCCAGTGTTCTTGCCCTGGATTAGACTGATATCTGCTAACCATGCCAACAGCAAAGCAGATGTTTGGTCTAGTACACAGCATAGCATACATGAGGCTTCCTACTGCCGAGGCATAAGGAACTGCCTTCATTTTCTCTATCTCATCAGGTGTCTTAGGACACTGATCCTTGGATAGAGTGATTCCATGCCTGAAAGGGAGAAACCCTTTCTTGGAATCCTGCATACTAAATCTGGAAAGAATTGTATCAATATAAGTAGCTTGTGACAAGCCCAACATCCTATTTTTCCGATCTCGCATAAGCTTAATACCAAGGATGTGACTAGCTTCTCCCAAGTCCTTCATATCGAATTGACTTGATAACCATACCCTCACTGAAGATAATAACCCCATATCGTTCCCAATAAGTAAGATATCATCTACGTACAATACCAAAAATACCACTGCGTTTCCATTGCACCTTTTGTACACACAAGACTCATCCGGACATTGATTAAAACCAAAAGACTTGATTGCCTGATCAAAACGGATGTTCCAAGATCTAGACGCTTGCTTAAGCCCATAAATAGACTTCTTAAGCTTGCACAACATGTGCTCTTGGCCCTTTGCTATGAATCCATCTGGCTGCATCATATAGATGCTTTCATCAAGACTTCCATTAAGGAAAGCTGTCTTGACATCCATTTGCCAAATCTCGTAATCAAGATGAGCCGCAATGGATAAGAGAATCCGAATAGACTTTAGCATGGCAACCAGTGAAAAGGTTTCATCATAATCGATTCCTTCTTTCTGAGTGAACCCTTTTGCAACAAGCCTTGCTTTAAAGGTTTCCACCTTCCCATCTGCTCCTCTCTTTCTCTTATATACCCACTTGCATCCGATGGGTTTTATTCCTTCGGGTGGTTCTACAAGATCCCAGACTTTATTAGAGTACATGGACTCCATTTCAGATTTCATAGCCGTTTGCCATTTTTCTGCATCTTTATCTTGAAGTGCTTCATTGTAGTTAAATGGATCCATTTCGTGTTCATCAGGGACCTTGTCATAAGACTCTCCCAAGAACATAAAACGGTCGGGTTTACGTACAACCCTCCCACTACGACGAAGCACTACTTGTGTTTGTGTACCTTGTGCAGGTACTGAACTTCCCAACTCACTATCCACACGCTGTACTGGTTCGGGAATCTGCGTTGGTTCAAGAACCTGTGCTGGTTTCGGAACCTGTGTGTTAGTGGTTCGTTCAGGATGTGCACGAGCATCAATAATTCTCCCACTACGACGAGGTAATGGGATAATATCTATCTCTTGTGGTACTTCCTCTTGTACTGAAGGTACAGACAAATTGTGCCCTACTTTTTCTCCTCTTATTTCCTCTAGAACAACACTACTTCTGGGCTTGTGGTCCATCATATAATCCTCTTCTAAGAATTTGGCATTGGTGCTAACAATAACCTTTCGTTCTCGAGGATTATAAAATAGACCACCCTTGGTTCCTTTAGGATATCCAACAAAGAAACACACTTATGTTCTTGACTCCAATTTATCCGCATTACCTTTCAGCACGTGTGCTGGACTACCCCATATCCGAATATGCCGTAGACTAGGCTTACGCCCAGTCCACAATTCTATGGGTGTAGTAGGTATTGACTTTGATGGCACCAAGTTAAGAATATATGCTGCTGTTTCTAAAGCATATCCCCAAAAGGAATCAGGTAGGTCTGAATAACTCATCATAGATCTTACCATTTCCATAAGAGTCCTATTCCTTCTTTCTGCTACACCATTCTGCTGTGGCATACCCGGTGCAGACAACTAGGATGTAATCCCATTTTCTGACAAGTATTCCCTAAACTCTCCTAAGAGATATTCACCACCATGATCTGATCGTAGTGTTTTGATACATTTCCCTAGACGCTTCTCCGTTTCTGCCTTGAATACCTTGAATTTCTCAAAGGCTTCAGACTTTCGTCGCATTAAGTAAATGTATCCATACCTTGAGTAATCATCAGTGAATGTGATGAAATACTCAAAGCCACCTCTAGCCTGGACAGTTATGGGACCACACAAATCAGAATGAACCAGTTCTAACTGTTCTTTAGCCCTATAGCCTTTTGCCGAGAATGGTCTCTTAGTCATTTTACCTTCTAAACAGGATTCACAGACTGGAAGTGCCTCCACTTCCAATGAACCTAATGGCCCATTTTCGACCAGTCTTTGAATTCTTTTTAGATTAATATGACCAAGGCGTAAGTGCCAAAGATATGTTTGATTCATCTTTGAAGGTTCCTTTCTCTTAATTGGTAAACTATTAGTGTTATTCAATTCATATAGTTGCAATGTAGACAAGTCAGGATTTATTATATAAAGATCATTCACTAATGTACCAGAACAAATAAACTGTTTATTTTTTCTAATAATAACTGATTTATCATTAAAATGAACAAAATATTTGTCCTCAACCAATCTAGAAACAGAAATTAAATTCCTTCTAATGGAAGGTACATATAGACAATCCTTAATTACTAAAATCTTATCCTGACTAAACTGAAGATAAACATCTCCTACTGCAACTGCTGCCACCTTCGTAGCATTACCCATGTGCAGATAAATTTCTCCATTCCTAAGTTGCCTGGTTTCCTGGAACCCCTGCAAAGTATTGCAGACATGATTAGTGGCTCCCGAATCTACACACCAGGTACTGGTAGATCGGACCGCTAAACAAGTTTCAACAACTAATAAATGAAATTTACCTCCATTGTTCTGGCGGTTTAGGAAACGGGGACAATCCTTCTTCCAGTGCCCTTTCTGCTTACAGTGAAAACATTTGCCTACAGGCTTTTTCACTCCTCCTTGAGGTCCAGCGACTGCTGCACGTGCTGCTCCTTGTGGGACTGCAGCTTGTGCGTTATTCTTCTTCTTCTTTTTCTTGCTTTTAGGCTTAGAAGTAGAAGCTTTCTCAGCCACCAAAGCACTAGCTGACTTACCAATGAGTCCCTCAGCTGCTTGGAGTTCTTTAAGAAGTTCCGACAACGAATATTTAAACTTGTTCATGTTGTAATTTAGTCGGAATCCTTTAAATGAATCCGGCAACGACTGGAGAATGATATCGACCTGAGTTTCCCCATCGATTTCAGCTCCAAGGATCTCTAGTTCATTCAGAAGACCAATCATCTTCAGAACATGATCCCTAACTCGGGTTCCTTCAGCCATTGTTGTGTTCATGAGGTCCTTCATCGCAACCTGCCTTGCGGCACGATCCTGATCCCCAAACATATCTTTGAGGTTCAGCATTATGTCGTAAGCAGTGGCTAAAGACTCATGCTGATGTTGCAGTACATTTGACATAGAAGCCAAAATGTAACACCGCGCCATCTCATCAGCCTTTTTTCACTTTCGGTAAGCCTGGGTTTCCTCTTCGGTCGCCCCCTCACCAGGTTCTTCTGGACAAACCTCAGTGAGCACAAACTTGTACTCTTCAGCAGTAAGCACAATATTCAAGTTCCTTTTCCAGTCAATATAATTAGGTCCAGTCAATTTGTTTTGGTTGAGTATAATAGAAAGTGGGTTGAAAGAGTTTGCCATTTTAAATCTTGAGAATCACATGATAATAATAATACAAATTATAATGGGCAATAACAACTTTGAACACTATATTTAACTATGGTACCCTCTACCATTTTAAAAAGTATTCGCCAGCAGCCTAAACTTTGAAAAATATGCCTCGTTAGTGAGGTCGTCTATTATTCCTTATTTTTAGACAGGTCAAAACCTATTAAATTTTATTATCTAGACAATCCTTTATTGTCAAGTAACATATACTATCTAGACAATTCTTTATTGTCAAATAAAATTCAAATAGCTGACTTCATTCAGTCCTATAAATAATAGTAGAGACTCAGTTGGAGAGCATGCTATTATTTATATCTAAGTGTATACCATCATTTAATTTAATCCAATGATTCTGTAATTTATTCTTTCCGATATGGAGGTGGGTACTAAAACCCACACGAAAAATAAATCACATCATTTAAATTATCTTTCAAAGAAATTTGTACAATGATTTCACAATCTATTCTTTCCGATATGGAGGTGAGCACTATAACTCGCACGAAGAATAAACTATCTCATCTACAAATCAATGATGGAGACCGTGGGATATTTATGTGAAAAAATCCCTCACCCACTTAGTATTTAAAACATTATTATCTGAGGGTTATAAAAAAAATGTTCAATTCTAGTCAACTAGAATACAAGGGTATGAAACATAAGACCTATGTGCAATAAAATTATTTTACCGCTTTTTCAAAAAAACTTAAATTTTGTAATTGCACAATACTTATATTTATATACCCAATTATTAATTGACAAGTATTAAACAAAACGTGATCTAGGTGTGGTCATGTATCCATGTTGTCCAAAATTATAAGGAAACCTAATAATTAAACATATACTACCAAACACACAATCACACAAAGCATCAAACCATTCAATAATAAGAAAAGAATAAATCCCTGCTATTATGGTCTAAGCTTCTCCCCAGTCCGTTAGGAAACTGCCACGACCAATGTTGCCACTTCGCTGACTATGACGGGGATCGACCTATTAGAAACCAAGAATTCTAATTAATTTCTGAATCGATCTCCGTGGTAAAAATGCATTCTTCGACTTCCTGCCCCCATCTTCGTTAAAGAGACAACAGTCTTTAGATACAAAGTCCTATGCCTCCATGTAAGGAGTTCACACATGAACTATTCTATCTAAATCGAAATCGAAATTAATTACATGGATCCTATGCCTCTATTTAAGGAGTTCACATAACTGATCTAATATATCGAAATCAAAATCGAATTAATTACATAAATCCTATGCCTCTGTTCAAAGAGTTCACATAACTGATCTAAATTAAATTTACGATTACAACCATGAATAAAACCAAATCATCACGCACATTAAAGTAACCACGAATAAAACCATCGTGGGATCCAATCACATAAAACAGAATTACGTGACCATAATAGCGGGACAAGAACACTGCAAAACAAGGGTTAGCGAGTTCTATGTTCTACCCATTATCAATATGCATGAATCGATTTAAACTGGACAACATGGTTAGTTCAATCCGTACGCATTATTAAATAAAAACCAATCCCTCTGATACCAATTGATGGAAACTAAGTTCCAGAATCGTTTAATATTGCGTATAGACCGAACAAAATTTTTATGTAAAACCCTAGTGTGGAATCGGATTTTACTTTCGAGATCTCTCTGGTTTGATCTCGTCTCAGCACGAACAGGGATTGGTGGAGACAAATCGAGAACACGGGCTCGATAGAACCTCAAGATCTTCTATCGTATTCCTTTCGCCGTGCAATCCTGTACCGAGTGTGGGCTGCGGTATCACCAAGATCTCCTCCTCTACTCTCTACGGCACAAACCCTAAATTCGTGAGAATTATTGTGTCGAGAGAAGAGGCAAGGCTGGCATATATAAAAGGCTACGATAGGGACCCTAAGGAGAAATAAGTGTTTGGGCTTACTATGGAAAACTGGAATCCTAATTCGATTAAGAATTGCTTCCTTCCATAAATTATAATTCACACCACTAAAGAATTATAATTGCACTCCCGTCCTTATCTCAAAATTATATTTCGAGCTCCTTATTATTAAATACTTATTATTCTCCCCACGTTAAGATTACAGATAACCATCATTTAAATTAAATTACTGACAATTATATTTAAATGACTTCTTAATCCTTGAGCCTACCACTTAACTTATTTGACATGTCGGATTAACATAATCCACCTACAGGGTTTGACATGATCAAAACTTATAAGCTTCTCAAGGGGTTATCATCAATCCCTATACCAGGACGCGGATTCTGTCAATAATTAATATTCATCATACATATAGTGTTGCCATCCAATTCACGAAGATTATTGATCCATAAATGAATCTCACTTTTAATGAGTCAAAACAACAAACACTACATATATATGTCTATTAATTATTTCAAGATTAAGAGCATAAGTAATCATAATAATCATGGGATTTTAAATTGTTTTATATAGTCAGTATAAAAACAATTAACCCAAACTGGTCATGTTCAATACACATAAAGTGTACTAGCACAACGAGTTAAAACTGTACCATTTCCTGTAGTCAAGATAAACTACTAAAACTTGTGCTACAATCCTACCGATGGTTGTCCAATTCCATCTAAGATTGTGAACCAATAAACTTATATTTCACAAGAACCGATGATATGATCCTCTGTGTGTAAGCTATACTCTAAACACCAAATCATCTACTATATGAAATAAAAGACACACACATGCACAATATTTAAATAAATAATATCATGTAACCATTGCCCATAAAGATTCTCATTAAAATAGCAAAATCGAGTCTATATAACATATCAAAACCAATAATAATAAAATCATGGCTTTTAGTATATCACTCTAACAATATATTCATCTGACCTTTGAAGGAATTTATTTAGGAAAATTACACGAGATAATTAAGGTAATTACACCCTAGTCAACTAAGTAATTAATACAATAAATATTACACAATACTATGTATTTAATATAACGATGTTTACTTCCTAATATAGTCACGCTAACAAAGTGGTGAGGGCCTTGAAAGGTCGCTAATCAAACGCTCTTTACTCTCTGCCTAGCAACAATTGACTGGATTTTGCAGTCAGTTCCCAGTCCTGGAGCAGGCCATTAATCTCTCGCTCTCTGTCTCTCTCCGGAAAATTTTGTTACTTTATGTAGTATAATTGTAAGTATGGACCAAGTGATTACACACTTACTAACTTGGATGACCAAGTTAATAGTGGAGTGATGTATCAGAAAGTGTACTGGTGGACTTCACACAATAACATATGAACTTTTTGATGCATTGTTTGACGTTAAGTTGTTACATTTCTTGTTACTCTTATAGAATTCTGGGGTATTTTTCATTGACTGGATTCACATGAGATCCATGTATGCATTTTATACACACAGTCCTACATTTACTTCGTTGAGGAAAAGGGCAATTTTTTGTTTCTCACACCTTGGCCAACATTATATGCTTGTCTTATGTAGTCAAGAACTTTTTTTGATTTTATCACCCAGTACTATTACTAGAATAGAGAAATGATAAGAACAAAAACTAAATATTCTTTCGGGTTGTTTCATTTTCAAGATGTTCTTAACTAAGACATTAGTGTTTTTTGCATGTAATCAATGTATTAATTAGATCTCTGTTCACAAAACAACAAAGAATTGAGTCTGGAACTCCATGTTAAGAACAAGAGGTGTATTCCTTAAATACTCTCAGAATAATAAGCCCACAATCTGTAACTTATTCCAAATATAAGTTCTACATACAGTACAATAAAATAAGCGCACAAGAGTAGAACACTAGATTGAAAGCAAAACAAGCCCTCATAAGTTGCAATTAGTTGTGCTACATTAGTGTGTACACGAGGCAAGTGCAAATTAGATATATGTGATTTAAAATTAAAAGAAAAGGTCAATAATAGTAAATGGCCCAGCAGTTAAAGATCATTCCACAATTATGCGAAAAAAAAAAGAAAGATAATTCCCACATGTAGAAGATGGAAGCATACTGAAGTACAAACTATAAAAGTTACTTTCTTATACAGTTTTAAGCCAAGAATCGCTGCCAATTTTTTTGTAGTTGTCGTATACTGATCCATCAAGTTCATTGGTATGCATTTCATCACATAAATTCAGTAACATTGATCACTGAACTGATTACATGCGTATTTATTCAGTAGTGCGCGCCACCTAGAAAACTGGAAAACCAAACAGTAACAGAAAAGCAAGGTTAATGAATCATTAGGCAAAGGAATACAACATAAGTAGGACAAAAACCATATCATAAAAGGTATTAGGAATGACTTAAAAAAGTAGTTTCCCAAACAATTGGAGCTTACACGGCTCCATAATCACAGGGACGTGTACAGAACCTTATTTTAAAATTTGCTGCTTAATATAAAGATGGCTAGGTAGATGTGCGCAGAAACTTGTGAACATATATTTATAGTGCTAGTATGAACCTAAGAAGTGATAATAATAATAATAATAAAACTAATATGAACAAGAACAAAAGAAGAATTTATTACATGCGTCATCTAGGACCTGATAGGATTGATGCAGCTGGTGGAGTTGATAGTTGTGCTGAATTGGCTCGTAGATGGGATTCAGTAGGAAGCATAGTTGCAAAGCAAAATTCAGAAGCAGGGCCCAAATCCATTGAACCTTCTAAAACCTTCAATATTGTTGATATGGACGGCCTAGTTGTTGACTATAAGAGAGAGAGATGAGAGAATAACTTATATTGATAATAATGAATGAATACAAAGGTCCCTTAAATAGGGATTGAATGGGATGTACATGGAAATAAAATAATATCCCATAATTCTAAGAATTATGGTGGTAGTCAACTATACCATTTATACATATACCATATCTATATATCCTACCATATCTATATATTCTAATACTCCCCCTCAAGTTGGCACACATATATCGAACATGCCCAACTTGCTAATTAGCTTGGTGAATATCTTCCTTGTCACGGCCTTGGTGAGAATGTCAGCTAACTGATCTTCGGAGCGTACATGAGGAACAGAAATAACTTTCTCTTCTAACTTCTCTTTGATGAAGAACCTATCCACTTCAACATGCTTTGTTCTATCATGTTGAACTGGATTGTGTGCGATATCACATGCTGCCTTGTTGTCGCAATATAGCATCATGGGTTCTGTCGGAGGAAAACCGAGATCTGTCAGTAGCAGTTTCAACCACAATAACTCTTGAATACCAACTGCCATTCCTCGATATTCTGCTTCTGCGCTTGATCGGGATACTACATTTTGCTTCTTACTTCTCCAAGTAACCAAGTTTCCTCCTACAAATGTGAAGTACCCTGATGTAGACCTTCTGTCACATATATTACCTGCCCAATCAGCATCAGTGTATCCCTCAACCTTCAGGATATCCTCATTTTTCTGGAATAGGATTCCCTTTCCAGGAGCTGCTTTGAGATAACTGATAATCCTCATAACTGCCTGCATATGCTTCTCCCCTGGATTATGCAAGAATTGACCAACAATACTCAATGCATATGATATATCAGGCCTTGTATGTGCTAGATACATCAATCTGCCTACCAATCTCTGATAGCGCCTTTTATCGACGGGTACTTGATCTGTTTTGACCCCTAACTTCAATCCTTCCTCCATTGGAGTCTCTGACGGTTGACAAGCGGACATTCCGGTTTCATTCAGTAAGTCTAGGGCATACTTTCTCTGAGATAGGAAGATGCCTTTTGATGATCTAGACACTTCGATCCCCAGAAAATACTTCAAGCTACCAAGATCTTTCATCTCAAACTCCTGAGATAAGAGCTTCTTCAATGCCTGTTGTTCTTGAGGGTCGTTTCCTGTGAGCACCATGTCATCTACATAAACGATAAGAGTCGTAATTTTTCCATGACTCTTCTTCAAAAATAAATTATGATCGGAATTACTCTGGTTGTACCCAAACTTTCGCATCGATCTCGCGAATCTCCCAAACCAGGCTCTAGGGGATTGTTTTAGCTCATACAAAGATTTTTTCAACTTGCAGACTTTATTTGTATGCTCAGTCGGGATCTTATATCCAGGTGGGAACTCCATATATACCTCCTCCTCTAAATCCCCATGTAGGAAGGCATTTTTCACATCGAACTGTTGTAGAGGCCAGTCTAAGTTTGCAGCTAATGAGAGTAAGACTCGTACAGTATTGATCTTTGCTACGAGCGCAAATGTCTCTAGATAATCAATCCCATGCGTCTGTGTGTAGGCTTTCGCAACCAGTCTTGCTTTGAATCTTTCGATTGTTCCATCTGCTTTAAATTTCATAGTGTACACCCACTTGCAACCCACCTTCTTCTTTCCTGCTGGTAATTCGGTCAATTCCCATGTGTCATTTTTCAACAAGGACTTCATCTCCTCATCCATTGCTGATTTCCACTCAGATTCACATAAGGCTTCCTGCACACTGTTAGGAATAGATACAGAAGATAATTGATTCACAAAAGATTTGTTAGATGCAGTTAACCGATCATAAGACACATAATTACTCATAGGATATTTGGCTTTACTGGTAAAATCTGGGTCATACGTGGGTTTAGGTACACCTCTATTTGCTCGGTTAGGAAGTTTCTTTATAGGAATAGAAGAAGATGATACCTGGGAGACCTCAGTTTCAGGGATATTTGAAGTGGACGATTGGTTATTTGTGTCAGGTGGTGACGGAGACGGAGACGGAGACGGCACAACGTCATTTGGCAAGATTTCTGCTGTTACTATATCAGGGGATGACGTGATTTCGATTGTCTCTGTTGCTGGTGGTGAATTCGAAGTCAACTTTGGAACTACCTCTATTGAGCTTATCTCTTCCTCATTGATATTCTCAAATAACTGAACTTCTTTATAATGCTCCCCCTGAAGTTCAGTTCGGTGAAAGTACATAATTTCTTCGTGAAATATCACATCCATAGTGACATACATTTTCTGTGTGGGAGGGTGGTACCATCGATACCCCTTTTGAGAAGAAGCATACCCTACAAAGACGCACTTGAGAGTGCGCGGTTCAAGCTTGTTCCGTTGCTCCTTTGGTAAGTGGACAAATGTAACACATCCAAACACCCGGGGAGGAAGATTTGACACGGTAGGAGCTGTAACCGACTTAGCTAATACTTCAAAGGGTGTCTGAAAATCAAGTACGGCTGAGGGGATGCGGTTTACTAAATAGACAGCCGATGAGAGTGCTTCACCCCAATACGAGGTTGGTGCGTTTGCGCCGATCAGTGATGCCCGGACTATTTCTAACAAATGACGATTTTTGCGTTCGGCAACCCCATTCTATTGAGGAGTATAAGAACATGTAGTCTGATGAATGATTCCATGAAGTTTGAAGTATGCTTGTAACTCAGTACTCATATATTCCCCACCATTATCACTTCGGAGAACTTGAATAGTAGCATTATATTGTGTACTGATCTGTTTATGAAATCTCTGAAACAAACCACTAACTTCTCCTTTGGATTTCATGGGACAAACCCACGTCATTCGAGTACAATCATCAATAAACGTGACAAACCATCGTATACCACCTAAAGAAGAAATGTGAGACGGTCCCCATACATCAGAATGAATAATCATAAATGGAACTGAACTCTTAGTCAATGAAGGTTTAAAGGAAGTACGATGACTTTTAGCCAGTTCACAAATCTCACAGTGAAAACCAGAAGAATTAACTTTATGAACTAAACGGGGAAACAATTTCTTTAAGTAGCCAAACGATGCATGTCCTAACCGACAGTGCCATAACCAAAGTTCATCTGTAATTTTCTTTTCAAAGGTACTAGTGTTCAAGGCTTTGTGCAAGCGATTTGTGCTTTTGAACTCCAGGTCCAGATAGTATAATTTACCGCGCCTAACACCATAACCAATCGTCTTCTTTGTCTGAATATCCTTAAAAACACAATAAGAAGGCCAAAAAACGGCAACACGGTGTAGGGCATTAGTTATTTGAGAAACAGATAATAGATTATAATCTAAGGATGGTACTACTAAGACGAAGGTTAGGTTCAATGTGTCGGATAGATTGATTGATCCTTTTCTCACTACAGGGACTGGGGCACCATTGGCTGTGGAAACAAAGGTCTGAGATGATGGGATTAAGGGAGTAATAATTTTTGCATTAGATGTCATATGATCAGTTGCACCGGAATCAATTACCCATGTATTATTCAAAACAGAGACAGAATGTAAAGTCGTACCTGTGGTAGTGAGTAAGCCCGAGGCTTGTTTGTTACCTCTTCCTGTGGTCTGACCTGGTCTGCGATGGCGAGAATCCTTCCACCAATTTGGATAGCCAATGATTTCATAGCAACCCTTGCTCGAGTGTCCCATTAGTCCACAGACAGAGCATGGAGGGTATTTGTAAGTCGAACCCCGAGCCATAGAGTGTAAGTCATTTGTTCGGTTCCCAAATGAAGTATATGCAGATGATCTGGTCATGTTTGTGGGGTCGAGAGTTTGTAATACTCAAAGATAGAGACGGAATTTGAAAATTCTGAGGTTATGGTTGTGTTTAGAAGGTTGAAAAAAGTTAGGAACCGGTCTAGTCTTCTGAAAAACCGGTCAAAAAAGTAGTGAACCGGTCGGTTAACTGTGTAAAGAACCGGTCTGGTTGAACCGGTTAGGGTTTTTGAATTGGTCAACGGGTCAATGGGTCTGGTCAACGGGTCCGGTCAACGGTCAGTGAGGTCAGGGTGACGTGGCAGGGTGACATGGCAGTAGGGCTGACGTGGCAGATGACGTGTCTGCTGACGTGGCAGATGACGTGGCGGTGATGTGGCGCTAGGGCTGACGTGGCAGCAGGCGCAGTGACAGAGGCGTGTGGACGAAGCGCTGCGGGAGATCTGATTGTACTGGCGGTGCGTGAGAGTGCGTGCGGGCGTGTACGGAGGTGATTCAAACGGATTTTGAATCATCTATTGAAGATGAGGACGTTGGTGTGATTTTTGGTTTGATTGGGTGTCTGTAGGCGATGGATGAATGCACAGAAGTTTGATCCGGTTGTGTGTGGGTGGCTGTGGGTGTTGTAGGATATGTTTAGGGTTTAGGATGGTGTTGTAAGGTGATATGTGGGTTGTTTGCGTGGTGGTGGTGAGGCGGCTAGGGTTTTGTGGTTGTGTTTCGCTCTGATACCATGTTGACTATAAGAGAGAGAGATGAGAGAATAACTTATATTGATAATAATGAATGAATACAAAGGTCCCTTAAATAGGGATTGAATGGGTTGTACATGGAAATAAAATAATATCCCATAATTCTAGGAATTATGGTGGTAGTCAACTATACCATTTATACATATACCATATCTATATATCCTACCATATCTATATATTCTAATACTAGTGTTGTGAGCCTGCAAACACCATATCCCAATTTTTATCATCTTCACCGCTTCTTTCTGGAATTGGATATTCTCAAGGTATCCATCAACTAAATCATGCAACTGATCATTTTCTGCCTTTTCCTTCACTACATTAATCAATGGGCACGACTGAGTCGAATCCAAATTCTTCCGCCCAAACACAATTTCAAGTATTACGATGCCAAAGCTGAAGACGTCAGCCTTTACCGAGATGTTGGTACCACTAAACAATTCGGGGGCCACGTATCCCGGAGTTCCCTTCAATACAGTTAGCACTTGGCTTTGATCCCTATCAATCAACTTTGCTAACCCAAAATCAGAAATTTTGACATTGAAATCCCCATCTAGAAGTATGTTTTTGGGTTTTATGTCAAAATGAATGATGCTTGGATTGCAGAGGATGTGAAGATACTCCAACCCCTTAGCTAACCCCATGATTATCTTCCTCCGAAGTTCCCATCCAAGAACTTGTGTTCTCTCTGGATTGAAGATCCATTTATCCAAAGATCCATTACACATGTGCTCGTAAACGAGGAGTCTGTTTGATTTCTCAGCACAATAGCCAATCAGCCTCACCAAATTGAAATGATTACTGCTTCCTATGGTATTGACCTCGGCAAGAAATTATTTTCTACCTTGACCAATGGAGTCTAAGCATTTCACTACAACTTTGGTGCCATTGGCCAAATCTCCCTCATAAACAGACCCAAATCCTCCTCTGCCAAGCTTTACTTGAAAGTCCCGTGTTGCAGATTTCAACTCTAGAAATGGGAATCGTTTCAGTGATCCAATCACTTGATCGTCTCCCTCTTCCTCCTCCTTGTTGTTCCCGTTTATTAGCATTTTGTAGCAATAACAAGAAACAACAGGAATGATCACAAGACCAACTGGAAGAGTGGATACTAATACAGCAAACAAAGATAACTTTCTTTTATCTTTCGGAGCCTGATTGTGAACGTTAATTGAAAGATCCAGATTTTGAACCTTAATAAATGTGACAGAGTCATTATAGGTACTGGATTTTAAAGAGTACAGCTGTAATTGTAAAGAACAATTTCCAGCTGAGAAAAAGGCGGCTTTGCAAGTGCAGTTGTCCAAACATGCCTTTTTACAGCTATCTCTATCCATTTTTGAGTAATGGAACTCGAAATTGAAGTAAGTGACCCCATTAAGCTCTAAAAAGGTGTGGAGATGTGCATCTTTGCAGGACAAAGGGTAACTGGTCTACATCCCAAATTAGGTTTTAAATCTTGTAATTGAGTAAAGTAACTATAATTACCCCAGCACCAGGACAACTACAAAGCCCATTTTCCGAGCAAACCCCGTAATTGCCACACACTGTAGGGTAATCACAATTATCCTCACTCCCTTCGAAGATTCTAATTGGAGCTAGTTCCTGTGATTCATTATAATAAGGTAATTGATAAAGATTTATATGGCCATTAGGTTCCAGCCTTATAAATAGGAAACGATGCGCTGTTCTATTGACTTTAAACAATGCATTGTTTGAGAATCCTTCAATACTGCTGTAATCACTGATATAATCAGAATAGTCTATAGGTTGAGACTTATACTTTTGTGGGGGATCAGAATTAATAAAAGAGACGAGATTAAAAGTGAGGATATTAAAGTAAGTACCCTCCTCCTCCACGGTCAGAGAGAACAAACCTGTACCGAAGTTGGACGTGGAATTGGAAGAGGTAAGACCTTTGTTAGAAGAAATTTCTTGGTTGGGGAGCCAAGTGTCAGTCGGGATGGCAGAAGTGTTGGTGGACCAGACGAGAGTACCATCAACATCCTTCAATTCCAAGCCCTCGGCTGTGAAATGTAGTGTAGCGTTTTCTCTTACTGGGTTGTCTCTGTTTGCACACCATAAGACAACAACTTGCTCACTGAATGGATCTGCTGGGAGCCAAGCTATAACAAGAAAGGAACCTTCTTTTATAGCATTAGTACTTGTGTTCTTGAAAAATCCAAAAGCGAACCTAGCAGATGTCTTCTCGTATGTCGTAATTAAAAGGATAGGGAAAATATCATTCTCGTAGGAGAGTATGTTATACCATGACTGATAAAGGTTCGTCGATGAAAACCGATAACGGTCTAAGCAGTAGGAAAACTGGGGAAGGAGGAGGAGAAACAGATGATAAAGCATCCAACACTTGAAAGAATACATAGTTAATTAAAATTTCTCCATAACCATGAATGAGCATATATTTGTTCCTTCCTAGTAGTATAAGTCAGTCAACTGATTTTTATTTAATCATTCTAAGTCTTTACAAAGACTAGAGTGAACGGCCGGTCATCATTGTTTCTTAATTACTAATTATACTGCTTGTGTCGAGAAAGATTTTATAAATAAAGGGATTATATTTTACCGAATTTCAAAAAGAGTGCAATGTAATTTTGCAATAGATTTTCGGATCGTATTTATTTATGATATCATATAAAATTAAATTTACACTGCATAGTTTTTATCAAATTACTATGTCTAATTATTTAATTGACAGTGTTTTATAATATATTATTTCAACAAATTGCATAGTCGATTCTAACTATAATATATTTCTTTTGTTATGATAAGTAATGCATAGATAACGAACACATTTGTTCCTTTCCTAATAGTATGAGTCATTCAACATATTTGAAGTTTGTATCCTTAGAGCAATCACAATGGGTATGATAAACCAAGTGACATGGCGGAAAGAATTTAGTAGGCAAATTTAGGCTGGTATGGTAAAGAAAAGACAAACTTACTATATGCCTAAATTTTACTTGTATAGCTCTCCTTTACTCGTATAAGTTATACGGCTGTGCTAAACTTGTACAAAAATTAAAATGAAAAACCGTCACACTTGTATGAGTCATACAAGTGTGGCTCACTCATATGAACTCTATATATATATATTTTCTTCCAAAGATTTGTCTGATTCAATCAATTGCTTGGATTGTGTTAACCGTTTTTTGGGGTGAGATTAAAAATATATGTAAAAGGTTTAAATTTCAAACCAATTTTTTTAAGTACCATTCTTTTTTGATAATTATAATTCAAAAGAATAATTACTATAATTTTGAAAAATAAATATGTCAGCGACATAATGAATAGGTGTTGAAAAAAATATAAATATGGCAAAGCAATTTTGGGACCATTCATTTAAAATTAGAACTTAATAAAAAAAATAGTGGTGAATACAAGCCATATAAATATATTTTGTCTTTTAAAAACATACATTTGAGTTATAAAATTGTTGGATCAAAAACATAATTTTTGAAAATTATAAACTACAAGCCGTCACAAAGATTGAAGAAAATAAAAATAAATACTTCATACGAGTGGGTTTATGTTAGGTTTATATTTTTACTTGACTTAATTACAATACTAAAAATACTATTTCCGTTGTAATCTTTTGAATCAAATTAAAGATTTGAAAATGCAACAATCAATAGAAGATTATTGAACTTAACGGATGTACTGCATATAATTCATGACCTAAGATAAATTGGTTATATGATTTAATTCAAAATTAGGTGGTATTTGAGCGTCAAAATTGAAAATAAAAATATTTTGAGTTAAATATATTTTTAAATATTTTTGCATAATTTTACCAAAATTCAACATAAATTATTGAGTCCAATTAAAATTCAAGTAAATTTAATACATTAAAATAAAGTAAAAGGGAAAAAAAATATTTTAAATAAATAATTAAAAAATTAGAGAAAAGCAAAGTTTGAAAAGTTAAAAAAAAAAAAAGTCAAAAGGTCTATTTTTTTAAAACCCATGCGCCAGCTTTTTTTAAATTTAAGGGCATCATCATTTAAGTGGGCCAGGCTCATTTGATGCTTTCCTTTAAACGATGCCACGTGTAAAGAAGAATAAAGGCTGGGGCAGCTTTTAATTGATGGGCCCGCAAAATTTCCGTCCGGCACAAATTTCTCCATGGAATTGAGATTTCAAAACTCGGAGGACAGGTTTAAGGTTTTTCGAGCTATATTGATCTGGCGTATATTTTTTTGAGTATGTAAGTTTTTTAATATTTTTAACTTATTTTAAATAAAACTTTGATGCTATATACTTTCTTCGTCCTAATTTAATTATTCACTATTTTATTTTTAAATTTTTCAAAATAATTATCCACTTTTCATATTTAACAAGTCATTAATTAGAACACTTTTTATTATTTCTAATATTACCCTTTAAGTTATTACCACTTTTTTTATTGTGAGTCCCACTACCTTTTTTTATTAGAAAAAAATAAAGGTTATTTTTGAAAATAAGCATCTTGTCTTAAAGTAATCATTATATCTCCTTAAGTTTTAGTTTTTTAAAGTTGGACAATTAAATTGGGACGGAGGGAGTATTTTTATAAATATAATTCGGTGTTTAGAGTTAAAAATATATGATTCTATACTTGAGATAAAAAATATCAAAACACTTAAATAAATTTTTGAGAATTTTGAAAGATCAACTAAATTTTGTTTAAATGCCATAAAACATTTTATTATTTTTCAAATTTAAAAAATTAGGGTTCCAAACGTTTATGGTCATGCGGGAGGGGTCTTCAGTTGCAATTGGAGACGGTGTGAACAAAATGATTAACGTGCGATAAGTGATGGCAGACAAGGGTGAAGAATTGTGATCATGTACATATAAGGAGGCGACGAGTAATCCAAAAAAGCGGGAGGCGCTACTTCAAGCCAGTTACGGTTGGACTATATGTCCAAGGGATTGATGAAACTGTTGCATAAATTGGGAGAAGCAATTTTTATAAGTTAACGAGTCTGTAATTCCGTTTTGATTATAGTGAAATACTGTCAGTTAGTCTCGAGAATTAGTGCTACGCAAGTAAGGATATCTTGTTACTTACTTGTATTATGAAATATTTTTTTTATTTCTTAACTGATATAATTGCTAGAAAATATAATACATGTTTCAATAATAAAATTTGATAGATCTAGGGTTTTAATTTTGTTTTAAGTCTTACAAGGTGATTCAAGTGGTTCACATCAAATAATTTCAATGAATGGGAAAAGTTTCATTTAGATTTAGGCATAATAGTAGTAGTAGTAGTAGTAGTAGTAGTAGTAGTAGTAGTAGTATTAATAATAATAATGATACTGATAGTGATAGTGATAGTGATAGTGATAGTGATAGTGATAGTGATAATAATAATAATAATAATAATAATAATAATAATAATAATAATAATAATAATAATAATAATAATAATAATAATAATAATAATAATAATAATAATAAGTCAAAGCAAAATGCTCCTTTTTAATATTCCTCGATCCAATTTTAGAAAATCCAGTGGAAGTTACTCAAAATCAAGTGTCTTATTTACATTGCTAAATTTTAATACAGGTTGTGAAGAAGTTCTAGATCATAAGCTAATACGGAAAAGGATGTTCTATTAATTATGGGTAGAGAATTAAATTATGGTTCATTTTTGATTGGTTGTGAGCTATATTAGGATAGTTTCTTTGAAGTAAACTACATTGAGGATTGGGATGATGACTTAGACGTACATGTAAAAGATGATGATTTAGCGAACCTTATGGGTTATAAAGGAACGTGTAATTTGGACAACATGTGGGAAGGCTAGCTAACAAAAGTTAGACAACACCATCCAAGTCACATGCAAAAATGACAACTTTTACAAGTTTCAAAGAACATAGAAACTTAGATTTTTTGTCTTTTTTTTAAGGGTTTAAAAATAAACTATTGTAAATATAATGTGTAATACCCCATAATTATCTTGTTGGATTAAGTTTTGCTTTAAGTGTGTTTAAGTTAAAATTGAAGTTAAAAGACAAAAATTAGTGTGGCTGTAGGTGGCATGATATCATCCATGGGAAAATGATCATCCAATCACCCACATGCTTGCCAAACATCTTTTTGATTTATCTGAAGGAACACTCATCCATGGTGATCTCAGATTACTCACCTCGGATACAAACTCATATATTGAACTCGATGACTCAGACTCAGATTGGTGATCCACCGTGTTAACTCGGTGTCGGTAGCATAAAGACAAAACACACCTCGTTGATTAAAGATTCCCAAGTGAAGTATAATGTATTGGCCGACAAGCTTTTTTAAAGTTGTACAATAATTTAGCTTTGTACTGTTTACTTTTGTAAAAGTTATATGCTTTCGTAAAAATTGTTTGTACGTTTGTCATTGTATAATTCTAAGTCTTTTGTTTGGTTGTTCCGCTCCCATCTATATAAAGCATGGTCGATCATGGTATATTTAAACAAATCATTGTTGTTTAGTTAAAAGGCATGATCAATCATGACCAAAAGCATGATAGCGTGATCGATCATGGTCCTGAGAAAGCATAGTTTGACCAATTTTTAAGCCGTTGGCTCTAGATATTTATACATTTTCTCTCTGTTTGGCATGGAAGACTCGGGATACACTCAATAAACTTTGAGAGCTCATTAGAAAGAGAATGGGATAGGTAAATTTGGTGGTTTAGAGGAAAATCTTGGTGGAATATATTATAAATTGAGCTCGAAATTGGCAAGGGTTCATCATTTTCTTCATCTTCTCACTTGGAATTTGGTATGTGTTGGATAAAAGCTCTAAAATCTTGGTGGTCAAGTCATCAACTCTCTTTAGTAGCTTACAATCTTAAAGGTAATCTTCCATCTTGGAATATAAAACGTCTTTCGTAATTCTAAAATAAAATCATTACTTAAAGTCATGTAGCATGTTCCTATAGCCTCCACATGTGAGCGCATCTTATTTCCTGAATAAATATCATGCTCACTTTCTAGCGGCTTTTGTAGGTTGTCCATATCCTTCAAAGGGTTTGAAATATAGATTGTTGAACCAGAATCAATCCACCATGTGTTAAATTTAGCATTAAACATATTAGATTCATAATAAACCATAAAGATTAGATTACATTTCTTTTCCGCCCATTTTTCGAATTCACACATTCCTTCTTTGTGTCTCACTCTTTTTGTAGAAGAAACACTTTGGATCCTTCTTTATGTCAGCTTGGGGGGGGGGGTATTTTACCTTTTCTCTTATGTGATGCCCCGAATCCTGCTAGGAGATTTAAGTCTCCGGGACCTGGTTAATCACGCTACCATACTTGACAGTGGGTTTAAAGTGCCTAAGTTAAAACCGAGATAATGGAAAATTATATATATAAGGCCTTATTTTCAAAAAAAATCGGCATGTGGAGTTCGTATTTTCAATAAAACCAAACATGTAAATAAGAAAATAAAACTTAACTAGAAAGTTAACTCCATATCTATAATGATTTGCAATCCAAACAGATCTAATACTTCAGTATTTATATACCAATCCCTCCAACGAGGTCCCAAAAAATAATCTAAAAGGCCTTTACGAAACTTATGAATAAAATTTAATAGAAATTAATGATACAATAAAATTAAATGGTTCTAATATCTACAATCCATAAGTGACAAGTCATATATGGACTACTACAAGAATTTAGGGTCATCAGAGGTTCCTATACTTTGTATTTGTGCCACCCACGAAGAGAATTACCTACAAAACTGGTTTGAAAATAAGAGTGAGCCAAACACGGACTCAATAGGAACTATAGGGTTTTGCATAAGAAAATACATACAGTAAAGCAGACACGACATGCAATAATGAACATAGCATGGGTCGTATGCGAACGTGACACGCGTGAAATAGTGCAATCGTATACGCCCAAGTATAAGCGGTCAAGTTGTAATATAAACTTATGGAAGTCCTAGTGTCTAACCACAGGGAGGGGACTAAAGCTTTTGTAGATCACGTGTTTATATAGTAATTATTGATTAATTAAAATTGTTATGAATTGCTTTGTGGAGAAATGTGTAAAACAAAGCATAAACTTATGACAATATTCTTATTTTAAAGGAAAGTGAAGGCTTTGGGGATTTATTTGTTATTTATTGGGAATCATGGTTTATGAATCCAATTCGGCTCATTCATTCTCCTTATTGTGTTGCATATTGTACTTCTCATTTAGAAGTCTAGATGTTGGCGGTAAAAGATTTCGAGAAAATACAACCAATCCAACTTTACTAAGCTACCTTATGAGGGAAGACAAACACCACATTTAAGGAGACAAATAAGCAATTAGAGAGTTCTCAAATATAGGTACAAAGTATGTTTAAGTGTTGTAGGTGACAAGGGAAAATAAAACCTTACTTTACACTTAATCATAAGATGTGACCATATTTGAAATAAAACTCTATAATTTTATATAAAAAGCATAGCCATCCATTTATAATGGTGATTGTAAAATAATATATGCTTACTTGAAATACTTTGTTTGTATATAAATGATTTAACTAGTACTAATCATACATGGCATGAATAGTCTATGTATCATTTATGTACTAAACATGTCCATTAATCACCAAAGAAAACTCAATATACATGGCATAAGGAGGCAAAAGAGATTAAAATGGAGGTTCAATAATATTTATGGTGTTTTAAGCCATCAAATATTATGGACTATTATTAATAGATGAGAAGCATAATTATTTAACAATACTAGGTACAGAGCTTTTAAAGAATTGAAAACTTGACTATGTTTTCCTTTTAAAACAAACTTACCCCCTAGCCTTGGCTAGGTGATTCACCCCTCCATAGATGAATACATAATAATAATGAAGGAGAATCAACTAAATACTTGTATTAATAGATATGAAATGAGTCTATTACAAGTGATTGAGAATATAAGAAGGAGAAGTAGAATATTTTACTCTATTTTCTTCTCCCTTTATTACAAGAAGATTTATCACTCGCCAATTCTCTTCGTGTTCCTAATGGAATGGGTGGGGATGTATATATAGTAATTACAAAATACATCCAATGGTTTACATTCAATCCCACCAACAATGATCTAAAGGCTCGCATTTATTCTCACACAATACAAGTGATGTAAGCCATGACATCACTAAAGAATTATGTAAGTGATGACATCATCGATGCATGATGTAAGCAATGACATCATCAATGCATGATGTAAGCAATGACATCATCAAGTACTAGTTAAAAATACTAATTTTAAAACAAAATAATAAATAAATTCTTATAATTAAAACTACTTAAAATAATGCTTCCAAATTATTCTAATTGGTTTAAGCCCATGTAGCCTCGTCCGCATCAATAACGTAATCCTTGCCATTCTTCTTTGAACCTTTGAATGAGCCTTTTCAATGACAAAAAACGGCTTGCAATAATTTGTTAGCACATTAATTTGCTATGAACCAACTAGTCATAATTTGAGATTTAATTAGTGTGTTTAGCCATATAAGAGCACTATAATGCTTACAAAAGCGTATTCTCATATTCAATATAGTGCGCTTATCAGTACGTGCATATATATATATATACACTCATATTATTACTTTATGTATATTCTAAAAGAATATAATAGTAATGCCATGCAAATGTGATAAAAATCCTTTTACATGCAATGCACACCAAGTGCTTTCACAACCCCAAAACTATGATAAATAATATATGTAAATATCGTCAAAGTACATGTAACTCAGAATAAAAAAGCATCATGAGAAAACATAGGCCCTAATCTTATTTAACTATTCATCTCGTATCCATCCATCTCATGTCCAACTATCTTACATCCAACATCTAGGATTTTCTCTACTGTGCACAACGATAGCGATCTAAGCCCCCAAGGCTAGGGTCTGTAGCCCCCAAGGCTGGGTCCCCCCGTGGACCACCTAGACGTGCAAGGTATGGCGCCTCGCGCGGTCCCCCTAGCTGGACCATAGACTATGCTGCTCCCGAAGCGGGATCCCTCTACACGAATCATAGAGTATTCCGCTAATATAGCGGGATCCCTCTACACGGACCAGGGTATGTAGCCATCATGGCTAGGTTAATCCCGTGGACCATTAGTGCCTTATAAGCACTAAACCAAAGTATCAATAGAAAGTATATTCTTAAAAGAATAAACTCGTAAGAGGTACGCGTCATTACATATATATATACATATCTATATACGCGTTATATTTATATATCTCAAGTTTATCTCTAATTTCCCACAAATCGCATTAGCTCTTATCACCCATACATGTGTCATATGTGCAGTCTGATCTGTATCCGCACTGGGTGGATAGTTCGATGACCATCATAACCGTCCTGATAAATGATGTATGAAACATACAAGTGCCATTGTAGAAACAAATATCAACGCATGATTATATCCATGAAATATCGGTATAACTCCAATGGGCATGTTGATAATCTATTTTAAATATTTTCTTATCCTGATCGAACATCATGGATATATTCACTATAATGTTTAAAAAATAACAAAGTCGTTGTCAAAATGGTAACTCTCCAACAGAGCAACGATATTAGGAAGTTAATGGCAAGCATACATTATCTACAAAAAGTAACATGTTATGTATACTCAGCTCCATCTCACAAACTGAGATTACATTTCCCCAAAGTCCACCATAGTTGTGCAAACGTATTACCTTAAGCTCGTTAGTGTATAAAAAAAGGGTTTCTAGTTACTTATTATTTAATCCTTCATTAGGTAAATGATATAAGTATGACTACTTATATATATACACATATATCATCCAAAGTACTAAGTTTATGATTTATCTAATCTTAAGTTCCAATAATGTATATACTTTCATTTTTAAGTCATAACTCAACGTATAAAGCCCCCAAGCGTAGTACACGCACTTACGTGCTAATGACCTACATCTAGGTCTTGTAACACTCAACACAACTCATATATATTTTACCATAATTATAAACCCACAACTAAAACATGAAGAAATCAAAGAACATAGTCATTAATAGTAAGCCCAATCCCCATTTATGAGCACTTAATCAACATATGAAGAAAAACCCCAATCTTTACTAGAAAACTAAGATGCAACAAGTAATAATTGAAATCAAGGTTAGGTACTACTGTTCCCACCTTTTATAAGCCGGATATTGAAGGTCCGTCGCCCATCTCGCTATCTTTGGCTCCCCTTCGCCCTTTGTTAGGACATCGCTGAAGAGCTTAACTGACGATTTGAGCTCTAAAAAGCCCTAGAAATTGTGGAATCTCCACTAATAGAGGATGGAGAGGATTGATGATGTTGTTGGGAGCTAGGAACCATGGTAAACCATCCTCACAAGTCCCTCTTTAGTTCTCTCTCACCTCTCTCTAACTACTATGGAAGAAAGAAAGAAAAAATGGAGAAGAAAGGAAAAAGAAAGGATGAACATCAAAGAGGAAGAAAAGGGGTTAAAAAACCCGCTGGGGTACCTCTGATCGATCAGAGGGCACCTTGGCTGAAGCCCTCATTTTTCTCCTTTAAGAAGTAGCAGTTTTCGCAGCCCATTTCGACCCCCGAAATGACTTATATTCGATTCGGCCTTGAAACGAAAGTTGTAGAAGGGAATGAGATGAATCCATGGCCGTAAACGAGGACTAATTTGGAATTTTTATGAAGAAGTTATGGCCTTCCAAAGTTGGCCAAAAACTCACTTTGGCAAAAGTTCGATTTTTCGCCGTTAGCCGCTAAATTCAACCGCGGCTTTTCGAAATGCATTCTAACCATACACGCATACTTAATATCATTAAAATGGCATATTAGAAGTATTGGCTCAATCACAGAGGCCCCAGAACCAAAATCGACTCCTCAAACAGAGGTTTGGCCTTAAACAAACTAAGGATAAGGATTGGCTCGAAAACGAAATACGAGTTGTTACACCTTATCCTTTTTGGATGAAGATTTATTCTTTCCTTACACTTCTATACAAGTACTCTCATGTTGTTCCATCAGTAGTATGTTTTCCTCCTAAACACACATGGTCATAAGTTCAATGATTGACCACTTATCTTTATGTGTGTTGTAGGAGATCTTGAAAGGCACATATTGTTGTGGTGGAGTGTTCAAAACATAGTAAACCAAGAAAGAGTTAGACATCGTAACCTCTAGTTTCTTTAATTGAGTTAGACATCGTAACCTCTAGCTAACGCTTGCTCAGATATGAAAATTTCATAATCAACGTGCTAGCAAATGCCTTTTCAAATGTCACAAACTGCTTATCATTAACCTTCATCAGATCTTTGACTTTATCGTATTGATTAACAAAACCAAGTATATAAGCAGTAATTTTATTCTTTACGAACATGCAACTAAGGGGATTACATCGCTTTCAATGTTCATAAAGAGAAATTGCAGCTACATTGTTTTCTGTAGTGAGTGCAGGTGGCTCGGCATAGTCAATATCCATACATCCTACATGCAGCATAATCCTCTCCTATTAGACTTTGAAGTTGTCTCCAATTAGCTCGGGAATATCACATTTAATACCCGACATACATGCAAATTGAACGACTGCAAAAACCAAATCAGACACTTATGTGTCTTAAAAATTAATTTACAGCTAATAATATAAAATCATGTTTTACCAATGTAAACCATGCTTAAGGGTTTATTTAATTTTATTAAAATTTACCTGTGGAAATTTTAAATAAACATGTTCACTTATACTATATGATATATTTATTAAATTTGTTATAAGGCATTCTTAAGGTTTGATATTTTTCTATCTTTAAACTTTATGATAAAAAAATCAAATCAATCTCTCCTAATTCATATGGGTAAATTGGGAAAAACCAATTCCATTATCTTATCCTAATTAATTATACAAAGATAATAAAATCCTTGTGGGGTAAAAATTATTATTTTATGTAACCAATTACAATTATGTCCATCATGTGACCCTAAACCACTTCATATATAATCTTAAGTAATTAAGGATGCTATGTCTATTCCCAAAGTATTTAAAATTATATGGATGACTAGACATTTATGAAATTTAGGTTTATTCATAATTCAATTTAATTGTTTATCCTAAAATCACTGATTAAAATGTGAACAAAATAAGAATCTTAAATTAAAATTTAATTATATAACACAATTTATTAATCATTGCATGCAAATAAACTAGTATAAACTGAATATACACTAATGATATTAAATAAATAAACGATGCAGTAAATTAATATAAACTAAATGCATACTAATGAGATTAAATAAATAAATAAATAAATAAATAAATAAATAAATAAATAAAGCATGCAATAAATTAATATAAATTGAAATTGCACACCTTTAAAATTTAATTGCAAATAGTACATAAATTTAAACAAAATAAAACTTTATTTACATAAATCAAAATAAAGTCCAAAATGAAATCTTGCCAAAAGTATAAAAGGAAAATCCAAAAACAAAGACAAACTAACTGAATTTATTGGAAAGCACATAGCCCACCGCTATTAATCTTCACGTGCAATAAGGAGGGAAATTGCTTAGAATAAATAATATATACCAAAAAGGTTGGCTCCTCTCAGTTATTTCTTTGGTTTAATTTTGTCTAAGGGTCTAATTTAAGGGCAAAGCAGATGAATTATTTCATGAAACTTGTTAGAGATGCTCTCTATATATAATGAGATCATGTCCACAAAATTTTATCAATAAATTCAAACCAGAAGTGGGCGTAGAAAATTTTTGATGCGTTTGTTCATTTTTGACCATTCAAATTTTAGATTATCATCTCACCCATTTCTAGATTCAATCTTTTGATGAAATTTTGTGCAGATGATCGAATAATCATAGAGATCATCTTTATGAAGTTTCATGAAAAAATTCATCTATTTAATCCTCAAACTAGACCCATTTGGATGGAATTGGACCAAAAGGTAATGTAGATGAGTCATGTTCGAGTTCTGAAGACCTAATTTTTCTTTCTTTTTTGAAAAATCCAATTTTAAACCAATTCATGGCCCTATTGAAAAACTTAGTTCCAGTATCCAAAAATCATGTTCTTTTAGATTAAAATGCTCAAATACACAAAATTAAAGGATCTATAATATTTTTATGAATTACAGTTGCCCTTTAAATTTTTTGAAAAAACAAAGGAAAGCTACTGCAAAAACCACGTTCGGATGTAAAAAAAATTCACAAGAGATTTATCAAGTGTGAAAATAAATACAATCAAAGTAGAGGTTAACCTCCATATGATACCAAATGTTAGACATAAAATACAATATAGTATGAAATAAAATGAAGGAATGTAATGCGGAAAAGAAATTTGAGATTGTACCTTCTGCCATTGTTGTTGATGCACTATTTTCTAAGCTTCGAAGGAAAGATTATAATGGTGGGTTTAAGGTCTTCCAAGCCCGTATAAATGTGAACACCCAATCCACGACCCTCGTGTGAATATGGTTTTTTATACAAAACAAGCATTTTGCATTAAGTCTTGAGTCGTCATGCAAATAGAAGACTGTTAGGAAAGACCCTGACTTTGAATCCGTTGAGAGTCTACCACAACCAATATTACCACTTCGCTTACTAGGACGGGGATCGACCTGTTAGAAAATTTGAGTTTTTCATGTGTTTTGAGACATTTTTGAAGAGCCAGCCTCACGCCTCCCAACCGCACGGCTGAATTGCACAGCTACCTTCCAACCGAACGATTAAGCCCCAGCTGCACGTCCCAACCATAGCCCTAGCCAACCGTGCAGCTACCTCTTTTTAAAGCGTTTTTGGCAGAAATTTTGCTATAAATACGACCCTTGGGGGTCTCATTAGAGGACATTAACACTCAAGTGAGTTTTTAGAAAGGGAAAACTCTGCCTAATTCATTAGGGAAAGTTTTGGAGAGAGAAAGTCTTAAAGAAAGTCAGAGAGAGAAAGTTCTAGAAAGAGAAAGTTAGAGAGAGAAAATTCTAGAGAGATAAAGTTTTAGAGAGAAGGAAGCAAGCAAGCGGTCTCCATTCTTCTTTAAGCACATCAGGTATATGTTTCTACCACTTTTTTTATTTCAATTATTATTAATCAAGAAAATTAGATAACTTACAAAGAAGTTCGCTGATTTCAAAATCAGTACTTTCTAAGTTTTACAAGAAAACTAAAATCCATTTTAACACGTTTTTAAAACAAAACAAAATACAAAAATAATTTCCAAACAAGTGAAACTACGAGACTCTGATTTCATTCCGAGAATGAATACATAGGTGCTCATAAAGCTCGAGTTTGATATCATAAATATCGTTTTTAATCGAACTTATTCGAAAGGATTATTTTAGAAGTGATTCAAACTACTTGTAGGATACCTAAAAATAGGAATTAAATACATGATCCATTAAAGAGACCGAAAGGGCAAATTGGATGCTTAACACCTTCCCAATTCGTAACGTAGTTCCTGAACCCTAGCAAAGTAAATTTTAATCAATCTCTGGTTTCAAACGTAGGAAAGGTAGTTCCTTTTTGAATTATCTTTTGTAGATCTTTTGTTTGTTTTCTTGTAAAACAAACTGGCAACTCTACAAAACATGTTTTTCCTTAAAAATAAAAAACCCGAAAAGGAATGGTCGAAAGCCCGAATTCTCATAATAAGCTCTATGTGATGGTATATTTTTGTTTTATCAAAAAACATTAGAGAAATCATAGAGCTTAGGGACCAAAAATGTATATATATATATGGTTGAGACTTTCCATCAAAGTCCCAGATGTGTTCATGATGCCACAATAATGTTGTAAATATCATGGGATAGGATATTCTATTCCTAAACTTAAGAGATTTATTGGAGTCCTAAACTTAAGAGATTTGTTGGAACTAATAAATTAATTTTAAATGTGAACCATAATTAAGAAGATATTCAAATCAGAATAACTGTGATTTCCCCAATTTTATCAATTTTGTATAAAATCAGAGCATGCATAAGTGTTTCTCGATCATTTTTACAGCATGTGATGCCACAGTTCCGATCGGAATGGGATTCTGTTATCCATTTTTTTATCAAATTTAAGAGACGCGCTTTATGCGAGTAATGGAATAAGAAAATCGAAAAAAAGAAAAAAACCAGGTCCTAAGACAGTTTAAGCAGTTTATGCATAGTGCAGTCCAATATTGTCCGATCGGTATAAGTAAAGTCCAGTTTAGGCATATTCGATCAATTCAGTTTAATTTTTTGGCCACATCATCTTCGTTGCCATCATCATCTTCATGGCCATCATCTATGTTTGCACTGTAGATGATTTTTTTTACCTCATTCTTTATCTATCATTCGGGCACTCCAATTTTCTCTCATTCATAGTTGTAATAGAGATACCCTTATTTGTATATTGACTAAATATCATCAAAACCATCCAACACTTGACATGTTTAATAATTTTCCAGCATCCCTCTAAAAAAATTAACCCGTTCAACATATAAAAATTTACTCCCTACATCCCAAATTAACAATCAAATTTTAATTTTTCAAATGTTCTAAGGGGGGTGTATTCAATTCAGATTTTAAAAGATTCGAACTGACTTTTTAAAATCAGTAGATTCTGTTAAGTCTATGGATTGTTTTAAATCCTTATAAAATTTGACATATTTTAATGCATGGATTCGTTTGGATTTATGCAGATTCTAATAAGTCCATGGATTTCTACAGATTTTAATAAGCTCATCAAAAAAATATAAAAAATTAAAAGACAAAAGATAAATAATAAAATAAATTAATTACAAGTTTAAAGTAACATTATCAAAAATCTAAAGACAACTAACGAAATACATTATAAAAATTCATACTATTCGACCATCGTTATGATTATCATAACCTTCTTCATTCTCATTGCTGTCTTCTTAGTTTTCATTCTCATTATTTTATAGCCACCTATTTACTTAAAAAATTATAGTCATCAATTGAATTTTACACTTGATACTATGTTTTTATTTATATGTTATTATTATTTATATTTCATACTAATTATTTAATTCTCAGTATATACGTATTTATTAATGAATTTAATGGCATTTGTCAAGCACTACAATTACGTGCAATACATGTGCATAAAAACTAGTTATAATAAAAATTCAAAGAATAAATAATAAGAGAATTTTGATTACAAAGTGAATAAGAATTATAACATTATTATTCCAGTGTATATCTATTAATTTAAAATCCACGTTTGAACCAAGTTGAGTATTTAAAGTTTTTGAGATTTTGGTTAAATTACTATCTGGAGTATTATAAAAGTGTAATTATGCATGCTGTGTTAGTCCATGAAATGAATTACCAAAAAAAAAATATGTTTTGTCCCTAACCTCCGCTTACAGTAAAAAATTAATAGTTATTACATAATACGTGAACTGAATTTTATTTTTGTAAACTGACTTTAACTATGGATGATTTTATGTACCCACAAAATTAAACTTCTCACACCACTAATATTTTTCAATGAAATTGACATGAATTGTTTTTAAAAATTTGAACGATAATTAGCGGTTTAACCATTTGAAATTATGTTAATGCGTGATAACTACATTATTAGTAAAAGACAGAATAAAGACTTTATAGAGATGAAGAAAAAATTAATGTGTTCATCACATAATAAGAAATTTGGATTTTGAGAGAGAGGGGGAGGGGGAAGGGGGGAGAGAGAGAATGTTGAGTAAAGTTCTTAAAGGAATTAGAAATCCATATGAAATCTCTAGGTACATGAGAAGATTTCAAGATGGATTTTTATGTATAACAAAAGCTTTACAATCCACCAAAATCGACTAATAATTAAAATCCTACTAAGTTATTAGACTTTTGAATAACATAAGATTTAGATGGATTTTTTTAAATCCTAATTGAATACATCAAGATTTTAAAAGGCTTTTTAAAATCTCAATTGAATACATCATGATTTTAAAAGACTTTTTAAAATCTCAATTGAATACTGATAAACTTTAAAAGTCTATAAAAGTTCTATAGATTCTAAATCCAATACACCCACTTAGTGTTACATTTGTTTTTTGGAATGTGTGTGATCAATAAGTTTGATCTTTGCCATAAATGTTGACATTATTATTTTACTTAAAATGGGTAAAACTTAAAAATGTGAGTTTTATATTATTGAAACTCATAATATATGTAATTTTGTTATCGCTGTTATGATCTTTCTCACATTTATAATCAAGCTTGCAACACATAAATAACTTATGAAACAGGGTGAAATTCACACATTCATCAATTGTGTCTGCATTTTTACAATAAAGGTCACTACCTATTCTACTTACAAGTAATTATCTATATTTTAACAGCACAAAATTTTATATTTTCATTTGTGTCCACTTTTCCGGCTTTTGAAATATTGGAAGAAACTAAAGTAAAATTGTATCCATGCATGAATATATAATTCCAAAATTTATGTCATATGTAAGTCAGACAAACAAAAATTTATCACCAAATATTTAACAAATCTCATCATATTTTATCACCCAAACAAAATTTGTAAGGTCAATCAATTAAAATCTCATTCCAAATGCTTAAGGAACCGAATCCACTAAGTTAATTTTCCATCCAGCATTATAAACTCCTCCGTTTCTTGCTCTCTATTTTTCTTCCTTTTCGTCCTGTTTGCAACATTATGAATATATATACCTATATACTATAGGCTTGCGTTAGTATGCATATTATATAAACAAATAAATGTATGCTACGTATGAGTTTTGCATTGTCATGCAATAATTGTAGTAGGAATCCAGTTTAGATTTTATTTTGATTAAAAAAAAAATCGTTTAAATGTTGTGCAAGTTATATAATTATAATTTTTTTAGGTTTTGGATTGGTAGTCTCTAAATAAAGAATTTTAGTTTATTAATTAAAAATTCTAAGTCTAAATAAGATTAGTATTTATATTGGATTTTGAATATTATAAGTAGTGTTGTGGACAGAGGTTGACTTAGAATTTATTTGAAGAGGAGTCGATTTGCCAAAAAAAAGTTAAATTAAAGGTTAAGTGAAACTAGAATTAGCATTATTATATATTTTTACAGAGTGGCAACATTAACTAAAGCGTGCGGATTTTTAATTTTAAAGGATATTTTTATGACTAAGATCAAAATTTTAAAAATTAAAGAGGGAAAATAGCCCCTTATTGTGGCTTCCATCCACGCTAGCCTTTTTGGAAAATCAACTTTTTAGCCAATTAAATATTTATTTTAATAGGAACTGGCAAGTATGTGTATGTGACAAATCTAGTGTGATAGGAATTGGTTCATTTTTGAGGGGTGTGGTCGGAATCCTTGTGCTATCGCTAAATTTGCAAAAAAAACCTATCTCTAAAGATATTGGGCAGCTAATTCTCATGCGACATCAACTGATAATTTTAGACCGCACGTCCCCCTGCCAAATTGGGTTAAAGTGAATTTTGATGCGGCTAACTTCGTTGATGCCCAATCTTTTGGCGTCGGGGTGGTGGTTCAAGATGCAGATGGTGCCTTCTTGGCTGGTTTGTGTAACAAGTTCAAAAACCAGGTTGATGCATCATTGGCTGAGGCTGTTGCAGCTCTTGTTGTATTGGATTTTCTTATTAGCCTGCCTTACCGAAACATTTCTTTTAAAGGGGATGCTCAAGTTGTTATCAATCTTATCAATAGTAATATTAGTAGTTCGGCGCCATTTGGGTATATTGTGGATGATATTAGGTAGGCGTCGTTGGTTCTTAGGCCTTGTAATTAGTATTTCGTGCGTCGAGATGGCAATGAAGTCACCTACTGTTTTGCTAGACAAGCCAGATTTTTGGTAGACTCCGAGTGTTGGATGGAGGAGGCTCCTGAATTTTTGTTACCTTACCTCCAAAAATATTTTGGTTCTTAACTATTGCTTTTTTTTTCTTAAAAAAAAAAAAAAAATTATTTATTTTAAAAAGTTCAAATTATTATCACAAATTGTGCTTGTTCTACTTTTTTTTTTTTTTTTTAAACTCTTTATATACTAAATTGTGAGTACTTGCCCATGAGGGGCCCAATGATTAGTGGGATATTTTTTTGAGAAAAACTTAGACCATTATTACATTTGAATGCCTTATCTTAAACAAATTTTGACTATCTCCCTGTTACCCCTTTCTTTGTTTTGTTTGGTTGGTACGTAGTTGAAGTCTGTAGGCTTCATTTCAAAACTACAACCCAACCGAATTCCATTAGCTTCCAAATTAAGTTGGTTAAAGAGATCTAAGTCTCTCATTTAACCCTATAAACGAAGAAAAATTCTCCTTGCACTCCGACGAGTCGAAACCTTGATAAATGGAGATGTTAAGTTAATTTGCCAAAATTAATAACAAAAGTGACAACCAACATTAATCACATAATACAAGATTGCAACATATGTTTCCCCTAATACTTTATTTATTTATTATTATTTTTTTAATCATGCTGAGTATCGAAGCCCAAAAAAACAAACAAAATCTAATTAATCAACGTGACCCGGTACCCTGCCAAAAAAAGAAGAAGATAATTTGAGTGTGAAAATAATTGTAAAACAATTAGAACCTTAAAAAATAATAAGAATTACACCCACGACATACCCTTGAACAAATTTAAGACTTCAAAATTTTAAGAGCCAAAAAGTTGCACATGTGAAAGATAAAAAGGGAGGAACATTTCTTCATCAGCATGGTTCCATCCAAGCCTATTACCAAGCAAACCAAATAAGATTAGTCCAACATAGTAGAATGCAAAGTACCACAACTTTTCCCTAAAAGCTTTAGTTATATATTGAGATGTCATGATATATAAAGAGGAAAAAAAATAACTCACCACATTGTCCATTATGCTTCTAGCTAGCTAGCACTATCAAGGCTAGGAACGTGAGCTCTTGTCCTAATTTGACATGTATGACTACCGTGTTCAATACCTTTACAAGTACTACATCGTCGATTAGTCTCTACAATTTTAAACTTAATTTGAAATCCAGTAATCAAGAAAATTAAGCCTACAGACTTTAACTACCAACCAAATAAAACAAAAGCAAAACCACAACCCAACCGAACCATCACCTAACACATCGATCGCCTTCTGAATTAAGTTGGTAGAAGCATAAAATGAGATGTTAAGTGTTTTTATCTATATATAGTTGTGAAATATTATGTATTTTCTACCGTAAGTTATGATTGGTATTTGTCAAAATTAACACATTTTTAAGTTTTGAGCTACTGATCTAACATTTTAATTGTATTTATAAGATACTAAAAAGATGAACTGCTCAATTTGCGATTTTTTTCATAAATGAAACTATTTATTTAATTTTTATATAATATAAAATATTTATTATAATATATACATGTATATCATAATATATATATATATATCTAAATTAAAAAAATTTAAATTCTATTAACCGAACAAACAAACAACTCGTCATATTTCACTAGTCAAACTCACGATTCGACGAAGAATAATAATAATAATAATAATAATAATAATAATAATAATAATGCGACGAATTTGATTCTTTCTCTCTCGGCCTCCCATTCACACCTACATTTGCAGCAAAGAACCATATCCCCAAATTTCCCCCAATTACAATTCCAATTAATCATCATCTCCTAATTCCTATTCTCTCGCATAATTCTACAGGTAACCTCTCCACTGATTACATTTCATTACAATTCCAATATTAGTGGTACTACACTAGTGTGTACACAATGCAAGCGCAAATTAGATATATGTGATTTAAAATTAAAAGAAAAGCTCAATAAATTGTAACTGCCCAGCAGTTATAGATCATTCCAGAATTATGGGAATGAAAATGAAAGATAATTCCCACATGTAGAAGATGGAAGCATACTGAAGTACAAACTACAAGAGTTAATTTTTTATATAGTTTAAGCTAAGAATCGCTGCCAACGTTTTGTAGTCGTCATATACTGATCCTTCAAGTTCATTGGCATGCAGTTCGTCACATAAATTCAGTAACATTGATGATTGAACTGATTACAAGCGTATTTATTCAGTAGTGCACGCTTTCTAGAAAATTGGAAAACCCCACAGTAACAGAAAAACAAGGTTAATGAATCATTAGGCAAAGGAATGTAACATAAGTAGGACAAAAACCATATCATAAGAGGTACTCGGAATGACTTAAAAAGCAGTTTCCCAAACATTTGGAGCAGACACTGCTACGTAAGCAAAGGTATGTGTACAAAACCTTATTTTAAAATTTGCTGCTTAATATAAAGATGGATAGGTAGATGCACGCAGAAACTTGTGAATGTATATGTATAGTGCTAGCATGAACCTAAGAACTAATAATAATAATAATAATAATACTAATAAGAACAAGAACAAAAGAAGAATTGATTACATGCTTCATCTAGGACCTGATAGGATTGATGCAGCTGGTGGAGTTGATAGTTGTGCTGAATTGGCTTGTAGATGGGATTCAGTAGGTAGCGTAGTTGAGAAGCAAAATTCAGAAGCAGGGCCCAAATCCGTTGAACCTTCTAAAACCTTCAATATTGTTGATATCGATGGCCTCGTGTTGTGAGTCTGCAAACACCATATCCCAATCTTTATCATCTTCACCGCTTCTTCTTTCTGAAACTGGATATTCTCAAGGTATCCATCAACTAAATCATGCAACTGATCATTTTCTGCCTTTTCCTTCACTACATTAATCAATGGGCACGACTTAGTTGAATCCAAATTCTTCCGCCCAAACACAATTTCGAGTATTACAATGCCAAAGCTGAAGACATCAGCCTTTACCGAGATGTTGGTACCACTAAACAATTCGGGGGCCACATATCCTGGGGTTCCCTTCAATACAGTTAGCACTTGACTTTGATCCCTATCGATCAACTTTGCTAACCCAAAATCAGAAATTTTGACATTGAAATCTCCATCTAGAAGTATGTTTTGGGGTTTTATGTCAAAATGAATGATGCTTGGATTGCAGAGGATGTGAAGATACTCCAGCCCCTTAGCTAACCCCATGATTATCTTCCTCCGAAGTTCCCATCCAAGAACTTGTGTTCTCTCTGGATTGAAGATCCATTTATCCAAAGATCCATTACACATGTGCTCGTAAACGAGGAGTCTGTTTGATTTCTCAGCGCAATAGCCAATCAGCCTCACCAAATTGAAATGATTACTGCTCCCTATGGTATTGACCTCAGCAAGAAATTCTTTTCTGCCTTGACCAATGGAGTCCAAGCATTTCACTGCAACTTTGGTGCCATCGGCCAAATCTCCCTCATAAACAGACCCAAATCCTCCTCGGCCAAGCTTTACTTGAAAGTCCCGTGTTGCAGATTTCAACTCTAGAAATGGGAATCGCTTCAGTGATCCAGTCACTTGATCGTCTCCCTCTTCCTCCTCCTTGTTGCTCCAGTTTATTTGCATTTTGTAGTAGCAAGAAACAACAAGAATGATCACAAGACCAACTGAAAGAGTGGATACTAATACAGCAACCATGGATAACTTTCTTTTATCTTTCTGTTTCTGAACCTTAATAAATGCGACACGGTGCTTTTTGCCAGTGTACCTTAAAGAGTAGAGCTGTGACTGCAAAGAACAACGTCCATCTAAGAAAAAGGCTGCTTTGCAAGTGCAGTTGTCCAAACATGCCTTTTTACAGCTATCTCTATCCATGTTTGAGTGATGGGGCAACAAATTGAAGTAAGCAACCCCATTGAGCTCTAAAAAGGTGTGGAGATGTGCATCTTTGCAGGACAAAGGAGTAACTGGACTACATCCCAGATTAGGTTTTAAATCTTGTAATTGAGTAAAGTAACTATAATTACCACCAGGACAACTACAAAGCCCATTTTCCGAGCAAATCCCGTAATTGCCACACACTGTAGGGTAATCACAATCAGTTTCACTAAACAGTTCGAAGATATTAAGTGGAGCTATTCTCTGTGTTTCATTATAATAGGGTAATTGATAAAGATTCAGATGGCCATTAGGTTCCAGCCTTATATATAGGAAACGATGCGCACTTGTATTGACTTTAAACAATGCATTGTTTGAGAATCCTTCAATGCTACTGTAATCATAGAGAAAATTAGAATAGTCTACACGTTGAGACATATATTTTTGTGGGGGATCAGAATTAGTAAAGGCGATGAGATTATAGGAAGGACCCTCCTCCTCCACGGTAAGAGAGTACAAACCTGTACCGAAGTTGGACGAGGAATTGGAAGAGGTAAGACCTTTGTTAGAAGAAATGTTTTGGTTGGGGAGCCAAGTGCCAGTCGGGTACTCAAAAGACTGCCATATCACATTGTCATTGCTGTCGAGAAGCATCAAATTTGCTCCATCACTAATATTCAATCGAGTAACCGGGAGAGCAGAAGTGTTGGTGGACCAGACGAGAGTACCATCAACATCCTTCAATTCCAAGCCGCTGTCGGCTGTGAAATGTAGTGTAGCATTCTCTCTTACTGGGTTGTCTCTGTTTGCACACCATAAGACAACAACTCTCTCATCGGAAAATGTTGGGAGCCAAGCTATAACAAGAAAGGAACCATTACTGTTCTTGAGAAATCCAAAAACGAACACAGTAGAAGTGTTCTCGTATGTGCTAATTAAAAGGATAGGCCTAATATTACATTCATAATATTCACCATAATAAAACCAACTATTTGTAGGATAGGGCCAATTAGCTATAGAATGGTAGAGTCGGTTATACCATGACTGATTAACGTTCGCCGATGAACTTAAAATAAGAGGGGGGTCTGAGCTGTAGGAAAACTGGGGAAGGAGGAGGAGAAACAGATGACAAACCATCCAACACTTGAAAGAATACATAGTTAATTAAAATGTCTCCATAACCATGATCGAATGAATATATATTTGTTCCTTCCTAGTAGCATAAGTCGGTGCATTTCTCAAATATTATTTCATATTGTGGTCAAGCCGGCATTACTTGTACATGAAGAGGACAAAAAAGCAGGTGTACATATATATATGAATATTAGTTCTACTGTTACATCTATTTTATTTTGATTTTTCATTCGCCAAGTCAGTCAACTGCTTCAAAGTTTGTATCCTTGCAAGTCTTTACGAAGACTAGAGTGAGTGGCCGGCCATCCTTGTTTCTTAACTACAAATCTTTATAGAATTGTTTTTTCTGTCAAGTTGCACAATTAATAATAGGGTGGATAATGGACAAGGGTCCTTCTCACGTAATTAACTATTACTCTCTCTTTCTCAAATTAATAATTGATAGGATAAAAAATAATTTTATTATTGGCCTACAAAGATAATATTTTACACTTTCTTTTAAATAAATATTTTACTCCTATTCTACACTTTCTTTAAATAAATATTTCTCTCCATAATATTTTTTTAAATAAATATTTTACTCATATTCTACACTTTTTTTAAATAAATATTTCTCTCCATAATATTTTACACTTTCTTTAAATAAATATTTTACTCCATTCATCACTTTCCTTTAAATAAATATTTCTCTCCATAATATTCATAACTTTTTTTAAATAAATATTTCACTCCATTCTTCACTTTTCTTTAAATAAATATTCCACTCCATAATATTCATCACTTTCCATTAAATAAATATTTCTCTCCATAATTTTCTACACTTTCTTTAAATTTCTTTTTTGCCCCTCATTTTTATCAAATTAACTTTTTTGCCATTCTACATTTACCTATAAATACCTCCCCTCATTCATTCATTCAACACACCAAAAAACATACACCAAAAACACACAACAAAAACACATCATCATTCTCTTTCAAAATCCATCCATCTCATCCAAGAGATAAAAAACCCATTGGCAATATAAATACAAGCCAATTTAAGAAGAAATAGGAGGGTCTTATACTCTCTTTTCATACCCTAAAAAAATACCAACAACCCTTATACACTCTCTCTCCTACATAGTTTATTATTTCATCTTCTTGAAATATTTGTAATTCTAATTCTATACTTATAAATAGAATTAAGGAAATTATAGAGAGAGATTTGTAATCATAATTCTATACTTATAAATAGAATTAAGGAAATTATAGAGAGAGAGAATGGTAATCCTAATTCTATATTTATAAATAGAATTAAGGAGATTATAAAGAGAGATTGGTAGCTTGTACTATCATCCAAATTGATTGCCTTTGAGTTAATACAAAGCAAGCACACACGAAAGGAGGAAGTACTGCTGGACTAGCATAAGTGCTACCAGGGGAACCTACCTTAAAAAAAATGTCATGTGTTTATTACTGCGCCGCATTTATTTTTTATTTACCGATATTCACTTATTGATTATGTGATAATCCATACGATCAATCACATTTGAAATTTTTTAGCATATTCGTAAAATAGAGGACATCTCTTGTGGCTATAAGTACAAGCTACACATGGAGGATCTGCAAAACGGTGAGTGTTCGACATTATTTCGGTTTACTTTTATAAGAGAAACTGTATTACAAAAGAGAAAAATGGCGTTGGAAGAAATGGATTGGGTCTCGAGGAAGTTGAAGAGGGAGAAGAGATTAGAGCATGGATTTCGAGTTCGAAAAAGAAGGGAAAACTGTTTGGAAAAGGGAGATGGCGAGGAGCCTCCGACAGAGAGAATTTCTAGGAAAACAATCTCGCTGAAAAGGGGCCAACAATAAAAGGTGCCACACACACACACACACATATATATGAAATAAAGAGTTAGAAAAAACCCGAATATAATCAAACTATTTATGATCAAAAGTATAGCGAGCTTTACATGTTAATGTTCGAAACTCTACGACTTGCATCCAATGTCTAACGAGTTCTACACATTGATATTTCGAGCTCAATGACTAGCATCCAAGATCTAGCTTCCTTGAACTAAGACTCGAGATCAACGTCTAGCTAGCCTTAAACAATGATGTTCTAAAAACTCTAGGACTATAGCTTTACACATTAATGTTCCGAGCTCCACAAACTTACGGTCAAGGGTTAACGAAACCTTACACGTCGATTACTCGAGCTCTCCCCTTGATTATCTGCCTTGACAAGTACCCACTCTCACACCTTAACTTTGAGCCAAACCATGTAACCGACAAAAATATTTATCCTTCACATTTAGCTTTCAGCATAAAAACAAAGGATAGGGGGCAATTGATGGGGTAAAAAATAATTTTATCATTGACCTACAAAGATAATATTTTACACTTTCTTTTAAATAAATATTTTACTCATATTCTACACTTTCTTTAAATAAATATTTCTCTCCACAATATTTTTTTAAATAAATATTTTACTCATATTCTATACTTTTTTTAAATAAATATTTCTCTCCATAATATTTTACACTTTCTTTAAATAAATATTTCACTCCATTCATCACTTTCCTTTAAATAAATATTTCAATCCATTCCTCACTTCTCTTTAAATAAATATTCCACTCCATAATATTCATCACTTTCCTTTAAATAAATATTTCTTTCCATAATTTTCTACATCTTCTTTAAATTACCTTTTTGCCCCTCATTTTTATCAAATTAACTTTTTTGCCATTCTACATTTACCTATAAATACCTCCCCTCATTCATTCATTAACACACCAAAAACACACAACAAAAACACATCATCATTCTCTTCCAAAATCCATCCATCTCATCCAAGAGATAAAAAATCATTGGCAATATAAATACAAGCCAATTTAAAAAGAAATAGGAGCGTCTTATACTCTCTCCTTTTATACCCTAAAAAAATACCATCAACCCTTATACACTCTCTCTCCTACACAGTTTATTATTTTATCTTCTTGAAATATTTGTAATCCTAATTCTATACTTATAAATAGAATTAAGGAAATTATAGAGAGAGATTTGTAATCCTAATTCTATACTTATAAATAGAATTAATGAAATTATAGAGAGAGAGATTGGTAATCCTAATTCTATATTTATAAATAGAATTATGGAAAGTGTAGAGAGAGATTGGGAGATTGTATTATCATCTAAATTGATTGCCTTTGAGCTAGTACAAAGTAAGCACACACGAAAGGAGGACGTACTGCCGGACTAGCATAAGCGCTACTAGGGGAACTTACCTTAAAAAAATGTCATGTGTTCATCACTGCGCTGCATTTATTTTTTATTTACCGATATTCACTTATTTATTGGTTAATTATCTATTTCTAGATTTTGACACCATCCATAATCATTGAAGAGATAAAAATATTTGGTCGGGATTTACCTCGTATAAGGCCTGATCTTTTGGCCTGAGTTCTTGGCCTGTGGCCAAGTTCAATAGAGAAGGCTATTAAAGCTGTTTAAAGCCTGACACGTGGTGGCAGCAGCAATAGCACGAACCTTGGCCACCACGCCTCATGACCTATAACAACCCTATCACCATACCAACAAACACCCTCCATTTTCTCCGTTTCCCTCTAATCATGGAGAATGGAGTCTACTACATTGTAACGGCTAGTTCCTTGTATCTATAAAAGGAACTAGACCTTAACATTCCAGATCACCACAAAATTAACCAAGTGCAACCATAACTACTCTCTCTGTAATCATCTTTATCATCATCAATAAAATATTCAAGTCATTACTTAAGGGCGGACGTAAACCATACCTACAATTCATTGCCTGGGAGAACTACCTTTACTAAAAATTTGCGTCTTCTTCCTCCTTTCTTGCACACCGTGAAAAAGTTGGTGGGCTATCACATGCGGAAGCAAATAAACAAATTAACCTAAGTTTTTTATTTGATGGTTGAATTTTCAAAATCCAATTTTAATTGAATAAAAAAGTAAACTTAGAATTCTATACATTTTAATTATGGAAAACTTGTTTAATTTTTATGACATGCAACAATTAATAAATCAGTTAAATAGTTAATCAAATACCATAATTAAAGAGGTATTCCTGCAGTGTAAGACTAATCCTCAACAATCCACTGTATGCACGAAAGTTTACATACTTGATTAATCTCAAATCGTACGGACTTACACAATTTGAATCGTACAAGCCGTCTGCAAAAGTCTTCACATTTTTTAGATAGAGTTCTCCAATCTAAATCGCACAAATAGGCTTATGACGAATCACTCGTCATAGTATTGCACAGTTTTTCAACTCCTTTTGCGAATCACACCCATTTTAAGATCTGATTTGTCCTTTAATGGAAGAATGATAACTATGGCATGAATTAAAAACCTATGGTGGATTTTATGTTTGGGATTCGATCTATTTCAAAGATGTGGAAAACTCTCTCAAAAGATATGTTAAATTCTCTTACCACATGGGTCTTTTTATATAAAAATATATAGACCAATTCCTTTTAAGAAAATGTTAAAAATACTTAAAATAAGAATTTTTGCGATAAAAATGCACTGCTAAAAAATAAAGACCGAACCGGTCCAACACCAAAAGAAATGTATCAATCCGAAATTAGAAAATCAATTCCAAGCCGTGAGTTTGCATCAAACTAGTTCAAGTTAAGAAAACTTATACCAGTCTACCCATTCAATTAATCATGAGCTTGGCCCCACTTGATTTAAACTTAATCACACATTTTGTTTAACTTAAAAGGTCACGGCACCTTTCAAAACCAACATCCATGGGTTTAATTTAAAGGGTATTTTTAAATGCGCCCACAAAATCAGTTTTCTCACTTTAGTGTGAGAATACTTTCTTCTCATCCCACCAAATCTTTAAAAAATCTTGCACTTCACCCCAGCAATGGGGTGAGTTTATTGAAACAATATGGAGACGATAAAATTTCATCGCTAAAAGTAAAAACATTAAATAATATTGATTTTTTCATTAATATAAAACATAATAAATAAAATTTACATCATTCTTGATAAATTTTATTTAATTTTTTTTATCTAAATAGTACCTCCAAGATACAAAATATCAATTGTCATAAATACAATTTTTATAATTATATGATATTTTATATAATCTTTTATTGTTCATTACTCTTAAATGGTTATTATTTATACTTAAAATTTATTTACAAATTTTATTTTTATCTCTATCAAATAAGTAAATATAAAACATAATTCATTATTCCAAAAATATTAAAAGATCAATTTGTTGTATGTAAATATATGTTACTTTTGTGAAAAGGGGAAAAATGAATTGGAAAGATAAAATAGTTTTCATAATAATAAATCATTTATTAAAATATTTTGTTACTTTCAATTTCTATGATATTTAATTTTTTGGAGATTCAAGAAAATGATTTTCTTACAAAATTTTAAAATGATAGAGATTTTCTCACCAAACTATTTTCTTTTTCAATATTGTTTTACGAGTAATTTTAAGAAATTAAATATTGAAACAATAAAAGCACGACATATAATACATATATATTTTTTTATATATTTATGACATATTAAGCACATGTTAAAACTACCTTTCTTTAACTTTGATGTTAGATAACTTAACATGAGTTTTATTGAGCTCTGCATGTATGCACAAATAAAAAGATTAAATAAATAAAAAAAAATATTATTAAAAATGTTATTGTACTGGTTCAAGTGAAAATAAAAGTCTAGTACTCTATATAAAATTATGAAGATACTTATTATAAGCTTACATTTATGAGATGTATGTAATTAAGTGAAAATAGTAAAGAAAATTTAAGGGATGTAACGATCCAATCTCAAGCCCAGCAAGATATTGTCCGCATAGTTTTGTTTTAGACGGGAGTCACCAAGACAACCCAAAAGGCCTCTTGCTAATTAGGAACCAAGTGTGTTATGAAACAAGGATCTACCCACCCTTTTCTTTTCAATTAATTTATGTTTTTTTTTTCTTTCCTACGTATTTGCATTAAATTTCAATTTGCTTCCTCCGCACCCTTTGCTTTTCTTTTTAACTCTAATTATTCTTAAATAAATAATGATTTATTAGGTTCTAGAATTTTCTAAGCTTAATTAGAACAATAAAAATCAAAGCAGTAATCAAATTAATAATAATTACACCAAAACCTTAGCTAAGAATTACGAGAAGATATTACCTAAAAAGTTTAAAACAAATCTATATTTTTAAATTTCAAAATAAAAAATTCAAATTTCAAAAATTCAAACTAATTAAGAATTTTAAAACTAAGATTTGGTCACATACTTGTAAGGAAGGAAGCAATTTTACATCTCTTATACCACGTAAATATGCACCAACGTATGTATGTGTATATATACATAACTTGCATGTTTATTTTCATAATTAAGGAAATTACTGTGAGATAGCCAAAAATAATTTTAACTTACAAATTTGTTAATAATAAAATATTATTTAAAGAAACGAACTATATTTCTAACTAAATAATATAAAGAATATTAAACTTTGGGATTTGACATAAGAAGATAAATTAATGGCGATTTTTTCAAAGTATAAAAAGCGGGGTGAGAAGAAAGGTTTTTACACTATTTTTCAGATTAAGATTAACGTAACTTTGACTTTTGGTAGGGTGAGAATAGGAATGGCAACGGGGCGGTTTCGGGACGGTTTTACATAAATCCGAAACCGAACCGCATTAATTTATCCCGCACCGAAACCGCCACGGTTTTTTTTTTAAACCGAAACCGCACCGAATTAATTTACGGTTAACCGAATCCAAACCGCCCCGCCCCGAATATACAGATTATGGGTTGGTTTCCCCGCCCCGCCCCGCCCCGAATAACAATCATTTAAAAAAAATGGACAACAACAATTTCAAATAAAAGTAGCAATGTAGCATTCTCAAATATAAGGCAATAACCAATTAAACAAACATTAAACTAATTAAACTTCAAACAAATTAATTAATTATCCATTCTTCAAAAACCACAAATAACTTCAAATGAATAAAGTTAAAAGTTCAAATCTTGACACACAATTAAACTAAAAACCCAAATAGCTTCAATTCTTCATACACAATTAAACAAAAAACACAAATAACTTCAAACAAGAATAAACAACAATTTCTTCAATTTTAAAGAAGAGTCATTCTCAAATCATCTCCATAGTAGCAAATCAATAATAAACCACCTGAAAATACATATGAATAAGAATAAATATAGTAAGTAAAAAACTACTTCAAAGATCAAACAAGTCTAGAATAATAAAATAATTACCTCCAAATCACAAATCAGATTCTTCATCACAAATTGTAACTCTTGAATCTGCTGTGTCAACTGCACCTAGAAGCATAAAATATATGGAATAATAATTAGTTTATCAAATCATTAATTTATCAAGAAACGAACATCATATAAAATAAAATAAATTATGTACCTTCCAAGTCATTCCATAGCCAATCTTGTGCACACATTAATGCCTCTAGAACAGGAGCACTAAGTCGACTACGATGTGCACTCACCACCCTACCACTTGTACTAAAAGCAGATTCAGAAGCCACTGTCGATACCGGGATAGCCAAAATGTCACGCGCAATTAACTGCAACGTAGGATATCTAACCCCATTTGCTTTCCACCAATTTAGAATATCAAAGTCTTGTGTGCGTGGAAATATATTTTCATCCAAGTAATGATCCAACTCCGACTTTACATTCACACGTCCAACCATACCACTAACAATTTGATCATACTCGGAGAAGATATCAACATTCCAATCTCCACCCACACTCCCCAAAGTAGAATCACCTAAAGATGTAATGCCACTTACACCACTTTCACTTACCTCGTTATGACTTTCCTTCAACTTTGCTTGGTATTCGTTAAGTAATTGATAACAAGCTACCTGAATATTTTCTATTTGAGAAAGGGCCTCCACACCATATATTTTATGAAGAACGTGCTCTAAGAAAGTCATCTTATAACGTGGGTCCAATACAATTGCTATCCCGGCAACTAGGTTACACTCACTCCAATATTTATCAAACTTATCCATCATACTTGATGCCATATTCCTAATCACTTCATTCTCCGACATCCCCCAACTTCTCAAAGCCAATTTTATCTCGCAAATTTTAGGAAACAAACAATTTGCAGTCGGAAATTTAGTTTTAGAAAAACATTCAGTCACTTGAAAAAACAATTTTAGTCTCCCACATATATCTTTTGCTATGTTCCATTCTCCTTCCGAAGGTAAGGATATATAATGTCTCTCACGTTGTCTCAAACGCGGAAATACATCCTTGTAGCAAATTGCAGTTTCAAGCATTAAGTATGTGGAATTCCATCTCGTTTTACAATCAAGAGCCAATTTTCTAGTACAAGCGAGTTTTAATTGACGAGCAGCTTCTTCAAACTTTTCTTCTCTACTTTGTGTAGCTGTCCAATAAGCTACACTATCACGTATTTTTCCAATCGACACTTTAATCACATCCAGACCATCTTGAACTATCAAATTCAATATATGTGCAGCACAACGCATATGAAGCAACTTTCCCTCCAAAATAAGGGAACCACTGACAACGAATTTATCGGATAAAATACCAATCAAAGCATCATTAGTAGAACAATTATCTACTGTTATAGTGGACACTTTCTTATCTAAATTCCAATCTAACAAGCAATCCATAAGAACATCACAAAGAATATCTTTTGTGTGTGGAGAAGGTACATAAACAAACCTACAAAATAATGAATTTAAATAAAAACTTATAGTATGTTAAATAAAAGAAAGAAGTATAAAAAGAGTTACCCGATAATCGTACTCCGCAAGCACCAAGATCGATCAAGAAAGTGTGCCGTGATAGCCATATAACCCCTCTTTTGCTTAGATGACCACATATCCGTCGTGATGACAACTCGACTTGAAAGCTTTTCAAACATTGTGTAAGCTTTCGTTTTCTCCTCACAAAAAATCTTCAAAATATCACTTTTAATTGTGTTCCGAGAAACCATTTTGAAAAGTGGTTGAAGACTACCAACAAACTTCCTAAACCCAACGTGATCAACAATGCTTAACGGATACTCGTGTAAAACAATTGCATTAGCCAATTCTCTTCTAGATATTTCTTGATCAAAAGTATAATTACCAAGCTTCATTTTTCCATCAACGCTCTTACTAGTTGCTATTTGCAATTGATCACGAATATCGACACTCCTACGTTTTTTACACCTTTGAGAATGACTTTTCAAAGTGCTTGTCCCATTTTTAGGGTCTGCTTTAAGTTTCGTCTTGCAATAATGACATATTGCCATTTTGCATCCATTTTCCTCAACTTGTTCGTAATCATTCCATGCTTTAGAATACACTTTTCCTAACTTTCTTTTTTTAGGAGAAATTTGTGTTGCTTGACTACGTTCACTAGGATTAGTCTCGGCATTTGAAGTTGGCGTAGGTGTAGAATTTGACGTGTCGCAGATATAATGTTCTCATCTTGAATAGATTGATTCATAATGGACCTAAAATAAAAAAAAACAATATTAACATTTGAGAAAAAGTCTTACTTGGTAAATATGTAAAGTAATGGTTTATTTTTCTAATTTCCAATGACCGATCTTAAACACTAGAGATAGCTTTTACTGTGTAAAAGATTTAAAAAATTATCAGATCCGCGTTATAGTTGAAATAGTTGAAAGTGCGAGTATTCACCTTAGATGCTTAAATTGTGAGCCTCGTCTCCGCCCTGCCCCGCACCCTCTATCTTCTCAAACCACTTGAATTAATCAACCTGCTGTAACAAAAACATTAAATAAGGGGATTAGACTCCCCTTAGATATCAAGCTAATTAGAGTTGGGCAGATGAAGAGTTTCTGATATGTCTACCCTCATAAAACACATACTTAGTTTATACATACTTGAATTAGATTGATAATTGATAATCAAATTGAGGCAGTGATAAAAAAAATAATTATTTTATGTGAAAAGTTTAAAAATAAGTTGAAAAATATAGTACGATATTTTCTTATATTATTCATATAATAAAATTCTTTAGGCAGTGATAAAAAAAAAATATTTTCACAAAAAGTGAGGAATGATGCAAATATTTATTTTTTAGACAAAAAATATGTTACGTGCTGCTAATTTGACATGTAAATTGAAGTAACAAGTACTATTTTACAAATAATATAACATAGTCAAATTTTACAAATGAAATAGAGGATCAAGCCAAGGTTTGTCTCATATATATAAATCCATACATATAAAAGATTTATCACCAAATAACTCTTATATTGCATTTGTAGAAAATTGTATTGGTAAATCTGTCATTCCCTTAATTTCCTAACATTTTCTAATGGACCAAAAACAAAGGAAAAAAATTTACTAGAGGACTGTCGCATTTCAGCCTCTTCCTTGAGAATTTTGCCAGATTGCATATAATTATAGCGATGGCATATAATTACGTTATAAAAAAAAAAAAATATTACCACAATGTTAGACCATCTAAATTAGTTATTTATACAAATGTGTGTTTGAACATTAATATTTGATGAATTTAATTGTCGGTGAATAAAATGTAATAATGCGATATGAACTGGTTGTAACAATAATCTAATAAAGAATTAATTTTAATTAGTTAGAATAATAAATAATTATAGTTAGAATGTGAGATTGGCGGAATAGTCAATAATTTTTTAGTAATTATTTTGGAAGGGTTATGATGAGAATTAATAGTGCCATTCCAAGAATTAACCAAAAAAATTAGAATTTCAGATCTGTTTACAAAGTGTGAATTAGATGCAAAGCAATTTCTAAAGGTGGCCGTCCTTTGCAATTTGGACCGACATAGAAAAAGAAATTTCACCATCGCGAGTTGCGGAACAATTAAAGCAAAGCTACATCATTCCGGCAGAGTTCATCAAACTATATATATATACATACAGATTTTATATATTTATATATATATACATACAGATTTTAAAAAATTTAAAGGCCACGATGTCCATTTCATAAAGAGGCATCAGATATTCAGATCAAACACAAAGCAAACACAAACACATTTCAGATCAAACACAAATGGAGACCAAGTCTGAGGATTTGTCAAACTAAGATTTAGTTCAAATCTATACAAAAAAATTGCAAGTTCATCAAACTAAGAATTAGAAAGCTTTACCCACAAATGGAGACCAGGTCTTACCGTCTTATGATGAGGCGATGAGCTGACGAGCTGCGGCCTGCGAGGATGAGAGAGAGAGAGAGCGGCAATGCGGCACTGGTCTGAGAGAGAGTCAGAGAGCTGCGGCTGTGTTGGACTGTTGGTGAGAATGTTAGTTTTAGGGTTTGGTTTTTAGTAGGAATATATATATTTTTTATATAAAATAATTATTTTTATATTATATATATATATTCGGGGCGGTTCGGGACGGTTTTTAAGAGGAAAAAACCAAAACCGAAACCGAACCCGCATCGGTTTTTTTTCAAAAACCCGAAACCGAACCGGTTAAAAAAAACCCGCCCCGAAACCGCTCCAAACGGATCGGATCGGTTCGGTAACCCGGCGGGTTGGTTTTTTTTGCCATCCCTAGGTGAGAAAATGGATTATATGGGTGCATTTAAAAATATCCAATTTAAATGGGGGCCACTAGGGGGGTTTAATTTGACCATTTGACTTTTTCAAAGTTCAATTTATTTATTTAATAAATAATTTTTTTCTTTTTCTTTTTTTCTTTGTTTTTCACCGTGACAAATCTGTTCGTAGTCCTTCAATACTTATTTTAGATTCCCTCCATATATTTCATTTCACCTAGGGGCGTATCTTGTTAACCTATGAATCACAAATATGATCGAATACAGGTATCGGATAATAAAAAATAATTATATTTTTATATATGTATACATATTTATTTAATTATTCAGGTATAAGAATTTTATAAATTTACGAGTAATATCATTAATATTCATAAGACAAAAGTAAAAACCTAAGCAATTTTATTGCATAATAACCTATATATATATATATAATATTCTGATTTGATTGCCAAAAGAAGGATTGAGGCTAAACAGTGATAATTGTAGATTAAGGACAAAGTGTTTCGGTCGATCGTTCCATCTTCGAATAAAAGGATTGACTTATTCATTGAGCTGTAAAAGGAAAGTTTAAGTGTCTTTTAGAGATTTCTATATTAAAGGAATTATTTATTATTTTTAAAGTGACCCCAATAAAGAAAATAATTACAAAAATTACCCTGTTGTATCTAGCAGGTATCCGGTATGTATTCCTCGAGTGTCGGTCTCGTATCCGTGCAAGATACGTGTTGTGCACTATTTTGTGCATATTTTAGACCTCGTACTTATCATTGTTTATTTATTTTGGGTAGCAAAAGCTATTTATCTTATTTATTTTTAGTATATTGTAATAATTATAGAGTTAGCGAAGAAAATATCGAAAAATGGTTTAATTGAGTGTCTCATCTTAAACAAATTTTTGACTCTGTCCTATTCTCACCTTTACACATTTCCCTCCACTTTCTATTATTTTTCCTTTTTTACGTTATTTTCACTCTAAGGCTCCGTTGATAGCAACATAGAAAATGAAAAAAATAATAATTAATTTGAGTGAGAAAATGGAAAATAAGTTGAAGCATATGGTGAGATGCTCTTCATGTCAGATTTAGTTTTGTAAGTATATGTCATCCATCATCCTTTAATATTTTGGTGGAAAATTTTTCTCCACTATCACCTAAAGAAAAAACTTTCTCCATGGAAAAAGACAAATTAAGAGTTAATCTCACCACATTTTTCAACTTATTTTACATCATCTCACTTAAATTAGTTATTTTTCTTTTTATTTTTTTATATTGCTACTAAACTAAACATAAGCGTTACGGGTTTGTTTTTTTTTATTCTATTTTTTAAATCTAGCAAACAAGAAAATTAAGCCTACAGACTTCAACTACCAAATGAAACAAGGGGTTTATTGACTTAATCCCTCACGCTAATAGCGATATTTAAGAAACCCCCCCAAAATAATTTTAATTAAACATAACCCCTTAAATTCTGACGCCGTCTCTATTCTGTTAATGTTTTATATTTTTGGACAAAAATGCCCTCCTCTGTCTTCTTCTTATTCTCTTCTTTATACTAAAACCCTAATTTCTTATTCTTATTCTCTTTCTCTCATTTCATCTTCTTTCCTGCCGGCCACCTCCCAGCCACTACCGGCACCACCATCTTCTTTCTTGCCAACCTCCCAGCCACAGCACTTCCACAATGTTGACACACATCCACCGCCACCACCATCGTCAAACCACCATCTTCTTTCTTGCCAACCTCCCAGCCACAGCACTTCCGCAATGTTGACACACATCCACTGCCACCACCATCGTCAAACCACCATTACCCCCCAAAAATTCACATAACTCATAACAATAACAAAATTAATCAAATTCATTTATCACAATAAACAAAATCATCAACAAAATCTGTAGAATATCACATAATTTATACCTTGTACTTACCGTTAATGTCGTCGCCGGCGGATGAGGACAGATTACTATCTCTGCCTCCGCCTCCGCCTCCGCTGCCGTAAGTGAATAACCAGGAGGTGATGATTACCAATAAAGCAGCGGTGACGCTGACTTTGACCTGCCACCACGACGGGAAGATAAAATCCACGGCAATTTCGACGATCATATCTCTCAAATCGACGACATTTTTTTGATTCACCACATAAAACTCTAGAATTTTCCAAGGTCCATAACGGAAAGAGTTCTAGAGAGAGAAACTTACGAAGTGTGTGCTTTCACTCTGTGTATATATATAGATCGATGGATAGATAGATACACATAATGCTTCATCATAATTCTTATGGAGGCGGAGGTGGAAAATCTCGATTTGATTTAGATTTTAGTTAGGTTTTAATTAAATCTTGATTTAATTTAATTTAGAGAGAGAATTTCAAAGTTTTTGAATTTGATTTCAATGGTCAAATTAGGGTTTTAGTAGAAAGAACAGAAAGAGAATAAGAAGAAGACAAAGGAGGTGCATTTTGGTCCGGAAATATAAAACATTAACGGAATAGAGACGGCGTCAGAATTTAAGGGGTTATGTCTAATTAAAATTATTTTGGGGGGTTTCCTCAAATATCGCTATTAGCCTGAGGAGTTAAGTCAATAAATCCCATAAAAAAAAAAAGGAAAACCTCACCCAACCGAACCATCACATCACCTAACACATCAGCTTCCAAATTAAGTTGGTAGAAGCATAAAAGGAGATGTTCAGTGTAGCTGTTATTTTTTTCTTTTTAATTCATTTATTTTTTTATTATATGTAAGTAGTAAAATATTAAGTACTTTCTACCGTAAGTTATAATAAGTACTTGTCAAAATTAACACATTTTTAGGTTTTGAGTTGTTAATTTAATATTTTAGTTACGTTTATAAGATGTTGAAAAGATCGACCTTTCAATTTGAGAAAATTTTTCATAACCGAAACTATTTATTTAATTTTTTAAATAATATCAAGCATTTACTATAGTATAAACATGTATATCAATATATATATATATATATAAATTAAGAGATGTTTAAGTTATATTAACCCTACAAATAAAGAAACCCTCATATTTCCATTAGTCGGACTCTTCATAAATGGATGTTTTCAGTTAATTTGCCAAAAATAATAAAAACAACTGACAAATATATAGTAAACCAACATTAATCTCAGAGTACAAGATATGCTTCCCCATAATACTTATTATTATTATTATTATTATTATTATTATTATTATTATTATTATTATTATTATTATTACTGAGTATGAACCTCCCCCCCCCCCCCCACACACACAAAACCCCACCAAACAAATTAAAAAAAAAAAAAAACAAAAACTATATCAAATCAGCATGACCCAGTACCCTGCCAAAAAAAAAAAAAGAAGAAGAAGAAGAGGAGAAGGAGGAAGAAGAAGATAATTTGAGTATGAAAAGTATGAAAATCATTATAAAAGAATAAACACCTTAAAAAATAATAGAGAATTACACCCACGACATACCCTTGAACAAATTCAAGACTTCAAAATTACCTATTGTTACCTCCAATTTTAAAAGTCAAAAAATTGCAAATGTGAAAGATAAGAAGGCAGGAACATTTCTTCATCACCATGGTTCCATCCAAACCTATTATCAAGTAAACCAAATAAGATTAGTTCAACATAGTAGAATCCAAAGTATGACAACTTTTTCCTCAAAATTTCAGTAATATAGAGATGTTATGTATAAAGAGGAAAAAGCTAGGAACATGAGCTCTTCTCCTAATTTGACTTGTATGACTACTATGTCTAGTACCTTTACACGCACTATGTACTGACACAAAATATCTCACATGGTAGTTTAATGGGAAAGTCCTCGGTATATATGTGGGTGCAATAACTCTAACTTACAACTTGGGCTAGCCATTTTGGGAAAAACCTGGGTGGTTATAGATGGTATCATAGCAGACCTAGAACTACTACCACGTGACGTGTAGATATTGTGTTTGGGTTTGTGCGGCTAATGGCGAGCCGAAATCCAAAATTTCCCACATCGGTAGTATAATGGGTGGATCATTGGTTCATGTGTATCAACTCATAACCCAATTAGTAGCTAGAGCTAAGATTGATTGTGTAAGACTCCGACCGGATTGATTGTGTGAAATTTCCTACATCGATAGTATAATGGGTGGATCATTGGTTCATGTGTATTAACTCAGTACCCAACTAACAAGAGGCCTTTTGGGGTTGTTTTAGTGACTCTTGCCAAAAACAAAATCGTGTGGCTCTATGCCACAGCGAACAATATCTTGCTAACTCGGGGTCGGGTCATTATATACTACATCGTCGATTTATCCCCACGATCATAAACTTTGATAGATCTTTCTTTGTAGAAGTTGACTTCTTTTGTTTCTGGCATCTTTTGGGTAGTTGAACAATTAGCTCAAGTTAAAAGGGAAATGATGCACCAAGAAGTTGTGAAATTTGCTCTCAAACATTTTCCTTTCGATCAAGAGGCCATAGTAAATATTTATCTTGAAATTTATCGAGCAACCCCTTAAATCCATCTTCTTCAGATCTCATCTCACCATCATTACAAGTAATGACCTTGTATCAATCATCCATTGTGAATGTATAGAACTAAGAGTCAATACACCATCTTTCAAAAGTATTATCATACGTGAACAAGGCAAACCCATGGTTGCCGTAAAATAAATCTGTGCATGTATATTAATGCATTTTACCCTACTTGACCATCTCTTATTACTTTTATAAATCTTTCATTGCAAACATTGACACGTGAGTATTAAGCTCCTTGAAGAAAGGAGCATTAACTCTATGAATTGTACGAAGTCATTCGCATAGAAAGTTGTGTATGTATCTCTTTAAACTATTCGCAATAGCTAAGCATATTTTATTTTTTACTGGGAGGAGATCACAAGTGGAATTTTGCAAATATCACTTAAGCTTTGAGTGTGCACCTTTTTCCCTTAACGAAGCACGATTTCCAAACTGAAGATACTTTTTGGTCTGTGCGCCAATTTTTTTCTTTAAAAATAAGCCATATATCTCTTATATAACTAATCACTTTTTTCTAATATGTAAATAAAAGTTCAAATAATGCCTAAGCTTCTTCAAATGATGCTTCCTATAGAGAATGTCAAATTTCATGTAGATAAGAATGAATCGCAACCCTCTTCCTCTTTAAAATGGTGCTTACAATGAGATATATAGTATATAGTATATTTTTTTAAAGTGCAACACACACATAAGATTATGAGCGTTGGTGAAGACAACTTGAATAGCCTAGTTAATGTCAATTCCCTATTAGAGACAATAACGGAAGGTTCACATCCGGGACTATAGACACTCCATTCTATGACGACCCCCCCCCCCAAACAGCAAAGCATCCCATCAAATAGGCCAACATAGTTCTAGTTTTGGCAGTACCAGATCCATAAGCTACACAATCAAAGGTTTCCCAGAACATTTGGAAAATAACCCACATTACATTCACTGAACACTTCATGCATCACAAGGTCTTTTAGGGTCACACTGATAACTATAATGCATCTTTAGGAGTTTCAAGGCTTACGCAAGAACTCCAAGACTTTTCCAGAGCATGTCAATGATTCCAAGGAATATTTGGCAACGCCGAAAAACAAGTTCAAAATTTTAGAATCCAATTGAACTTGAACCGGACTATGGGCCAATGAAAAGTAGCGAGCCTATAAAAAACTAGTTGGTGCGCACCTTAGGCCTAAAGGTTGGTGCGCACCTTTTAGAAGCCCAATTGGTGGGCAACTTCCTTTAAAGCGTAAGGCTAGTGCCAACCTTCCGACACCTCACTTTTTGGGTATAAATATGCCCCTCCATTCTTCATTTCAGCCATCCATATTCCTTATATACTTTTCTCTCTTTATTTTTTTAATAATTATTCGAATTTTTAGGGGTTTTCTCAGAGTTTTAGTGGACTTACAATCCAAAAGTAGGTATTTTCTAAATCATCATTTTCTTGCATTTGTTCAGTTCTTCAAGAGGTAACGATATTGCCTCACCTATTTATAGGTACTTTTACATACACCAAAAATACCTCAATGGAACATTTCAGTTCGTAAATACCACATTGTTGCCAAAATTTGATTACGTTGGTTTGACACGATAGTTGTTGTAATGACGTAAAATCCTACATCAGAAGTGTAATGGGAAGGTACTTGGTACATATATGAGAACAATAAATCTAAATTGCAACTTGGGCTAGCCATCTTCTTCTTCTTTTATTTTATTTTTTTTCCCGGGGGGGGAGCAGGTGGATACACATGGTATTAGAATAGTCCCAGGACCCATACCACTTAAGGCGCGAGTATTGTGGGTCATGTATGTGCAATTGAGGACGTCAAAAATTTAACAGGGGTAGATGACCCAGAATATCCCACATCGGCACTATAATAAGAAGGTTATTGGAATACATGTGTAAATATGAAGGTTCTTGGTTACAATTGAGAGCTAGTGAGCGAGATGTTGGGTACCCTCCACATAGACCTTCTTGGATCTCCAAAGAGCTGCTTGGGCTTGGTGGGGTGGAGACAAAGTAAAAACAGAAGGATGTACCCCTTCTTGTATAATGTTGCTTCAATGACCACATACCTGTTGGAGATGTATTTTATCCTTTTGGCCATCTTCTTATCTTCTAGAAGATTTCCAGTTACGAGATAATCCCGAATTAAATTAATACAACACTTGTAGACATGTACTGGGGATATGTCTAGCTTTTCAAGCTCATTGATTGCTTTCCTATTTAAGTACTTTATGTGAATACCACTTGGTACCTCTGTGGATGAAGAAAGTTTGGCTAAGCAGTCTGCTTTATTGTTCTGAGCTAGTGGGACTTTGATATAAACAAAGTTTGAGTAACTCTGAGCTGCTACCTTAGCCTTAGCCAAATAGGCAGCCATGTGATCTTCTTTAGCCATGTTGTGGCCAAGTATTTGGCCGACTACAACAGCAGAGTCCTTGTAGACGACCATCTGTCTTGCCCCCAGATCAGCATCTATTCTTAGTCCTGAAATGATGGCTTCATATTCAACCTCGTTGTCAGAGGCCTTGAAGTGGAATTTGAGAGCTATCTCCAGGGTGTTGACCTCAGGAGTTATCAATACTAAACCAACACGTGATCTTTGTAAGATGGAAGCTCTATCCATGTGGACTATCCATATAGGAACCTTTGGTCACAAATTTAACAAGGTGGGGCTCGAGGTACTTGGGTCCACAAGTGGTAGCAGTTTCGGTGGCTTAGGGACTAGGTCTTTATTGTATATGAACTTTACTACAAAATTTGTTATGGCTTGGCTTTGATTGACGTCTGAGGCTTGTAATTGATCACGAACTGCTCTAGCTCTATAGCTCAAATAGCCAGCCTCCCTGACTGATCCATCTTGTCAAGAATCCTTCATAATGGTTGTCTGTGAGCACATCAATGGCATGGGCCTGGAAGTAAGGCCTGGCCTTAACTTCCTGATGGTGATGAGGAGTGCTTCTCCAACCTTGGATAATTCATCTCTTCGGCATAAAGGGATCTACTTGTGTAATAGACCGATAGTTGTGGCCTTTCCTGATATCTCATAAGGGCCAAGCTAACTGCTATATGTGATACTGCCAGGTACAGGCTCAGATTTCCTCTTTTTTTGATGAGCTAAGGAGGGGATAAGCTCCCAGGTACTGCTCGATCTTTTGGAAAGCCAGCTCACACTCTATTGTCCATTCAAACGCTTTCTTGAGAGCTTTAAAGAAGGGGTGGCACTTGTCCATTGCCTTGGAGAAGAACCTATTCAGAACTCACACCCTTCCTACCAGGCTCTAGATCTCTTTTTGCTTGGTTGGAGATATTATGTTAATGAGAACTTTTATTTTTTCATGATTGGCTTCGATTTCCCTTTGTGTCACCATGAAACCTAAGAATTTCCCCCTTTTACTCCAAAGGCACATTTGGTTGAGTTGAGGGATATGTCGTTCTGTCTAAGAATGGCAAAGGCTTCACTGAGGTCTGCCATATGATTGAAGGATTTGAGGTTCTTGACTAGCATGTCGTTGACGTAAACTTCCATGTTTCTACCTATCTAGTCCTTGAACAACATATTCATAATCCTCTGGTAGGTTGCTCCAGCATTCCTTAGGCCAAATGGCATGGCCTTATAGCAGTAAGTGTCCCACTGATAATGAAGAAGGTCTTATCTTTGTCCTTAGGAGACATTATGACATGATTATAGCTATAATAAGCATCATAAAGCTCACATTTCATGCTTGTGATTACATTTACGAGCTGGTTAATCTTTAAGAGTGGAAAGTTATCATTTGGGCAGGCCTTTTTGAGGTCCTTGAAGTAGATACACATTCTCCACTTTCCACTATGCTTCTTCACGAGCACCACATTAGCAAGTCACTTTAAGTAATGGACATCCCAATGAAGCTAGGTCGAAGGAGCTTTTGGACTTCTTCTTTGGTAGCCAAATTCCTCTCAGCTGCAAAGTTTATTTTCTTCTGCCTCACGGGCTTGAAAGCTAGGTCGTCATTCAGCTGATGTACCATAACTTCTGGATTGAGCCCCTTCATGTCGTCATGGGTCTAAGCAAATATATCAACATTAGCTCTGAGGTATTGGGAAAGGTCCTCTTTGACTTCTGAGTTGACCTAATTACTAATCTTTAAAATTTTGTCGGGCTGTAGAGGGGTCTAAGAGCAGGTCCTCTAGTGGCTTGCCTTTGAGCTCTTTCTTTTCATCTCTGGGATCTAAAGTGTCGATTTTCCACTTTTTTAAGTCCTTGGGTTCCTCGCTCTACAACTATGATATATGCTGTACTGACCTCTTTTAAAGTGCCAAACTGGTAGTATAGAGCTTACGCTTGGTTTTCGTAGACCTCCCCGACTATATAGGGAGTTGGGAACCTCATGGTCAAACTGTAAGTTAAATAGTATCTCTAATTTCATTTAGAGTACCCTTGCCTAGGATGACATTGTAGTGGTGATAAACGCATAATATTGTCATATTTAAGCTCTTTCCCGGAGTTGCTTGACGCGTTTGTTGCTTTAATTCTGCCTAATTATCCGCTTATCTTGAGATTAGTGCCTTAGCGAGTGTTGTATCTAACATGGCTCAAGTTGGTGTGTATTTTTGTAGTATTCCATGTGTTTGTAGGATTGGGATACTATGGCATTTCAAGAAGAAGAAGAAGAGCAAGCTTGGAAGCTTGCAAAGTGCTGAGTGAAAAAGTTCCAGACCCATGATCGATCATGGGCTGGCAGAACACTTCCATGATCGATCATGGGCAAAGCCATGATCGATCATGGCCCCGCGAGTGCACCAACTATCTTTTGCTTTTAGCCTTATTTTGGGGAAACTTGTTCCTAGATATTTTCCCTTGGATAGTTTATTAATTTAAGTACTCTTTTAGCTATTGTTAAGTCTAGGGAGATATATAGGGAGGAGGATCGAGTTTTACACACTTATAAGTTCTAGAGAGAGGTGAGAGCTCATTGTTGATTGTTCTTCATTTCTCCATTGTAAGTGCTTAATTTGTAAGAATGATTTCTTCTTCTATAATATTTGTTCTTTCATCTATTATGGAGTAGTCTATTACTAAGGTTACGGAGGTGAATCGCGATATAATTTTCGGTGATTAATGGCTCAATCCATGTTTAAAGCTTGATAAATATTTGTGAATCCTCTTCTTCATCATATCTTCCATTATTTCAAGCTTTCTAGGTATTTTCATATTAAGTTAAGACTTTATATGCCTTGTATATTTAGTTCTTGGATGTTAATGAACATACAACATATTTATATGGTTCTAGAAAGCTTGTAGTCTCTTTCCCCCATTCATGGAGTTTTTGTCCTTTTTGTAGAAATTATAAATAGTTCATAAAACTCCATAGATGGATTATAGATTTGTTAGCTTATCTTTGATTCATTTATTGATATATTTTGTGCTTCCTACACTTTATGTGATACTTAGACTCTTTATTTTCTACCATGAGTGATAAACGATGAGTTGACGAATTTATCCCATAAACTTCATTCCGTTTCATTGATAGGATTGACTTTATAATTTTCATTCTTTAAATCATGAGATTTCATACACTTGCTTCATGTCAAATCTTTTTATGATGAGTTTGTCACCTCTATCTCGGATTAGCTTCATCGGGAATGGGTTGCCTTGCTTCACACCCGTAGCTAAGAGATAGGAATGATAACCTCGTCTTTGGTGGAATGTCGTTCGTCTCTTTCTTGATATAGCTTCAATCCGGGAATGAGTCGCCTAGCGTCGCACCCTTTGCTATTGAGAGATACACCAACATTCCCCATATCTCGAGAAACCTTGTGTTGAAATCTTTGTATGAGCTAGTGATCACCGTCTCTTAAATCGTAACCAACCTCCACCTACCTTAGTGCTTTCTTATTAATTTTCTCAACTATTTTACATTTACGTTGTTCTACAACAAATCCAACTCACACAAAATCTGAAAACCATAAAATCCGTAATCCATTCCATTCCTTTTCACTTATCCCTGTGGTTCGACACTCGGACTTCCGAGACTATACTATAACTTGACGTGCCTGCACTTGGGCTCTATCGTAACGCGCTATTTAAGCGGCGTCAAGTTTTTGGCGCCGTTGCCGGGGACAAGGCAAAAGGCGGATCTCGGGTTTTGTATAAAACCATTCTCTGTGAGTATCTCTCCATTTATTTGATTTATTTTTCTCCCTTATTTTTGTTGATTTTGTAGATTTCCCAAGGAGCTATTCGAATTGTTTTCCAAGCCCATGCAAGGGCAACTATTCGTGGACATTCGAATAAGCCCTCCTCATTCGCCAAGAATAAGCCCTCCTCCTTCGCCAAGAATGGCAGACCAAGGAAGGGCTGCGGATTACGAGAGTGATAATGAAGGCGAAGGTGCCAACAATGTTCCTCCTGTTAGGACAATGAGGGACTACCTTCAACCGCCTCGGGCAACATCGAATTCATGCATTGTCCTTCCGGCCGGTCAAGCCGGTGCGTTCTCGTTCAAACCGGGTATGCTTCAACATATCCCTTCTTTTCATGGTATGGAGTCGAAAAACCCATATTTGCATTTGAAAGACTTTGAAGAAGTTTGCTCCACATTTCGTGAGGCAAATGTTAACGAGGATGTCATGCGTTTAAAACTCTTCCCATTCTCTCTAAAAGATAAAGGAAAGATTTGGCTAAATGCTCAAAGACCGCAATCAATTCGGTCTTGGCAAGAGCTTCAAGCAGAGTTTCTAAAAAAATTCTTTCCTGTTCATAGAACCAATGCTTTAAGGAGGGCGATATCCAATTTTTCGCCAAAAGAAAATGAAACTTTTTATAAGTGTTGGGAAAGATATAAAGAGCTCTTAAATGCATGCCCTCACCACGGTCATGAAACGTGGAGCCTTGTTAGTTTTTTCTATGAATCTCTCACCCCCGATATGCGTACGTTTGTTAAGACCATGTGTAATGGTCAATTCTTGAGTAAGAATCCCGATGAGGCTTTATTGTATTTTGATGAATTAGCGGAAGGTGCTCAAAATTGGAACACCTATTCCGAAGAACCCAAAGCCAAAACTCAAGGAAGGGGTGGGTTGTACCAAGTGTCCAATGAGGACGACATGGGTGTGAGGTTATTCCAATTGTCTAAGAAAGTAGAGGCAATGGAAGCAAGTAAACTTAAGGAGGTCAATGTAGTATCCTCGAGTCAGTTGTGTGTCATTTGTGAAAAGTCAGGACACACTACCGAGGATTGTCCTACCATTCCCGCTTTTCGGGAAGTCCTCAAAGATCCCGCCCAAGTCAACGCTTTACACCAGTACAACCAAAACCGAAACCAAAACGATCCTTATTCTCAAAGGTACAATGAGGGATGGAAGAATCACCCCAATTTCAGTTGGGGAGGAAATCAAAGTCAGAACCACAACCAATATCATCAGAACCAAAGGCAACAACAACAACCTCAAAACTCTTTTGTTCCTCCTCAGAGTCAAAATCCCAACCAAAACTTGGAAGCTTTGTTGAGATCATTTGTGGACAAAACGGATCGTGATGTGGGTGAGTTAAAAACTCAAATGTCTAAACTCACCACTGCCCTAGCTACCCAAGAGAAAGGAAAATTCCCCTCTCAACCTTTAGCTAATCCTAGAGGTCAAGTTCAAGTAGTAAAAGGAGGAGAGTCTAGCTCCAAGATAGAAAAACTCAAATCTATCACAATCTTGAGAAGTGGGAAGGAGGTAGACAAAACTATTGTTCCTAAAACCCCCAAGGTGGCGGACATAGTTGATTCCACGCATGTTGAGGAGTCGGAGTTTAAAAAAATTGTGAGTGAAGAGAAGAAGAGAGAGGAAGAGAAACAAGGAAAAGAGGATCTCGAAAAAATCAAAAATGGGATCAAAGTTCCATTTCTGGAGAGATTGAACCAACAGTCCAAATCTAATACCGAGATTTTGGATGTTTTTAGGCAAGTGAAAATCAACATTCCATTGCTTGACGCAGTCAAGCAAATACCTTCGTACGCTAAGTTCCTCAAGGACTTATGTACTACCAAACGAAGGCTGAATGTCAAGAAAAAGGCCTTTATGGCGGAGCAAGTGAGCTCCCTCATGCAAGGCACAAGAGCCCCCAAGTTCAAAGACCCCGGTTGTCCCACAATTTCGTGTGTCATAGGAAATTGTAGGATCAAGAATGCATTGTTAGATTTGGGAGCAAGTGTGAATGTGCTCCCATACTCGGTATATCAACAATTGGGGTTAGGCGAGTTAAAACCCACGAGGGTTACTATTCAATTAGCGGACCGATCCGTTAGGATCCCAAGAGGGATAGTTGAGGATGTGCTTGTCCAAGTCGACAAGTTTTATTTTCCGGTTGATTTCATCATCCTCGACATGCAACCCGTGTCAAATCCCGCCAACGAGATTCCGGTCATCCTCGGAAGACCATTTCTTGCTACTTCTAATGCCATAATAAATTGCAAGAATGGAATCGTGAAGTTAACATTTGGCAACATGACTCTAGAGCTAAACGTGTTCTCTTTGAGCAATCAAAGAGATGACGATGATAATGAGGAAAATGAACACGTGAACATGATAGAGTCATGTATCCAAGACCACTTTGTGGCGAACTTCGAATCGGAGTCAACGGAAGGTTATCTAACCACTTCCGATGAACCCGAAGATTGTATGCAAGTGTTTTCCTTGTGTGACAAACAGGTTGAATTTTTGGAGAAAGAGGAAAACACACAATCTCCCACCAAAAAGCTCGAAGGAAAAATGGATCTCAAGCTATTGCCGAGCAATTTGAAGTATGCCTTTTTGGGAGCTTCAGATACCTTCCCTGTTATTGTCTCGTCCGAACTTTCAGATGACCAAGAAGGAAGGTTAGTTCATTTGCTTGGTAAATATAAAAAAGCTTTTGGTTGGACTCTTGCCGACCTCCAAGGAATAAGCCCTTTGATTTGCACACATAAAATTCACTTGGAGGATGGGGCAAAAACATCGAGACAATTTCAACGTCGGTTGAATCCTAACATGCAAGAGGTGGTTAGGAACGAGGTGTTGAAATTGTTGGATGCAAAGATCATCTATCCAATCTCAGATAGTAAATGGGTTAGTCCAACTCAAGTGGTACCAAAAAAATCGGGTCTTACGGTAGTCAAGAATGAATCAAACGAGTTGATTCTGCAAAGAGTCACCACCGGGTGGCGAATGTGTATTGACTACCGTAAACTAAATGAGGCAACTCGTAAAGATCATTTTCCACTCCCCTTTTTGGATCAAACTCTAGAAAGGGTAGCGTGTCATGAATATTACTCGTTCCTCGATGGTTTTTCCGGGTACAATCAAATTGAGATTGATCTAGATGATCAAGAAAAGACCACCTTTACATGTCCTTTTGGCACCTTCGCATATCGAAGAATGCCTTTTGGTTTATGTAATGCACCGGCCACTTTCCAACGGTGCATGCTAAGTATTTTTAGCGATATGGTGGAAAGGACTTTGGAAGTTTTTATGGATGACTTTACCGTCTATGGTAAGTCATTCGACAATTGCTTGACTAACTTGGAACAGGTCTTGGGAAGATGCGTGGAAAAGCAATTGGTATTGAATTGGGAGAAGTGCCATTTTATGGTTACCAAGGGAATTGTTTTGGGGCACATCATTTCATCTGAAGGAATTGAAGTGGATAAAGCAAAAATCGATTTGATTGCCAAACTTCCTACGCCCAAGAACGTCAAAGATGTCCGATCATTTCTAGGACATGCCGGGTTTTATAGGAGGTTTATCAAGAACTTCAGTTCCATTTCCAAGCCGATGTGTAATCTACTCCTCAAGGATGCACCCTTTGAATGGGATGCCAAGTGTGAGGAAGCCTTCGTCTCTCTGAAGCATATGCTCACTACTGCACCGATTATGCAGGCACCGGATTGGAGCTTTCCATTCGAGCTCATGTGCGATGCAAGTGACTATGCGGTGGGAGCGGTTCTTGGTCAAAGGAAAGACAAGAAACCGGGTGTGATATACTATGCAAGTAGAACTTTGAATGATGCACAAATGAATTACACCACGACAGAGAAAGAGCTCCTAGCAATTGTCTTCGCCCTAGACAAGTTTCGATCCTATTTGATAGGATCGCCAATTGTGATTTTCACGGATCACGCGGCATTGAAATATCTATTCACAAAGAAAGATGCCAAGCCGCTGCTTTTGAGGTGGATACTCCTATTGCAAGAATTTCATTTGAGCATCAAGGATAAAAAGGGAGTCGAGAACGTGGTGGCCGATCATCTGTCTCGTCTCACTTTTACAAACTACATTGAAGAAAGCCCGATCCAAGATTCGTTTCCGGATGAGCAAACTGTTAGCAATCTCGACACTCCCATGGTATGCCGACATTGTAAACTATCTTGTAACCGACAAGATACCAAAAGCATGGGGCGCACAAGATAGAAAGAAGTTCTTGAGTGAAGTGAAGCGATTCTATTGGGATGAACCGTACCTATTTAAATATTGTGCGGATCAAATTATCCGGAGGTGTATTCCAGACCAAGAAGTGGAGAGAGTTCTGTCTTCCTGCCATTCTGAAGCTTGCGGAGGACATTTCTCATCAAAGAAGACAACCGCTAAGATTTTGCAAAGCGGACTGTACTGGCCGTCGCTCTTTAAGGACGCACAATATTTTTGCAAGGCATGCCAAAGATGCCAAATGCTTGGAGGGATCTCTAAGAGGAACATGATGCCACTCAATCCCATCTTAATGATTGAAATCTTCGATTGCTGGGGCATCGACTTTATGGGACCGTTCCCATCCTCCTACGGTAATCTTTACATTTTAGTTGCCGTAGATTACGTTTCAAAATGGGTGGAAGCCCAAGCGTGCAAGAAAAATGATCACAAAGTGGTGATCCGATTTTTGAAAGACAACATTCTTGCACGCTTTGGCACTCCTAAGGCAATAATAAGCGATGGCGGTACTCACTTTTGCAATAGACCATTTCAATCATTAATGCAAAAATATGGTGTAAACCATAAAGTATCACTCGCTTATCATCCTCAGACCAACGGTCAAGCCGAGCTGGCAAATAGGGAAATCAAACAGATTCTAGAGAAAACGGTAAACCCGAACCGCAAGGATTGGTCGTTAAGACTGATCGATGCACTTTGGGCTTACCGTACTGCGTATAAAACAACTCTAGATATGTCCCCCTATCGTATGGTGTACGGAAAACCATGTCATTTGCCAGTAGAGTTGGAACACAAATCATACTGGGCAACTAGGATGGTTAATTGTGATTTCGAAAAAGCCGGGCTTGAACGTAAGTTGCAAATTGATGAAATCGAGGAATTGAGAAGAGATGCATATGATAATGCGAAGATAAGCAAGGAACGTGCCAAAATCTTTCATGATAAATCTATTTTAAGGAAAGAATTCAAACTTGGGCACAAAGTTCTTGTTTATGATACTCGTTTGCATCTCTTTCCCGGGAAATTGAAGTCTCGTTGGACCGGCCCATACATTGTCCGTCATGTATTTCCTTTTGGGGCTGTGCAAGTTGAGGATCCCAAAACCGGCTATGTTTTCAAAGTTAATGGACAACGTTTAAAGCCATTTTTGGAATCCCCAAGTCGAGAGGAGTCCATCCCTCTTGAAAACCCGACTTATGCCTAACAAGCATAGGTCGATTGTGTAAATAATGTTTTTTGTAGAATTTTTGAGTTTCAGGAATTTGTTTCGGAGGTTCGGGTGAAATTGGATCGAACCGGATCAAGTTGAGGGGAGTGGAAAGGTGTTTCATCTAAAAAAAAAAAAAAAAAATAAAAAATGTCTGTTCGTCTTTTCAATTCCTTCAACTTTTTAGTGTTCTTGTTACTCGATACTGCACATCCCTTTTTTCTTTAGAATTTTCATGCAGTTGCCATCAAGATATCAATACAATTATCTAGTTGATACGTATCTTGAGGAACTTGCTTATTTTTTCTATTAACTGTTACAGCTTATTAAAGAGTAGCTGCAAATCTCGGCCAGCAACACAAGCAATTTTAGTATCAACTTGCATGAGAAATTTCTTGTATTCTTTTCCCATGTCACTACTCATTTATAAATTTATGAGGATGAAATATTTAGGCCATTATGTTGTTTCCTTCATCTCATGACTAATTGCTATTCTTGCATTGATGCCATTTTTGTCACACGTTCATTTGCAACATTATTCACTTCTCTATGTCCATGGCAATGTCTACTTGTCTGCACGTGAGTGTTACACTAATTAAGGTAGTAGTTTGTGGAGTGGAGAAATGGACAACTACACAGAAGCATGGCTCGAGTCGATTTTGTCCGCTTCCTCAGTTCTATTTTGCTTGTCATTTTTTTATTTTTTTGCAGAGTTGTTAAAGCCGGGGGAAACCTACCATAAGGACAGGCAACACAAGTTCCTGGTTGCTTTGCCGGGACTAACTAATAAAGGGCATATAGATCGTTTGCGTTAAAAAAAACCCCAATATTGTATTCGCCTTGAAGATAAACAATTTTATTTATTTATTTAAAGGTCTTACAAAATGGCAATTACTTAAATATGTTCGTATCGCTAGAAAAGCGAAGTGGTCAACAATATAGGTTTTACTACGTACAAATACTTGTAATGCGATTGGATAACATCCTTTTTCAATTGGGTGTGGCTCGGATTATTCCCGGATCCCACCTATTACTTAACCATAGACATATTTTAGTTAATGGCCGCATCGTAGATATACCAATGTGCAATTGAAAAGACAAAACGTACATCAGCGAGGAATCTTTTATGATATCTATCTATATTTCCATGCATTTTATTTCAGTGATAAAAGTTTACATGCTATTAAAAACACATTACAATTGCAAAAAATACGGCAAAACATACTACAATTAAATTTCTAATTATTTCTTGTTGTTATGAATGGAGGTTGAACAAGGCAAAACACATTACTAATTCTCTCTTATAGTATATATGAGAAGATTGAGGTTGAATACGACAAAAAGAATCAGAGAAAAGTTGAAGATGCCATTTCCCTGCACACAATTAAAGAGCTTTTGAAACCTGAATTTTTTTTCTTATAAAGTTGCATTATTAATTAAAAAACATTATTTTTCTTTTTTAATATATCTATATTATAAAATACCAAGTTTGACCAAATTTATTTTCAAAAAGTATAAAAATCTAATGGTTAAAAATATATATGTTATGGTGTGCATTAACTCTACACCCTTGGATGAGTTTTATACACATATCAAGATGTCACATCAAAGTTAAAACACTCACACCAATAATATACACACAATGAATTCTCGCACACCAATAATTTTTTCTATATTAAAAATGATATAACTTAAAATAAAAAAATTAAAATTTAATAAAAATTTAATATTTAAAATCTACTAATCAAGATTAATTAAACAAGATCCATCATAACTATAGAATTATGTAAACAAAATAAAAATTATTAAGTAACATTTAACACTAATAATATACACAAAAGTAAACTCTATACACCAATAAATATTTTTACATTAAAATTCAATATTTAAACTCTACTAATCAAGAAATTTAATAAAAAATAATATTTAAATATAATAATTAAGATCAATTAAAAAAGATTCATCTTAAATAAAAAAATTTAATATTTAATATCTATATTATAAAATACCAAGTTTCACCAAATTTATTTTCAAAAAGTATAAAAATCTAATGGTTAAAAATATATATGTTATGTTGTGCATTAACTCTACACCATTTGATGAGTTTTATACACACAAGATGTCACATCAAAGTTAAAACACTCACACCAATAATATACACACAATGAATTCTCGCACACCAATAATTTTTTCTATATTAAAAATGATATAACTTAAAATAAAAAATTAATATTTAAAATCTACTAATCAAGATTAATTAAACAAGATCCATCATGACTATAGAATTATGTAAAAAAAATAAAAATTATTAAGTAACATTTAATACTAATAATATACACAAAAGTAAACTCTACACACCAATAAATATTTTTACATTAAAATTCAATATTTAAACTCTACTAATCCAGAAATTTAATAAAAAAATAATATTTAAATATAATAATCAAGATCAATTAAAAAAGATTCATCTTAAATAAAAAAATTTAATATTTAATATTTAAAATATACTAATCAAGAAATTTCATAAAAAATAATATTTAAATCTGCTAATTAAGATCAATTAAACAAGATCCATCATCTATATTATAAAACACCAAATTTGACCAAATTTATTTTCAAAAAGTATAAAAATCTAATCTATATTATAAAACACCAAGTTTGACCAAATTTATTTTTCAAAAAGTATAAAAATCTAATGTTTAAAAATATATATGTTATGGTGTGCATTAAATCTACACCCTTGGATGATTTTTATTCACACATCAAGATGTCACATCAAAGTTAAAACACTAACACTAATAATATACAATTGACACACCAATAATTTTTTCAACATTAAAAATGTCATAACTTAAAATAAAAAAATAAAAATTTAATAAAAATTTAATATTTAAAATCTACTAATCAAGATCAATAAAACAAGATTCATCATGACTATAGAATTATGTAAAAAAAATAAAAATTATTAAGTAACATTTAACAATAATAATATACACAAAAGTAAACTCTACACACCAATAAATATTTTTACATTAAAATTTAATATTTAAAATTTACTAATCAAGAAATTTAATAAAAAAATAATATTAAATATAATAATCAAGATCAACTAAAAAAGATTTACCTTAAATAAAAAAAAATTAATATTTAATATTTAAAATATACTAATCAAAAAATTTCATAAAAAATAATATTTAAATATGCTAATCAAGATCAATTAAACAAGATCCATCATCGATATTATAAAACACCAAGTTTGACCAAATTTATTTTCAAAAAGTATAAAAATCTAATTTTTAAAAATATATATGTTATGGTGTGCATTAAATCTACACAATTAATTGGATGAGTTTTATACACACATCAAGATGTCACATCAAAGTTAAAATACTCACACCAATAATATACACACAATAAACTCTCACACACCAATAATTTTTTCAACATTAAAAAAGTCATAACTTAAAATAAAAAAATAAAAATTTAATATTTAAAATCTACTAATCAAGATCAATAAAACTAGATCCAACATGACTATAGAATTATGTAAAAAAAATAAAAATTATTAAGTAACATTTAACACTAATAATATATACAAAAGTAAACTCTACACACCAATAAATATTTTTACATTAAAATTCAATATTTAAACTTTACTAATCAAGAAATTTAATAAAAAAAATAATATTTAAATATAATAATCAAGATCAATTAAAAAAAAATTATCTTAAATAAAAAAAATTTAATATTTAATATTTAAAATATACTAATCAAGAAATTTCATAAAAAATTATTTAAATCTGCTAATCAATATCAATTAAACAAGATCTATCATCTATATTATAAAATACCAAATTTGACCAAATTTATTTTCAAAAAGTATAAAAATCTAATGGTTAAAAATATATATATTATGGTGTGCATTAACTCTACACCCTTGGATAAGTTTTATACACAAATCAAGATATCACATCAAAGTTAAAACACTCATACCAATAATATACACACAATGAATTCTCGCACACTAATAATTTTCTCTATATTAAAAATGATATAACTTAAAATAAAAAATAAAAAATTTAATAAAAAATTAATATTTAAAATCTACTAATCAAGATTAATTAAACAAGATCCATCTTGACTATAGAATTATGTAAAAAAAATAAAAATTATTAAGTAACATTTAACACTAATAATATACACAAAAGTAAACTCTACACACCAATAAATATTTTTACATTAAAATTCAATATTTAAACTCTACTAATCAAGAAAATTAATAAAAAAAATAATATTTAAATATAATAATCAAGATCAATTAAAAAAGATTCATCTTAAAAAAAAATTAATATTTAATATTTAAAATATACTAATCAAGAAATTTCATAAAAATAATATTTAAATATGCTAATCAAGATCAATTAAACAAGGTCCATCATATATATTATAAAACACCAAGTTTAACCAAATTTATTTTCAAAAAGTATGAAAATCTAATGGTTAAAAATATATATGTTATGGTGTGCATTAACTCTACACTATTGGATGACTTTTATACACATATCAAGATATCACATCAAAGTTAAAATACTCACACCAATAATATACACACAATAAACTCTCACATACTAATAATTTTTTCAACACTAAAAATGTCATAACTTAAAATAGAAAATTCAAAATTCAATAAAAATTTAATGTTTAAAATCGACTAATCAAGATTAATAAAACAAGATCCATCATGACTATATAATTATGCAAAAAAAAAATCAAGAAAAATTATGGTTTAACATTTAAGGACTTACCTTATGCGTTCGTACATTATTTGTCATCTTAATATGCGATTTTTAAGATGTGCCTTATGTGGTTGGATTATGAAGACTCTTTAAAAAATTAAAAATAACTTGGTTCAATATGGTATACTTTTAGTTTTTCAGCATGAAGATATATTGAACTTATGTTTCAGTTGTTTACAACGTTAGATTAGACTAGACAATTAACTTAAAATAGACTAATTGATTTTGTCGATTTAAATTTGTTACGCCTTAATTTTTTTATCCTATTATCATTTTTTTTTTATTTAATCGTGCCGGATGGCACGGGTATACCCTAGTATATATATAAACAAACAAAATACTAGTTTTAATTCTTGGGCCATGCCAACCCTCCCTCAAGGCCGGCCTTGTATACAGTGGTCACTGACAAAACGAACTATTTTTTTCAGGCCCAGGCAAGCCACACATATCGATCGGAGGCTGATGTACTGGATCCTACACAAATTCAGGTCTGAATTGCAGTTTTTAATTTTATTTCCCACTAGGCAAGGCCTTTGTTGCCTTTTCTGGTAGAGCGGCTTGATCTTTTGGTTTCAGTTATGGTATTCAAGTTCTAGAGCCAAATTTTTGTTTTTAAAATGTTTTAAATTAAGAGTTTCATTTCCTTTCTAGAATGTAATCAATAAGTCTTAATCTTGGTCATACATGTTACGTGATATCCCGAATCCCCTTAAGAGGTTCTAACTTCCGGGACCAGTTAGCCACGGGTGCCATAACGTCTACGGTGGGTCAAAATTTAAAACATTCAATTAATTAAAACCTGATGTCGTGAATTACTCACCTTAAAATTGGTATTAGTGGAATAATTTTCATCTTTGTCGAAACTTGTATGAATAATTTTAATTTGTTGATCATGAGAAATGTAAACTCGACCATTTAAGTGTATAAATTTTTATTACAATGTTTTTGAAAGAAAATCCATACTTCTTCCAATGTCGAAAGTATTTCAGACAATAAAACATAGATGTATGAAATAACAATTATACAATTTGTACAAATGTAATCCACATGAACAACCGAGCTACTATATATATTAAATTAATGACCAAGTATTTCCCTCATGGCAGACTAGATCGAATAGGTTCACAGTAATCAGAGGTATCTAGACTTTTATTGTTATATATACTCACCATCTCTAAGAGCTAGCTTGGAAAACTGGTTAAGAAAACAGAAGTGAGCCAAACATGGGATTAGTGAGAACTATAAGAGTTTTCTATAAGAAAATACAACTAGTCAAACACACGCAAGTGCAACACATATAACTTATAAATTGTTGAGATATTTACATCTGACATACATATACTTTCTGCCTCAGATATATATATGTGTGTGTATATCTATATAATGATTAAAATTCATATCAAATTATATTATACATGCTCACAAAATGCATGGTACCCTTCCCCAAAGGTTGGAAACATAAAATATGTATAATCAATATACAAATACCTCGAAGCCATATAAAGGTTCCAAAACCATAAATCTAAAGCCATAACCGAATGTTGGAAACTATGAATTAGTGCCAAAATCGCAAACTAGTATGATACCAAGACATGTTGTGTTGGCAATAAAAAGTAGGCACCAATTATCCTATGTACTATATGTCAACCATGTCATTGGCACTGATAAGGGCTACAAACCTTAATAAACAGTGGGCTACAACCCTAAATCTCTCACAGGGTTCTAACCCTGTATGGAACTGGGGCTTGAACCCATAGGTTGTACCGATACTCGGGCTCCAACTCGTAATTTGTAGTAGCAACTACTATCACTATGGCTACAACTTCTGCGGCTACAACCCAATCATATGGCAGGACTATAACCTATACAATCACTACTTACGTGGATAATCGTGCCAAAAGATCAAATCAACAACCAAGAATAAAAAAATAAAGGGCCAACACATTTAAATATATCATTAACCATTTCTCTCAAATATGCTATCAATATCATACTACATCTATAATCCCACCAATAGTTCATACAAATGGTCCGTAATATGTATATCATCAAAATCTATTAGTTATCAATTTACATCTTGCTGGGTTTTCATCAAAATTACCGTATGAGCTTTCCATAGTGTTTGTGCTTATAATATTTATATATGTAAGATATAAAACCAAATCAAATAATAAACCCATCAATTATACCAATCTATTGTAGTACATCAAAAATATAGAAAAAATATTTCTATCTTGATGGGGTTCAAGTCTATTTATGGGAAAATCATACGTAGATGTGGGGAAACTTGTTGGATCATTAAATTAAGGCAATAATATACTCAAATCAATCATGAAGAAAAAATGAATCCAACCCAAACCCCATGCATGCATTATAGCCTTAGGTTTTAGACGAAAATCACAATTTTAAGCACACATTTCTACATGCAACATGTAATAGTAGAAAACAAGTTTCGATACTATTTGTTCCCACCTAATTTGAAGCTTTAACACAAGATTAAAGGCTCGAGGAGGAGGATGATGATGAGGTATGAATGTACCTTAATTCCAACCCTCCCTAACTCCATTTGAGGAAGTATAAAGAGGAAAGTTGAAGATCAATAATGAAATTGTAGTTAAAATCTTGATGTATAATTTTTGTGATGGAGACATAATTACAAGATTGTTTGATATTACGTATAAATCGAACAAAATACTTTTGAAAACCTTATAAGAAGAAAGGGATTTTACCTTCGTGGATCATATAGAGGATCCATATGAGGAGACTAGGGTTTGATAGGATCAAATTGCAATTTGGTCAGATTTTTTCAAATCCCGCTGGGCTGCGAAAATAGATCATTTTCACCACCAAAACGACTTTTGATCACCCTAATTTTTTTGTCAAATAATAGTAACTTTACGTTTCGAACGACATATCCAAAATTCAACTCGATCCAACGGTGCGATCAAAAGTTAAAATTGATTTATGACTGGACTATCGAAAACCTAAAGATCGTATATCATATCCGAGTGTGGGCTACAGTATCATCAAGATTTTCTTCTCTCTCAATGGAACAAATCCTAATTTGTGAGAATTATTGTTACCATGAAAAGAGCCAAGGTCAGGCGTATATATAATGCTACGATAGGGGCCCTAAGGAGAAATATGTATTTGGGCTTCCTATAAAAAGCTCGAATCCTAATTCCATTATGAATTAACTCCTTCCATACATTATAATTCGCACCACTAAAGATTTATAATTGTACTCTCGTCTTTATCTCAAAATTATATTTCGATCTCCTTATTATTAAATACTTATTATTCTCACCACGTTAAGATTATAGATAATCGTCATTTAAATTAAATTATTGACAATTATATTTAAATGGCTTCTTAATATTTGAGCCTACCACTTAACTTGTTTGACATGTCGGATTAATATAATCCATCTCTAGGGTTTGACATAATCAAAATTTATAAGTTTCCTAATGGGCTATCATTAATCCCTACACCGAACGTGGATTCTGTCAATAATTAATATTCATCATACATACAGTGTAATCATCTAATTCACGAAGATTATTGATCTATAAAAGAATCTCACTTAATGAGTCAAAACAACAAACACTACATATAATATATATATATATATGTGTGTGTGTGTGTATTAATTATTTCAAGATTAATAGCATAAATAATTATAATAAACATAGGATTTTAAATTATTTTATATAGTCAGTATAAAAACAATTAACCCAAGTTGGTCCAGTTCAATATACACAAAGTATACTACATACTACACAACAAATTAAAACTATGCAATTTTCTATTGTCAAGATAAACTGTTAAAACTTGTGCTACAATCTTACCGATGGATGTCCAATTCCATCTAAAATTATGAACCAATAAACTTATATTCTACAAAAATCAATGATATAATCTTCTGTGTGTATGTTAAACTCTACACACCAAATCATCCACTATATGAATAAAAGACACACATGCACAATATTTAAATAAATAATATAATACAACCATTAACCATAAAGATTCTCATTAAAATAGCCAAATCTAGTTTATAAAATATCTAACCCAATAAAAAATTATGACTTTTAATATATCACTCTAACATTTTGATTCCTCAAAATCCCGACAAAACTCCACCCTCAACTTCTCTCTAGAGTTTATGATCATTAAGGAGTGAAATGTGACTAGTTTAAGGGTTTTGGGGATGATATGACATAATACGGGTGGGTTAAAAGAAAGTAATCTGACAAAAGTTGTCTACTGTTTGGATAAATAGGTTGCTTTTTCGAAAAAAAAAAACAACCAACTATTTTAAAAAGTAGTCTACTGTTTTCTACGCCAGAGAGTTGTAACCAGGGGCAGAATCTGGAGGGACAGGACAAGCTTTATCATAGGATAAAATTTTAAAAAACCTACTAACATTAGTAAAAAATTGAATATGAGCCCACTCTTTAGCCCATTCAAATATTATAAGCCTACTAATCAAATACTGATGTGGGTGTAATAATTTTGTATGTTAATCTAGGTTAAGCTAGTTAATATGATGATATTAATAAATAATAATGTTAATGTTAATATGTTATTATTAAATATTTATTTACTTGAATATTGATTTGGGTTAAAGTAATGTTATTATTAATTTTTTGTTATTTTAGCTTATAAACAATGGAACATCAACCGCCAAATATTATTATTAATATTTTAGGATTATTCTTGTATTGACCCTTCCTATTTCTACGGCAAGTACATAAAGAGTATTTTCCCATATGAATAACATCAAAACAGATTTATGCGGCTTAATGGGGGATGCAGTTCTTGCCAATTACATGTTGCAAAACATCAAGCAAAACCTCGGTTTAAAATTTTATTTATAGTCTGTAATAGATGAATTTGAATCATTAAAAGCTCATCGAGCTCAACTTTGTTAAATATTTTTCGTTATGTATAAACTCAAATATTTAAATTATGCTATTGAATTTTCTTTTGACTATATAGTTATACTTTCAATTTTTTTTTATGATTTTTTTTGTCTGTCACTATTAATTCACTCATTGGAAGAATCCTGGGTCCGCCTCTGGTTGTAACATAACTAAGGTATGCCCGTGCCTCTAGCACTATTAAAAAAAATCATGGTAATTGGTAGATGAGTTATTATTGTATATTACTATATATATGTGACAATAGTAATTAAGTTTCCTTTTAACATTATGTACAAACCAATATTAAAGAGTTTGCTCATGTCTAATTAAGCAAGGTGATAATTTATTAACCGCCAAACCTTCATTAATTCTTTGGGGCTCAATTCTAAATGCCAAGTTTGAAATAGGAAAATTCAAAACTTAAAATAAATTATAAATTTTGTTACATTTTTTTTAAAGCAAACATAAATTACATCATTGAACATCATAATATACATCAAGTAAAAGAACGTTTATATAAGCTTAATTAACCTGAAGCCAAACAACAAAGTTACTTACATTTTGCACTATCTCAACAATAGAAAATTAAAAGTCCATATTTAAGTTTTGCATTTTTTCAAATTTGTTAAGATTATCCTAGGTTAAGAATAAAACCAATTTATTATCATAACATTTATTGGATTCATTACTTTCAAATAAAAATTAAATTCTTAATTTTAGACGGAGAGTATTTTTTTTTCTTAGTATACTTCAAGACTAATAAATATTTTTCTATATTGAGATCTCATTTTCAGCATTTATAAGACAAAAATTATTGTTTATGTTTTTAGTTCATGCATTTTTTTGAAAAATAGAAATGAAATTCACTTCATTCATTTCCCAAAATAAACTTTCCTCGTTCAAAGTTTTATTATAAAAATGAACTATAGCTAAATAAAAATTAGCCTGAGAAATGTAAAGAATATAATCTACTTTATAACATGTTTCACGTCATGAGATACGAAAATGTTAATTGTGTTTCCAATGAACCAAATATAAATGAAAATTAATTGTTGCATTTTTTAATCTAATAATTTAATTAAGGTAAAAAGACGTATCAATTGTAATCAATATATATTGGTTAAAAGAATCTTTCACAAATTTATATCAACTTTTTACATTAAATATTTATTTTCATGAAGAAGTCCTCATTAATTTTTAACCCAACTCAAATGGGTAAAAAGAAAACTTAAGAGGTCAAATGCCTTTTCTTCTAACTCTTGACCGTGAAATTAATCTCACTTTTAACCACCATCTTCATCTAAATTTAAATCAAGCTAACCCACTCCATCCATCTTTCTGCCATTATGCCGCCACCTATTATTGTCCCTACCCCTAGAACACAACACTAAGCACAATGACCAACGCAAATAAAATCGAAGGGGCAACACACCTAAATCCAAATCTTTTTATAGTGACGGTGCTTGAGGGCGAGTCATTTGCGGGTGGAGGCAATGAAAGAGAGGAAAAGTTAGAGAGAGAAAATAGATGGGTAAAGTAATTTTGTTGGGTAAATATTAATCAAATAAAATAGTAAAAAGTGAAATAAAATCTCATCCATTAATTTGCAAGAGTTGTTCTGGGCCATTAAATAAGAGATGAGAGTGAGTTCCACCGTTGAATTATCAAGATTGATTCATATATGGCAATTGAATATTTTTTTTAGTAGTCACATCAGGTGTGCTTAGTATTGTACTATACTACTATAGATTACAGAGCCATGCCACTTAAATAGTCTAGTGTTTTTTTTAGGTAGTATACTATTTCTGGGAATTAAGCATACCATCCTTTAAACACACATTTAAGTCCCCAATTTTACATGATTAATCAATGCAGAGTTCTCTAACCCAAATAATCACAAAATACGAGCTTAAAAGCAATACAACACAATTGTCAAAAAGTCGAAACGATACAGAGTTTTTGACTTCTAAAAGCTTCGATTCTTATTGTTAGCGCACCAAATCTACTACGACTACCCTAAATGTGTTTTGAAACTACAGCATGTGTAATATGACTAAATTGACATGCGAGGGATGTTCTTCTCATCAAAAACTACCCATAACTAAAAATCAGTACTTAAAGCAAGAATTAAGCGTAAACGGGATTACCGAATCTGGTTAATGCGGTAATCAAGGATTGGACATTACATGTTAACATTGTTATTTTACTTAAAATGGGTAAAATTTAAATATGAATGGAATACTATTTTATCTCATAGTGATTGTATCAGTTTGTCTTGGAATACATAGAGAACACGTGAAAGGAGTGAATTTCACACCTTCATCATGTGTTCTCAATACAAAGCTTCATTTTTCCAATAAAGATTACATATTCCACTTGTAATTCATTATCTTTTATTTTAAGGGTACATAAATTTATGCTTTTGTTTTGTGTAGTTCACTTACATTTGAAATATTGGATGAAACCACAAGAAAATTTCCATCCACTCTTGAATATGGTCAGGATTGTGTCAAGACAGAATTAGGGTTTCAATTGAGTATTAATTGGGGATGAAATTAATTGGGATTTTAACCATAATGGTCACTAAAACTTTGGTTAGAAGGAGTGAAACATAGTTATTTAAGTTAGTAGGTGGAGTTTGTGTTTTTAGTCCACGTGGCTGTTGATGGTTAGCTGGGTGGTTGTTTTAATGGCAAATTAGTATTTGCTCCAAAATTTGAAGGATCTCACCCATCGCATTTAACAAATTAGCCCAATTTTTAGGATTTAACCCAATTATTTTAGTTTTAGCCCAAATTTGAAAATATTTTTTTTATTTTATAATATTCAAGTATTTTTAATACTAATCCAACTAAATTATCCTTCTTGAATAATACAATTAATAATAAATATTTATCACTTCTAATGATGTTTGTCCTTATCTCTAACAAAATTAATAATATATATCTATACTAAGATTCTTTTTTAAATTAGTCAAATGACAAATAATACAAAGGAATTAAAGGTTAGATATCTCTCTACAAATTGTTATCCATCTATTTATGGGAGTTTCGAAGATTGACTGTTAATTCTGGTGGCAAATACCTTCCATTACGAAGAGAAATATAACAGTTAAAAAACACATATTTACATTATCAATCATTAACATCAAAGTGTAGTGTGCATGGCGAAATATGAGATCTACAAAAGGTCGAACGTAGATTTATGTGTTGTTGCGATAATTCAATATATAATCCAAAGAACCACTGTTAATCTTCTATTTGGTGCACAAATAATGATTTATTAGAATGTTTATTCTAAGTTTGATCAGTAAATTCTTTCTCTCCACTCTTTTCAACCCCTCTCTCTACATTTATTCATATTTAGCATTCTTTATCTTGATACTTTGAATATGATTGTGTTTTTAATTTTATTTGTAGAATGTCTTTTTTATTATAAGTGTATTTTTAGTTTGACTTATGTAATGTCATTTTAATTTTACTTGGATAATTTTTTAAATATAACTGTGATTTTAATCTCACTTGTATAATACTTTGTTTTTAATATGACTGCATTTTTGTTTTATTTATATGTGATATTTATTAATATGACTTCTAGATATCTCAAGTTAAAATGTTTGATATTTTAATATAACTATGTTTCTAGTTTTACTTGTTTAATATCTTTTTAAAAAAATTGTATTTTTAATTTTACTTGAGTGTAATATTTGTGTCTAATATGTCTTGTAGACGCCCCACATTCAATGTTTGATATTTTGTATTTATTGCAACTCAACTTCTTAAATTTTTTTTAGTATATATTTATCTCAAGGCAATTAACAATTACCAAAAGTTATCACTTGTAATTTATATTTATGAAATTTCAAATGTAAAACTTTTAAAATTGAATTTAAAACCATCAAAAGTTCTAAAAGATATACAATCTAGCAACAAGTAAATAAAATTTTAAGTGAATAATAAATTTTAATTTGAACAATTAAAAAAAGGATAAGATAGGAAAGAAAAAAAAAATACCACACACACAATAAAACATTTATAAAATATATATTTATTAATTATCCAATTACTAATTTCCCAAATGATGTGGGTTAAAAGCAAAACAATTTAAATTCTCAGGGCTAAAAACTAAAAGTCCCTTGTTTTAATTGTTTTTTTCTCTTTATATCTTCTTTTTGTGTTGTTAAATTCCAATTGGTTCTCCTTTTTTTTGTTAGCATCTATATGTATGTGGGATGGAGCTATATCATATATGAAGAAGAATATTGTTATTTCTCATTTTATCTCTCCAACTCTCTCTCTCTCCCCCTCTCTCTCATTTTTCTCTCCAAGTTTCTATCTCAATTCTTCTCTCCAATTTTCTAGTTTAGATTGTGAAATGTGCTATTTAGAATTGAATTTTACTTATAAGTTCAATTTTTACAAGTGTTATCAAAGCTCACTTGGACTCGTTTACCTATTTTTTTTAATGGTTGCTTGAGAAGTGAATCAAGTGAGAGAAAATTGAAGCTAATCAAGCAGCCATGGAAGCTAACATGAAGGAAATCGAAGTAGGACTAGCCAGTTGGGAACAAGGCAAGATGAATTAGATGGAAAAATTGGATCAGCACAAACATTAGTGAATGCTCTATTAGCAATCTGTAACAGTGGATTCACCTGGATAAGGCATCAATTAGATCGTGGAGGTGAGGATTTGACTGGTGAAGTTGCCGGTAGTGACCCCAAACACAAGGGCCTTTTAGAAATACATGCAGTAATTGCTACCAAGGGCAATCTAGTCACTATGGTGAGGGCTGCAAAGAATGGATCCAGCAGTGGAGGAACATGTACAATGGTCGCAAGGCACAACCACCCTTTGCCAATTGCAGGGTACCTAGGTATGATTTTACCCATTTTGATGGCAATGATGATGTTGTGGATTGGCTATAGCAGTGTAACTATTTTTTCCTTTTGAATGATTTGCTTAGGGATCAAATAGATCCATTTATGTCCTTTCACTTAAAAGGAAAATCTAGAAAATTGTTATTCTTTAAGTCTGATAACATGTCCACTTTCAAAACAGCGGCTCTTAGAAGATTCACTGATCAGAGGCGCCATAATGTTGTTGCTGAACTACATGAGTTGAATGAAATAAGGAGTGTGGGGGAGTATCAAACTATGTTTGAGGAATTGAAGGTTTAGGTTCTAGAAAAAGAACCATTAATGACTGAAACATATTTCATTTCTAGTTTTGTTGGTGGTCGCCAGTTAAACTTTTTCACCAATGTAAACAAGTTTTAAAGCCATTTTTGGTCATTTTCACCCCAACTTCGACCCAAACACTTCCACACACTTCTAAAGAGAGAAAATGAAAGATTTCTACGCATTCTTCATCCTCGATCGAAGAATAAAAAATCCAAATCATTCAAACATCCTTCTTCTTAACTATTCATCATCTTCTACCTTGGTTTTCTTTTATAAAAGCTCAAGTGTGAGTTGGGGCTATACGAAACAGAGTCTATAATCTATTGATTTGGGGGTTTTGCTACTCTAAGGATGTGGCGATGCGAGGGCTTTAGGATTTCGCCAAACTAGGTTTCGTTTCCATATTTCTTCCTTTCTTTGGTCTACGAACGTAGGGTAGGGGTTTTAATGTTTTCGAACTTTATAATATAATTTATTTATCTAGAGATGAAGGATTATATACTTATATGTTCGATATGAAGTACATACTTCTTTGTTATTGATTATACTTGGATGATATATACATGTATGCTTACTATGAAAACCACGTTAATTGATATTCATAAATTATGCATGATTGAGCTATGGTTCTATGATATGAAGTAAGATATGCCAAATAAACTCAATTCTTGCGTAGTATATGATCTCTACGGAATGTCCCTCGGGTGTATATATGTTAATTTGATATGCATGAACTAGTATATGATTCTTGTATACACCAAGGGACAAGAATGATGTTTGAAGGGGTTTGTTTGGTATATGTTATTTCTAGTTTATATTTAGAGCATGAATTGCATGTTGTGTATAATTATTGTGTCAACCTGGCATCTTGATGATCTGGTGGCAAGCTTAGAGCATTCTTATGGCATATGGAGTGATAATTGTCTATTGGGAGCATTGTATCTCGTATCCATGTTGTGGATGACTTTCTATGCTCTTGTGGCATTGTTGAACATGTGATTATCTATCTCCGGGAGTTCTTCATTCTTATTTAAATATATTCTTAGCTTTATTATATGATGGGATGTTGCCTACGGTTATCTATATCTGTTAGGCCTTCCATTGGTGAAGGGGAATGATTGTGGTAAGTGTTTGCCGGTATGAAAATAAATGGGGCCTGGTGCTCTTGGGTTGAAAATCCTTAAACCTACGGATGGGCAGCAAGTCGTAGGTTGTCTAGAGCCCATGGTGAGAAGTCCGAAAATCTAGATAACGGCATGACATTAATAATTCGGTTGATGTGACAATGTTTTATTAATGTGACACTGTTGGACTGTGGTCCAGTTATTAATTATCTGTTGGTATTCACCAGAGACAGAGAGGCCATATTATGATCTTGACACTCATATCTCTTAAGGGCGGTTAAAGCTTATGTTATGATTATGATAAAGTTCAGCTTTCATATCTCTTGGGGGTGGGCAGGCCCATTGTTGTTAGGATTATGTCTCGATTCGATTTATATATCTCTTGACAAGGATTGACTATGGTCTCGAGTAGATAAACCCATATTATCTTCTATCTTGGCTCATTACATATTCGACACAAAGGGAGGTAACCTACATATGTATGGGCATGAATTATTTTTGTGAAATCATGATATTTACTTGGATTGATGGTTGAAGTATAAATTATTATCAAATTAATGATTATGTTTTTTAAATACGTTATCCCCTATATTTTTCCTCTACTGAGATGTGAGCTTACCCCATTTTCTAAAACAATACAAGTACCAGGAAGTCTAGTAAGGACGAGGAAATTACGGGATCGGGAACGTGATAGAAGGCTCTGATACGATAATCATTTTTGTACTGTACATACTTTCACAAGAAGCCACGGCTAGCGCAAAATGAATTTGCTTTCTTTTGTTTTGTATAATAGTTATAAAATTGTGTAGGTATGTTACTATTGTTTTGGCACCTTATACTTGACTGACATGTGATGCAAGTATTAGACGTATATAAAAAGCCCTTATCTTATATAATTCTGTTTGATTTGGCATGTGTTATGTATATTATTTGAATTCTTTATATTTATATATCTATTTTAGTCAATCTAAGATGGGCTAGCAGGCGAAATTCGACAAACAATAGGATCTTTGACAAAATTAACAAACCAATACCAATAATAAACTAATATGGAGAATTAATAAATAACATCAATAATTAAATGTTTAAGCAATGAGAAAACATAATGGAGACATAATGTGGGTACCCTTCGGGCCTTCCACGTGAAAAGGGAGAAACTTTATTAATCAACCAAGAATTACATCAATCCTCTCTCAATCATCTCTAAATTAGTGGAATAAACCTCCAATTGATTCCATATCAAGCTAGAATGCTCATAAGAAAAAATCTCTGGTAAGATAGCCAATCTTATTTTTCTCTCTGACACTCAAATTACAAGAGAAATGTTATACAAGTATTTGTAATTAATGGCCCCTCGCCCCACAGATCAATACTCACACCTCCAAGGATTGATTTGTCCATTTGGTCCCAATTTGTGTACACTCGGTATACCCATGTATCGATATGGGGAACACCCATATCGATCCAATGCATGTGCCAAATTGGATTCTTCTTAGTACATATGTATATCGATATGGGACACCCATATCAATCTGCAACCTGGCATCCAATAAATGTGGAGCCAACATAACACTATTGACTTTAAACAATGCATAATTTGAGAATGCTTTCATGTTGCTATAACTATCAAAGTGATTGTAGTCTATAATAGAGAGAAATATATGGTTTTGTGAAGGATCAAAATTGATAAAAACCGATAGGTGTATTGTTTTCATCCACATCCAAGGAGTAAGAGAGACCAAAAACAGAAGTGTTGGTGGACCAAACGAGAGTACTGTTTACATCCTCCAATTAAAAGCCTCTTTTAGCCATGAAACGTAGTGTAGCATTTTCTTTTATCTGATTGTCTTTGTTTGAGTACCACACAATAACTAGGCTAGGACTGATATCATTAGTTAATAGGGCAAAGCTATACCAAGATAGAAACTATTATTTTTAAAACGTGAACACCTCATTTGCGGCTCTTGTAGGATTCCTGATCTCTAAGGAAATGAGCACATATGCATGCACGAGCATTCATACATGCATATATACTATATACATGTGATACAGGTCAAACAAAAAAGCAAAAAGGACACCCGGACGAGATGTTAAAAGAATTACCAAAAGTCGTCAAAACTAGAAACCGTCAATCTCATGGAAACTTGTGCAATGAGAGTTACTACATTCTTATCATCCTCAAACTTTGGTAGTGCTACAGGAATAACATATCCAAAAATCAGCTCGATCCGATGGCCAGATATCCGAAAATTCGAAAAATTGTGAGTTTATTTGGGTAATCAAACGAAGGCCTTCCCCAAGTCCAAATGAGCTGACATTTGGTCAGTAGATAGGTTGTATTATGGAGTAGAACATACTAAAAAATTAGAACAATCCGATACTCCATTGGACTAGGATAGCAAAAATCATCTCGAAAGAATAAATGTTTGTTTGCCAGACAAACATCCATTTCTTTTGTCCACAAGACACAAAAATGTTTGTCTGCCAGACAAACATCCATTTATTTTGTCCACAAGACAAAAAAAGTTTGAGTTTCCCATAAAAACATCCATACTTTTGTCTGCCAGACAAATAACTCATGGCTCTGCCTATAAATATTTTTCAAATATAAATACACCTGCATTAACCCCATTTGAGGCATCAGTCAGCTCTGGGACTTCGGGAATAGTGCTTTAAAATAATATTATACTATTTTTAAGGCTCCCAAGTATTTTTTATCGCAGTCCAATTTTTTATCTGTCTCTATTTTATCAGTTATAATTGATCAATTGCGTGTGAAAATTGTTGTTTAGCTCAAAATTAGTCCGAATTTCATATTTAAACCCCGTTTTCAAAATCAAAGGTGTAGAACGAGCTGTGACCATTTTAAAACATATTTTTATCAGTTAAAATTATAAAATTCCAATTTTATCAGTCTGAGTTTACGAAGGAATCAATAAGCGTTTGTACTCCGTTTAGTCTATAAATCGTGGTACTTACCTAAATATCCAATATAAGAGTTTTGATTCGTTAATGCCAATTTAAATAATTAGATTGTGATACACTATTGATGAATGAATCTCGAGGATTGGCGGATATCTGATTCCAAATCAAATTAACTTCCGAAAAGCCCTGAACTTTGCCAAAAATACCTATTTTACTATCTATCATTATCAAAAATCATTTTTCAAATCATACACACACATACACTGATTTCTAAAATCAAAGGGAAAAATACCAAGCACACGCTTTTCATCCCCACCCCAAATCCCAATTTTCTAAATTTGTGGGCTAATACATGATAATATCAATAAGCATACGAATTTTCTATTATAATCACACGCATATTCTACTTAGAGACTGAAATGACAAATTGGGTGCCTAATATCTTTCCGATTCATAACTTAATCCTCGAATATTTGAATCAACTGGTTTCGCATTAATTGTGTTTAAGAGGTCATTTAATCCACAAATGTTCCTCTTTCACACAGATTTTTGTTTGTCTAGTAAATCAAACTAGCGAATCTAATTTTCTTTTACAAAGCTTCACATTTTTTAATACAAAACAAATAGTTTTCCAAACAAACTGAAAAAACTGGAGGAATCACCGCCCACGAGAGCCAGCGTCGAAAACGATGGTTCTCATAAAAAACATGACTACTTCTGTTATGGAAAAATCTAAAATAAAACGCAATATATTAGTACCCATCTATGCTAGCCACAAGGATAGACCAAAATGAAGTGCCATCGTCATAGTACCGATGATCTTCCATAGAATCGTTCAGTTTGTTATACCACAAATTATATACGTTTCTTGATTTAATTTTTTAAATAAAAGAGGCCAATTTTGAGTTTTACGAAAATTGAATAAGGAGCGAAAATGGATGAACGACCATCTAACTCTTAGAGGAGGGAATTCATGGTCTAGTCAATTGATTGCACAACTACAACACACCGTATTTAGTTTGTTCATTAATTTTCCTTCATAAGCTTGATTTATCAAACATCCTTGCTTTGGCTAATAATTTTTGGTTATAAATAGAATTATGTGGTTTCGACACCTCAAACATGTTTTAATAGCTTAATTACATATGGATGGATGATTATTTTGCTACTCGTGTGGTCCTTATTGAATTATAGGTGTTAAGTGCCCATTAGTTATATTTTACCCTTAACCTAGCTTTGGATAGTCGAATTTGGTTTCGGACATATTTTGATTAGCAGAACATTTCCTGCAAGTTATATTAATCATATTACATATGCGTGGATGGTTGAAATACATGTCGGATTACCGTGGTTGAATTTGGTCATTTAACGGTGAGAATTAAGTGTTTAGCGAAATGAGTTTTTTTCAACTTTGAAAGTTTATAACTTCCTCATATAATGTCAAATGACTCCTTACTTATGCCACTCATTAAATTTTGATCCATGTTACAACTTTTGTGCTTTGACTGAGACTCAATTCATGCTTCTTGTGGGTCGAATTTGTGTGCGAAGTAAGCCAATTAGCCAAATCTGATCGTCTTAGAACATTGTAGCATATTTTGTCATACTGCCATATTTAATGCATTTTTTCCATTAATCCATTTATAATTTAGAGAAACTTTAAAACAAAAGTTGTATCTCTTCGAGTCCTTTTTTCGTTGATATAAAGATCATCTAAATCGGAGTTCCCAGTGAAATGTTATGCCCAAAATACGAATAGTGCACTAGAAACATTTGGTCAATTGAGTTTGACCCGTCCCAACTCATTTTAGCCCATTTTCACCCTCATTTTCACCCAAAACTCCACCAAATTCGATCATAAACAGAGAGGACACATTCAGAGCTAGAGAGAGAGGCTGTGAGGGAGATTTGTGGTGATTTTATCATATTTTCACATGGGGATCAAGAAATTGAGCTAGATTTTACACTTTTCATCTTCTCATTCTTCATACCATCAGCTTGGAGAACTTGGATGGGAATTGTACCAGTCACCTAAATCATCATCATGCTTCTCAAAACTTATGTTAAAGCTTCAAATGAAGTGGGAACAGTAGTATAAAAGTTGTTTTTATTACCATTATGTGTGCATTAGATTCTTAATTGAAATTTGGGGGTTTTCACTAAGAACCTAGGGTTTGTATTGCATGCATTGGATTTGGGTATTTCTAACCTTCAATTGATGATAGAATATTGTTATTTATATTGATATAACCCATTTCAACAATCAATTCAATTTGTACATACCCAATTTATGATTTCGACTACCCCCCCCCCCCTCTCAATTTGGTAGCTATTGTTACTAGTTTTTAAGATAATGCATATGATAAGCATATGTGATTTAAATTATGGAATTTCTAGATATAAAAGGTTAATTTTTGTTGGTTAATGAATTTAATTAATGAATAAACAAAAATTTCCCAAATTTTACTTAAAAAAAAAAATACAAAAAAAGTTTTAACTAGAAAGGGCTTATATGTTGGGTAATGATAAAAAATAGACTTTACATATAATATGTGAATATGATGTTATAGAGTACATATGCCACTTGTTGAAAAATGTTAAGAATTTGGCTAAAACCCACTTTTCGGTAAAGTGCTTGTTAGGTTCTACTAAGCAAATTATACAACCAAAATTTGTGAGTTTCTTATACGATTTTACTATTACCCATATTAGAATGATGTCCAAGAGCTATATGAGTCATTGGAAAGTTTGTAATAAGTATTGAGTAAAAATCCCACTAAAAGGATTACAACTAATGAGACCATCCATGGAGTTATATACAAAAATACTAAGTAGGATAAACGTATGTGCCTTATGGATATCATTGTGATATGGGTGTTGTAATTTTGAAAGTTTTATGTTTTTTTGTTATACACACAACATATATGCACCGGATACATCATATATATAAGATAATTGTCTTATATAATTCTCACTAAGTAATAAAACTAAGGTTAAATGATCAAAAAGTACAACGAATTTTTATCTTTTTACAAAATGGGTAACATACTTTTTTTTCAACAATTATGACATTAAACTTCTAATTTGTTTTCATTTTCGTCACACGTTTTTATTTTTGACAGTGAACTATTGGTGATTTTGTGACAAAAATAAAAACAAATTAAAAGTTTGATGTCAAAATTGTCGAAAAAAAATATGTAACCCATTTTGTAAAAAATGTAAAGTTTGTGGTACTTTTTGATCATTTAGCCTAAAAGCAATGGTAAGCTATTTGTCTAATTATGGTGGGATTATTGATACTTTATGATGTTAGTATCTTGTAAGATATATGGATAGATTTACTTGAAACTATTATATTATTGTTGTTAATGGATTTTCCCACCAATTTTGAGTATATAAGTATACTTACGCATTCTTTTCTTTAGATACATAACTTGTATGTCTATAATTTCTTATAGCTAATGGTTAGCTTTGACGCATATATATTTGATATCTCAATTGGTTTGAGATTTACATAGTTTTATGATTTGGCACCATATTTTACCATTAGGTTAGTTACCCTTACTATCTTAGCCTTGGTGGTTATATGATATATTTGTCCTTAGGGGATATAGCATGTGTGGCTACATGAGTTACTTATTTTTGAGGGCTAACCATTAGGTGGACTGTAGTAAGGGGTCCCCACTATAGGAGTGGAAATACTCGAGCCATGGGGGCTATCAACTTTGCATAGTAAATTTAAATCCTAGATGGTTGACTGTACGTTCTTGGAAGACGATTTTACTCTCAGGCTCTCTTGCCTCATAGTTCTAGCCATGGGAAGTGAGATATGAGTCCTATGTGAGGATATATCGTATGATAGACATGTGGGGTGCATGTACTTGTTTATCATCCTTTGGTTGGATTTAGATTATATTTTAAGTATATTGTTTACGTATGCTAATTTCCTTTGGGGGAGATATAACGTGTTGTGCATAGTATGTATCACTAGTTTCGATATATGGTCCAATAGCATTTTTGTATAGTACTATATATATGTATATGGTACATATATATACAAGGAGTAAATTGTATGCATCTCGTGGTTTTTTGTTTTATTATTATTTTTGATATTGTATGCGGTGTGCGCTTAACTAGTTGTATTTTATAGAAAAGCTTTTATAGTTCCCACTGAGCCCGTATTTGGCTCACTCCCACTTTCTAAAACAGTTTTGCGGGTACACTCTCTGGGTTAGCGCACATTAGAATTTAGTTACCTCTGATGACCCTAAAACCGTGTTAGTCTCCCTTGGAGGGACTACTTGATTTTTATATGTGACTTTAAGTTAATTCTATTCTATTAAGTAAACATTGATTAATAATTGATTTATGTAATTGAAGAGATGATGTAATATTAATTAAGGTAGATTGTAGTTGATTATTTACTCTTTTCAGAATTACATTGATTTAGTAGACTTTACTCTTTGTTATGAACAGAATGATTGGGTTTTATTTGAGAAATGGTTTGATGGAATGTCACTTATACAGGTCTTGGATATTAATAAAACTGAGGAAACTATGTTGAATTTTTTAAAAAATATAAGATACACATTCTCATGTTTATTTCATTTATTTATTTATTTTACTCATGCAATTTTATAAAATGAGTAATTCCTTGAAAAATATTTTTTTAACTAATGATTAATTTGTAAAATTTTAATATCACCCGCCGTCAACGTACGGCATTCATGACAAACCGAACCCGGAGGTGAAAACCTCTAAACGGGATTTGGGGATTCACAACAACAAAGTCCCTTCTTTTGTTATTATTAGGAACATTGTTGGGAATCATAATTATTATTTTGATTATTAAGTTATATTAAGTATCTTTTTTACATCCCATAGTTATAAGAATTTTTAAATTTAAACTTAAATTATGATTTGAATTGTATATTTTTGTCTTTTTATTTGTTTTCAGTTTAGCTTTGTGCCCTAATTTTCTTATATAAAGAGGTACGCATTGCACTTATTTGAGTGTGCAAAAACGTAATTCCTTTTTTCATTTTCTCAGTGCAAGTTTTAAAGAAAACTTTTATTTTATGCACCTAAATTAGCGGTAAATTTTTTTTTATTGTGAGACTTAATTATTGACACACACTAAAACACTCTTTAACACTCGAATAGTGTCTCAGCCCTAAGCATCGAATATGTGAACATTTACTGATCGGCACCTAAGTACCAAATAAATGTACAATAGTTGGTGTTAATGGTCCAAGCCAATTTATCTTTTTGATCCGATGGCTCAGCCCCTAAGCACCGAGTTTGTGCACATTTACTTGATGTTTAGAAACTGAGTAAATATGACGGAGTGTTAAAATGTTTTACGTGTGTGAATAACAACAAATTATATTTATTGTATTATAAAAAAATGAGACCATTAATCTAAAACATTAGGAAACCTAATGATTTGGGACAAATAAAAGATTTCCAAAAAAGTGCACACTTATTTAGAGGTTGAATGATTCAAAGAAGTTGAGATTCGGATCCCTTAGTGGTAGGAAAACTGGGATTATTTGGACTCATCATGACCCAGATGGACTCTGACATTTCATAAAAATAGTTAAAAGCTTAATATACAAAATGAAAAAGATTTTTTTTAAACAATTCAAATTACCATTGACTTTGTTCAATAATAACCCAATAATCAAATATGACCAAATGAACACAAAATCAAGTGCGTGCTGAATTCGTTCAAATCATGGTATCCCAAATAGTGATCTCACGTACAACAGATAAATGTGAAACTTAACATGTATATGTAAATAGGGTAGAAACACTTATAATGAAATATTTTGAAGAAATACCCTACACTTGTACTACAAATTGTTCATATTAGGAAGTGAATGGAACCCGAAGGTGGGTCCAACATCACATTCACGCTTTTATAATTGAATCTTAGGAACTTCATTTTTTCAAGTTTTCAGATCAAACATTGTAGATCCATGATGTGTTAAGAAATTAGTATTTGTAGCCTACTAAGTTGTACTTTGGAGAGTGTATTATTACATTTGATGTGTTTTTAGCGCTTCTCATATGCTTAGAATTAATTGGAGAAAGTACGCTTTTGAATAAAGTAATTTAGAATTAAGAATAAAAAAAGTATGACAAAATGATATTTGGTGAAAAAATTAGGAGAGCTGGGCATTTTAGATTCAAAAGAAAACGAAATAAATTAATTACACAGGGACAATTTCAGCATAGTTGGTCAGTGCAGCAATTATTTACATGTTAGACTTGGGTTCAACTCCGAGCAGTAGCATTAATTAATTGCAATAGCTTTGAAGCTAGTAAATGCACGCAAGCCCCATACGGGCCCAAGGCCGCCTAGCCAAAAGCCCCAATCACTAGCGCCCCATTGCAAGAAATCAACAAAACCTATGGGCTCAAGTCAAAGAAGCGGCCCATTCAATTAAATCACATCCCATTTTCCAGAAGTCCAATAAGCTCATTCAGCGAATTAAACCTTAAGTATTGGAATCATCATCGTCAATTATAAATAGCTGTCGAATTAAAACCTTAAGTATTGGATGATTATAAATAGCTGTCGAAGGAAAAGCATAAACACACAGCCGCTGCAAGTTATTTAGTATTTTATTATTTAATTAATTAATTTATTAGTATTTTTAGTTTATAAATCATCTCAATTAATTAGATTTTCTTAACGAAGACATTAGTGTTTTTTGCACATAATCAATGCATTAGATCTCTGCTCACAAAACAACAAAGAATTGAGTTTGGAACCTCCTTGTTAAGAACAAAAGGAGTATTAGTATTTTTAGTTTATAAATCATCTCAATTAATTAGATTTTCTTAACGAAGACATTAGTGTTTTTTGCACATAATCAATGCATTAGATCTCTGTTCACAAAACAACAAAGAATTGAGTTTGGAACCTCCTTGTTAAGAACAAAAGGAGTATTCCTCAAGTACTCTCAGAAAAATAAACCCACAACCAGACTGTAACGTATTCCAAATATAAGTTCTACATACGGTACAATAAAATAAGCGCACAAGAGTAGAACACTAGATTGAGAAGCAAAACAAGCCATCATAAATTGCAATTAGTGGTACTACATTAGTGTGTACACGATGCAAGCACAAATTAGATATACGTGATTTAAAACTAAAAGAAAAGCTCAACAATAGTAAGTGGCCCAGGAGTTATAGATCATTCCAGAATTATGCGAAAGAAAATGAAAGATAATTCCCACATGTAGAAGATGGAAGCATACTGAAGTACAAAGTACAAACTATAAGAGTTAATTTGTTACACAGTTCAAGCTATATATGAATCCCTGCAAAAATTTTGTAGTTGTCATATACTGATCCTTCAAGTTCATTGGCATGCATTTCGTCACATAAATTCAATAACAATGATGATTGAACTGATTACATGAGTATTTATTCAGTAGTGCACGCCACCTAGAAAACTGGAAAACCCCACAGCAACAGAAAAGCAAGGTTAATGAGTCATTAGCCAAAGGAATATAACATAAGTATGACAAAAACCATATCATAAAAGGTACTCGGAATGACTTAAAAAGCAGTTTCCCAAACATTTGGAGCTTACACTGCTCCATAAGCAAAGGGCTGTGTACAAAACCTTACTTTAAAATTTGCTGCTTAATATAAAGATGGATAGGTAGATGCGCGCAGAAACTTGTGACTGTATATTTATAGTGCTAGTATGAACCTAAGAAGTGAAAATAATAATAATAATAACAATAATAATAATAATACTAATAAGAGCAAGAACAAGAATGAAAGAAGAATTGATTACATGCTTCATCTAGGACCTGATACGATTGATGCAGCAGGTGGAGTTGATAGTTGTGCATAATTGGCTCGTAGATGGGATTCAGTAGGTAGCGTAGTTGCGTAGCAAAATTCAGAAGCAGGGCCCAAATCCATTGAACCTTCTAAAACCTTCAATACTATTGATATGGACGGCCTCGTGTTGTGAGCCTGCAAACACCAAATCCCAATCTTTATCATCTTCACCGCTTCTTCTTTTTGGAACTGGATATTCTCAATGTATCCATCAACTAAATCATGCAACTGATCATTTTCTGCCTTTTCCTTCACTAGATTAATCAACGGGCACGACTTAGTTGAATCCAAATTCTTCCGCCCAAACACAATTTCGAGTATTACGATGCCAAAGCTGAAGACATCAGCCTTCACCGAGATGTTGGTGCCAGTAAACAATTCAGGGGCCACATATCCTGGAGTTCCCTTCAATGCAGTTAACACATGGCTTTGATCCCTATCGATCAACCTTGCTAACCCAAAATCAGAAACTTTGACATTGAAATCCCCATCTAAAAGTATGTTTTGGGGTTTTATGTCAAAATGAATGATGCTTGGATTGCAGAGGATGTGAAGATACTCCAGCCCCTTAGCTAACCCCATGATTATCTTCCTCCGAATTTCCCATCCAAGAACTTGTGTTCTCTCTGGATTGAAGATCCATTTATCCAAAAATCCATTACACATGTGCTCGTAAACGAGGAGTCTGTTTGATTTCTCAGCACAATAGCCAATCAGCCTCACCAAATTGAAATGATTAATGTTCCCTATGGTATTGACCTCAGCAAGAAATTCTTTTCTGCCTTGACCAATGGAATCTAAGCATTTCACTGCAACTTTGGTGCCATCGGCCAAATCTCCCTCATAAACAGACCCAAATCCTCCTCTGCCAAGCTTTACTTGGAAGTCCCGTGTTGCAGATTTCAACTCTAGAAATGGGAATCGTTTCAGTGCTCCAATCACTTGATTGTCTCCCTCTTCCTCCTCCTTGTTCCAGTTTATTCGCTTGTTGTAGTAATAACAAGAAACAACAAGAATGATTGCAAGACCAACTGAAAGAGTGGATACTAATACAGCAACCAAAGTTAACTTTCTTTCATCTTTCAAAGCTTGTTTCTGAACCTTAATAAATGTGACATCGTCAATATTGGCACTGTACCTTAAAGAGTACAGCTGTGATTGTAAAGAACAGCCTTGAGGTATGAAAGAGACGGCTTTGCAAGTGCAGTTGTCCAAACATGCCTTTTTACAGCTGTCTCTATCCATATTTGAGTGATAGGACTCGAAATTGAAGTAAGTGACCCCATTGAGCTCCAAAAAGGTGTGGAGATGTGCATCTTTGCAGGACAAAGGGGTAACTGGTCTACATCCCAGATTAGGTTTTAAATCTTGTAATTGAGTAAAGTAACTATAATTACCACCAGCACCAGGACAACTACAAAGCCCATTTTGTGAGCAAACCCCGTAATTTCCACACACTGTAGGGTAATCACAATCACTTTCACTAACCCTTTCGAAGAGATTAAATGAAGCTACTGTCTGTGAATCATTGGGTATTTGATAAAGATTTAGATGGCCATTAGGTTCCAGCCTTATATATAGGAAACGATGCACTGTTCTATCGACTCTAAACAATACATTGTTTGAGAATCCTTCAATGCTGCCGTAATCTTCGAAATATTTATTTGAATAGACTACAGAGAGAGACATATATTCTTGTGGGGGATCAGAATTAATAGAAGTGACAAGACTATTGTCAGGATCCTCCCCCTCCACAGTAAGAGAGTACATACCTGTACCCAAGTTGGACGAGGAATTGGAAGAGGTAAGACCTTTGTTAGGAGAAATGCTTTGGTTGGGGAGCCAAGTGTCAGTCGGGTAGTCAAAAGACTGCCATATCACCTTGTCTTTACTGTCGAGAAGCATCAAATTCGCTCCATCACTAATATTCAATCGAGTAACCGGGAGGGCAGAAGTGTTGGTGGACCAGACGAGAGTACCATCAACATCCTTCAATTCCAAGTCGCTGTTCGCTGTGAAATGTAGTGTAGCGTTCTCTCTTACTGGGTTGTCTCTGTTTGCGGACCATAAGACAACTGGATCATTGAAATTATCTCCTGGGAGAAGAGCTATAACAAGAAAGAAACAGAAGCCATCTTTTATTGCATTAGCACTTCGGTTATAGAAAAATCCAAAAACAAACGTAGCAGATGTGTTCTTGTATGTGCTTGAAAGGATAGGCCTAATATCACATTCACTATAATACCAATTATATTTAGGATAGAACAAACTATTTATAGAATGGTAGAATTGGTTATACCATGACTGATAAAGGTTCGTGGATGAATTTAAACTAAGAGAGGGGTCTGAGCTGTAGGAAAAATGGGGAAGGAGGAGGAGGAGAAACAGATGAAAAACCATCCAACACTTGAAAGAATGCATAGTTAAATAAAATGTCTCCATAACCATGAATGAACATATATTTTTTCCTTCCTGGTAGTATAAGTCAGTCATTACAAATAAAAGAGAGACAAGAAAGTGGAGAAAAAGTTATGAACTTTACTCATCATTTCTCAAATATTATTTCACATTGCGGTCAAGCTGGCATCACTTGAATATGAAGAGGACAGAAAAGCAGGTGTGTATATATATATATGAATATCAGATCTACTTTTACCTCTATTTTATTTTGGTTTTTCATTTGTTACTTTATGAAAGTATTATCTCTTCGGTTGTAGCACATCATAAACAATTCACTAAGGGGCCGTTTGGTTGCACCCTCAATTGTAAATTAGCTCATTTGAAATAGACTAATTGACAATGAGATTAGCAATATGTTGTTTGGTTGTATTAATTAAGGGCCCGTTTCGTTGCGTAAATTATCTAATTTTATAAATTAATTCATTTTAAATTGATTGATTGCAAATTTGATAATTGTAAATTGGTTTATTTTCTATTTAAGTGCGTTTGGAAATTTAAGTATGAATACAAATATTATGAATTGACTAATTTTAAAGTGTTTGGTAATTAAAATTTGAATGAGATAAATTTGCTAATCTTAAGCATTACAATAACTTCTATACACACACTTTTGTTTCTATGTATCCATATTCATTTTTTTACCAACATAAAATTATTTTAATTATGTTACTGGTATTAAAACTAATTCTAAGAGTAATTTAACCAAAATGTCAAATTAAATAAGTAGAAAACATCAAAAATCAAACACCGTAAATTAAAAATCCATACATCAAGTAATTAAAATAAAAGATGGCACCCTTGAGACCATAATGGAAGTTTGTACTTGTGAAAACCATTCTAATTCTGTTACTTTGCTATATATATAAAATGTGAAAAAAGAGTTTATGATTTTTTCCATGGGTTGGGTTTAAGTTTTGCAAGCTCCCCGTGCATATTGTCGTGATTTGAGCTCATTCCATTTTAGAAATACAACTCAATATACAGTCTTGTGGGTTGTAGCAGCTAATAATATGAAGGAGAGAAGACAGAGTGAGTGGTAAGATCATAATAAAGTCATTTCTTAGGCATATTGTCAAACAGATGGTGTTCGTTTTGGAATGATTCATAGTGAGATCAAACACCACACAAAAGAAGCACATTTTAATCACAAAAACAATAAAGTCAGGAATTAAGCTAACAACTTGAAGCTCAATTTAGTTATATCCAATCAATTAAAGAGAAAGAAACAACAGAATATACAAAACACCTCTATGTGAGGTCGCCAACTAATAAACACTATGCGGGTTCAACTAATTCAATGAGAGAAGATGAATTAATAGTTACGGGTATTCAGAGAGGCAACTCGAGACTCATATCCCCAAAAGATACATACAAAACCCTAGGAGAAAATAACATAAGGAGAAGAGAAGAAAGGAACGAGAGAGAGAGATAGACCGGATGTGGAGAGGCGCAGCACGACGTTTGCTCGAAGGCGATGCGGAAATGAAAGAGGTGAATGAGCGTATTTAGAATCAACGTATTTTGAGTTGGGGCTGAAATGAGTTAATTCACAATTTTATAAATTAACTTAAATCTTCTAATTTTAATTTAATTAGGGGCCGTTTGGTTGCACCCTTAATTATAAATTAGCTCATTTGAAATAGACTAATTGACAATGAGATTAACAACCCTTAATTATAAATTAGCTCATTTGAAATAGACTAATTGACAATGAGATTAACAATATGTTGCTTGGTTGTATTAATTAATTAAATTTGCATCCTTGCAATTCTTTGAAAAATCAACAAAATATTGATTTGAGCAATATGACACCTACCAATGAAAATTAAGATTTTAATCCTTCTTTTAAGATTCCGTTTTCACTACACTAAAACAGCAAATTAGTAACGGTCGATTTTTTTATCAGTAACACACTAAGTCCGTTACTAGCCCGCAATGAGTAAATCCCGTTACAGACTTAACAATGCCCGTTACTAAATTTATCTAATAACTTATGCTTATATATTTAGTGTAGTAACGGAAATTAAAATATTCAGTAATACTAAAAAACCGTTACTAAGTGTTTAATATTATTATTTAAAATTGAATAATTATTTATCTTTATTGATAAATCCCATAAAATTAAACTTTCCCCAAAATTTTCATTCTTATTCCGTTCCCTCTTCGATCTCAGACTCGCGCTCTCTTCTCCTTCCCTCTTTTCAGACCTAGCTTTCTCCAACACAACACCACGCCTCCATCTCCAACACAACACCACTCCTCCTTTCAGACCTCTCTCCACCACAACCCCGATCCACCATCTCCAGCACGCTATCGCTCCATCTCCACCACGCCATTGCTCCACCACGTCATCGCATTTCCACGCCAGCACACCATCGCTCCATCTCCATCTCCACCACGCCATTGTCTTTGTTGCTGTGAGGTATTTCTTTTCCCCCTTTTTTTGCTTTGCCCTAATTTAAAAAATTTATTATTTACATTTTATGGTTAGTTTACTTTGTTTGCTTAGGAAATTGGTTTACTCTCAATTTTGCAATTTTGTGTTTTAAATTATTGGATTTGGAATGGTTAGTTTACTTTATTTTTTTTAATTGATTGATTTACTCTGTTTATCCTGTTTGAGAAGATTATCTAGATTATATTAGAATCAAGTGAGGGGATTTTACCAGGTAGTGGGAAGTTGAGGCGAAAGGAGTGCAAACTTGAGATGGACTTGAACTAGTTGGAGTTGGAGGAGGAGGTCCATTAGATGCTTAAAGCCTTAAACCATATATGTAGCTTTAGTTTGAAACAAAGGGATAGAGTATATATAAATTTATATATATATATATATAAAGTTAACAAGTATTTAAAATCAATTAAAGTTGTTCATAAAGTTTACTAATTTTTACATGTTATACAATTTTGAATTTCGATAACTTATTAGTATGCAAAATTCATGGAATGTTTCTGCATATACCGTGTTGTTGTTGCAGAATTCAAGAAACAAAAAGCATAATTCTTTATCAATGCTTTAGAAAATATTATTAATATTGTTAGTGGGACTTTTTAACATAGACACTACAATCTATATTCTATATATATATATGATTATGAATATTTTAATTTAAATATTTTATTAAAACAACACAAAGCTAAAAAGTAAAGATGCAAATGTATGATTGGTGTGGTTAAGGCATGCGCAAATGTATGACTTGCTTTTCTTCTTACCACAGCACAATATATTTAAAAAAATATATATGCGTACTATGATTGCTTTTCATAATAATGCTTAGCAATTAGTATTCACTTGGCATAATACTGATGGTTATTGTGTATAGTTGGTATATCTTTAAAAGCAAAAACATAAATGATTGTCTACAAAGAAAAAAGTAAAAATGCCAAACCATTCCAAGGTTGCATAATACTGATGGTTTCTTCAAGTTTTCCTAAATTTTTTATTTTTATTTTTTTTAGGAATTTAAAGATTTGATATGGTGTGAAAATATAAAATTCAAATAAACATATAGTAATAATCGTAGCAAATAAAGAATGCATCTCCTAAAAATTGAGAGTTCCTTGAATTTTAAAGGACAAAATGAGTCCTATTCTACGGGACAAAATGAGTGTAATACGGGCCATCATGTTACTTCTTTAAATATTTTACCAATATTGGGGATATAATAAATTAAAATATATAGTTGAAGGTGTTATAAATAAATTATTATTATTTAAAAAGAAAAGAAATGAAATGAAAAAGAAAGGGTGCTATCATCATATATACTTTTTGGGTATAGTGATGACTTACAAAAGCAAGTCCACCATCATCTCTTCAATCTGGAAAAGAAAATTGGATGACTATATACGGAGGTTATACAGCCTAGCTCAAAAAAGGAAGAGTTGTTTTTGGATTCCAAAGCAGCAGGAAAATTTGGGTGGTGGGGTCTTTTTTGTTTCCTCCATTTTCTTGATTTTTTTGTTGTACCTTTTATCCTATCCGTTATCATGTTCCTATGCTTAATTTGGATGACTAGATATGGTTGATAAGTAATGTGTTTAGTATAATTTCAATTTTCAATAAATATCTTTTTGTTTTTATTTTCTTATTTGTTTTTATGTAAGGGTATTTGTGTTAGTTTAAGCGCACTGAATTAATTAAGTACCTTACTTTCAAGGATATATTAACAATATTGTGAAATTAGGAGCTAGATTGGCAGTTTATTACAATTTGTATATCTAAAAATAGAGTAATACTAAGCACGTTATGTGGAGCAAAAAGCTAAAGATTTGCTTGAATGGAGAATATGAATCTATCAAGATATTGTTCTATTTTAATGTTAATTTATATTTTTAAGTTTGAAAGTTGTAAGTCTCATGGTTAGTTTTTTGGGGAAGCAGTTGAAAGTCCATATGGATATGTTATTTACTTATGGTTATGTATGATTTTATGAAATTGTAGTTTATGGTTTAAAGTTTTTTGGGAAGTAGATTGAATTAGATAGGCAGATAGCCACTGCCCACTGTTGTTATTTGTTAAATGTAACTATTGAATGTTGGCATCTTTTTTAACATTTCAATCTATTTTTTGGCATATAAAGTGGCTTTGTATTAATTTTTAATGTTGTTATGTACTAATTATTTTTCTTTGCAGAAGTGTATTTTTGTTGTTATGTATTAATTTTTTATTTTTTTTGTTGGCCATTTTTTTGTTAAGACATGTGGTATAAATCTAGGCCCAACTTTATTTTGCAACAGGCCCAGACCGATGGACCGACTGAAACCGACCCGATAAATGCCTATTCGGTTCGGTCCGATTTTATATATATTTTATTAATTGTCTTGTCTGATATTGCAGAATGTCTAAAATAATTAACAAAGAGTGGATGAACGAAAGGAATAGGATAAGCGAAGTGTATAGACATGGAGTTGAAGATTTTTTAAATTTTGCAGTCACAAATGGGTATTATTTCGACTTCATGTGGATGGATTGAAAGAATATTACAAGTTTGAAATACTTCACATATTTGGATTCTAAAATGTCTTAGATAATTATCTTTTAACTATAAAAGACTTTATTATATTACAATGAGTACCAACAACACTTGGCATCTAGTGGCAAAGAAAAAGGGGTTAAAATGACAAAAATTCAAGAACAAACTTCTTTTATCCCTTGGGCATATGATAAGGTGATCTTAGTTAATAATTTTAGATTATAAGAAAGCGTAAGTAGTTAACACGTTTTGATTATTAGATCATGCCATTGGTTAACACATTTACTATTATTATTTGTTTGCATTAAACAGTTGGTAACTTCTAAGGAGACAGAGTTGTTGATCTAAGGTCTTAATCTTATTTTCATAATAACAACAAATTAATCATGTGTAATTTAACATGTTTCTTGGTATAAGTATACAGTTCATTTACTTGAAAAATTCAAGAAAAACATGACAATGATCGCTCTTTCACTATTCAATCATTGGACAAGACAAGGAAGATCAAATCTATCAATGCAAATCATGAAGCACAAATGATCAAAAGATTATATGAAAAGCTTCAAGAAAAAAGTTTCAAATGAAGATCAATCCGAATAAACAAATCAATGTATTTGAAGACTCGTTAATTTAATAATTGAATGAGTGCTTAAGATTTATGTAAAGTTACTTTATTGATCAAATCCTTATAGCTCAAATATATTCATACATATTTTAAAAGATTAATTCAAATAAGCTTGTAATTGAATTTATTTGAAAAACATCATTTTACAACAACCGAGTTTCAAAATAAATTCATATTAATTTTAAATGATCATATTTTAAGCTCTAATAAAAATAGGTATCTTAGAAACATATCTTTGAGGTTTAAAAATCATTAGAATTTTATTTGAAACTAAATTATTAAATTGCAAAAATATTTTTATTTTACATTTAAAATTCGCTTAATTTTTACCCAGTTTTGATCTAACGGTAAGATGGAGGCCTTCCTGAACTCCGATCATTTTGAAATTTTTACAGTAGTTATACAACATCTCCTGGAAATGTTGACTAAAATTTGAGCATGATCCAAAGGTCTAATTGGGAGAAATTAACAAAATAAATTTGAATATTTTGTCAAAACTAGCTGTTGGAAAGTTTGAAAATGTGTACCTTGGAGCCAAAACCTTTCTTAATCATCCCCAACGGCCATATGGTTTTGCAAGCTATAAATATGAGGTTCTAGACATGTTTTAACACACTTGAATCATTCTACAAACTTATTTTACATATATACAAAGTTATTCAAGTATTCAATTCATTTCATTGATCATATTCTTCATTTTTGAGCTATATACTTTGATCAATCTTGATAACTCTAGTGTGAGTTTTATTTGTAATCCTCAAATACACTTGAGAGTTATTGTATTAGTGTGTATCATCACAAATAATTTATTCTTCATTTCAAAAGAGAGCTTGTCTCTTTGTAGAGCAAGATAGCATATCTTGTGAGAAGTGTAGTGTGTATAACTACATTGTAAGTGTTGCGTGCATAACAACATTTGTATTGAGATTTGATCTTCACTCGAAGAAAATTGAATAGTGGAAGTTCTCGGGGAACTAACCGAGCGCGGAGTAGGGGGAACAAGCCGAACCGTATGGACAAAAAATCTTCGACTTCGATCGGTTCAATCTTTCTAAACTCAAGCTCTCTTTTTATTGCTATATTATTGCTTATATTTTGATATAGCTTATTTGCTTGTCTTATGATTGATTACTTCAAATTAATTATTTTCTTGATATTATTGCTTAGCTAAGTTGGTTTGCTTAATTATTTTTTTTTTTTTAAAAAAAATTTAATTCCTCATTAAGTTTTTAAAAATCCTATTCACCCCCCTCTAGGTTTGTTTTCCGACCAACAATTGGTATCAGAGGTTGTACTCTTATTTTGATTTAACAATCTTAAAGTTTACGATCATGTCTATACATCAAGGAACCGGTCTTTCCGAAGGTCTCTCCACCCATAGACCACCTCTATTTGATGGTAAAAGTTATAGCTATTGAAAAAGTAGAATGAGTATATTTTTACAATCTAGTGATTTTGAATAATGGAGAGTTGTAGTTGAAGGACCCTATGAAATTACCAAAAGAGATGATAGTGAAAAAATTGTTCCTAAGAAAATGTCCGAGTATGATGAAAATGATATTAAGAAAATTCAATAAAATGCTAAAGCCTTAAATGCTTTAAATTGTGCATTAAGCATGAATGAATATAACAAAATTTCTAGTTGCAAAACGGCTAAAGAAATTTGGGATAAACTTGAGGTTACCTACGAAGGAACCACTCAAGTTAAAGATGATAACATAAATATGCTTGTTCATGATTATGAATTATTTAAAATGGAGCCTAATGAATCTCTTGCTTCCATGTATAGTAGATTTTCTATTATTACTAATGATTTGGATCTTCTTGGAAAAGTTTATTCTAATAAAGATAAGATAAGAAAAATTCTTAGAATTCTTCCAAAGAAGTGGCGTCCAAAAGTGACGGCGATTCAAGAAGCAAAGAATCTCAAAACACTCAGCATGGACGAGGTTTTGGGATCTCTAAAAACTCATGAGAAGGAACTTCAAAGAGAATAAGAAGCGGATACAAAATCAAAGAAAACTTTAGCTCTCAAAACTATCCAACATGAAGATAATGATGTATCAATGAATGGTGATGAAGACATGGCGTTTCTATTTAGAAAATTTATGAAATTTCTAACTAAGAAGAAAAATTCTCAAGGAAAGGATAACAAATATCCATCATCCTCTAGAAGAAAAAATGATTCATCAAGAGGAGAAAATGATGAAATCAAAAAGTGCTATTATTGCCATGAACCCGGTCATATCAAGCCAAATTGTCCACTTAGAAAGAAGGAGAAAAGGGACAAACGAGATAAAGTATTGAAACAAGTGAAGCACGCACTAAAAGGAACATGGAGCGATTCCAAAGAAGGAGAATCGGATGCCGATTCTAGCGATGAAAAAACGGCCAACCTTTGTCTTATGGCAAAAGAAGATGAGGTAAATTCTAACTATAGCTCATTTAGTGATAATTTTGATGATAATGAAAGTGTGCATAATGAATATGATGAATTATTTACCATGTTTGAAAAATTACATATTAAGTTTGAAATTCTTTCAAAAAGATATGCAAGTCTCAAGAACGAAAATTCCATTACTTCTACCAAATGTGAAACTTTAGAAAAGGAAAACATTGATTTTAAAAAGGAAATCAATTATTTGAAAAAGGGAAAAGAAAAGGAAACTTCAAACTTACTTGCACTAGAAAATGAGGATTTGAAAGAAAAAGTAAAGGATTTAACTAATAGTCTAATCAAGTTCACAAATGGAAAAGATAACTTAGATAAACTATTAGGAGTACAAAGGTGTGTCTTTGATAAAACCGGTTTGGGTTACAATCAAATCCATAACCAAAAAGACTACAAAAATTTCTTCAAGACATACACACCGCATAATCCCACTAATCTTTGTTCATTTTGTGGAAGAAATACTCATAGTACACATTCTTGTTATTACAAAAAAAAGAATTTTGCTAAGAACAAAATTGCTTGGATTCCCAAAGGAACCACTATGTACACTAACCCCAAAGGACCCAACTTATTTTGGGTACCAAAAGAGAAGTTACTTAAGATTTTGGTGTAGGTTTGCATGAGAGCAAAAGCTAGCAAAACAAAGTGGTTCTTGGATAGTGGATGCTCGAAAAACATGACGGGAGAAAAGAAAAATTTCTTAAGTCTCACTCCTAAACAAGGAGGCAACGTTACATTTGGAAATAACGCCAAAGGTAAAATCATTGGTATAGGTAAAGTTGGTAATAAATCTTCTTATATTGATAATGTTTTACTTGTTGACGGTTTAAAACATAACTTGCTTAGTATTAGTCAATTGTGTGATAAAGGTTATGAAGTTATTTTTAAATCCGAATGTTGCATTGTTAAAAATATTAGTGATAATTCTATCTTGTTTGTTGATTATAGATCTAATAACGTATATACTCTTAAACTTGATGATTTGTCTCAACAAGATGTTAAATGTTTATCTGTGTTAAATGATGCTTCTTGGTTATGGTATAGAAGATTAAGTCATGCTAATATGGATTTAATTAATAAATTATCTAAAAAGGAATTAGTTAAAGGATTGCCTAAAACTAAATTTGTTAAAGATAAAATATGTGATGCATGTCAACTTGGTAAACAACACAAATCTTCCTTTAAATCTAAGAAAGATATTACTACTACTAGACCACTTGATATGTTACATTTAGATTTATTTGGACCTAATTCGATTGCTAGTTTATGTGGTAAATTGTATGCATTTGTGATTGTTGATGATTTTTCTAGATTTACTTGGGTATTCTTTGTTGCACATAAAAGTGAAACACCTCATGTATTTGCTAAATTTTGTAGAAAAGTTCAAAATGAAAAGGGTGCTTCTATTATACATGTTAGAAGTGATAGAGGTAGAGAATTTGATAATATTGATATTGAGAATTTTTGTGATGAGCATGGTATTAATCATAACTTTTCGGCGCCTACAACTCCTCAACAAAATGGTGTGGTTGAAAGAAAAAATATATCTCTTCAAGAGATGTCTAGAACCACGTTAAATGAACATTCTTTACCGGAATATTTTTGGGCGGAAGCCGTTAATATCGCATGCTATGTAACTAATATTGCATATTTTAAGGTTTTTGGTTGTAAATGTTTCATTTTAAATGATCATGATCATTTAGGAAAATTTGATGCTAAATCCGACGAATGAATATTTCTTGGATATGCTACTAATAGTAAAGCTTATCGTGTTTATAATAAGAAAAGTTTAGTTGTTCAAGAATCTATGCATGTTATTTTTGATGAATCTAATCCTTTTGCACCCATAGTGCATTCCGATGATGATGTTGAAATTATCCAAAAAGTTTTGGATATTCAAATTAATGATACATCTAAGGAAGCACCATCGAATGCTCAAACTTCTTCTAAAGAGATAGAAAGTAAGGGCGAACAAAACTCGAATGATTTACCTAAGAGTTGAAAATTTGTGTCCAACCACCCTATTGATCAAATTATTGGAGATCCATCTAGTAAGGTCATGACTAGATCATCCTTAAAAAATGTTTGCAATAATGTGGCATTTGTTTCTCAATATGAGCCTAAAAATATAAATGAAGTCGAACAAGATGAATCTTGGATGATGGCTATGCAAGAAGAGCTCAATCAATTTGAGAGAAATAAAGTGTGAACACTTGTTCCCAAACCAAATGATCATACTATTATAGGCACTAAATGGGTATTTCGGAATAAAAAGGATGAAAGTGGTGTAATCGTTAGAAATAAAGCTAGGCTCGTTGCCCAATGATATAATCAAGAGGAGGGCATTGATTATGAAGAAACATATGCACCTGTTGCACGTTTAGAAGCTATTCGCAAGCTAGTTGCTTACTCTTGCTTTAAAAATTTTAAACTATATCAAATGGATGTGAAAAGTGCATTCTTGAATGGATTTATTGAAGAGGAAGTTTATGTGAAACAACCTCCCGATTTTGAAAATCATGCCTATCCGGATTATGTGTTTAAATTGTCAAAAGCTTTGTATGGATTGAAACAAGCACCTAGAGCATGGTATGATAGATTAAGTTCATTGTTGCTTAGTAATGGATTTGTTAGAGGCAAAGTATACACTACTTTATTCATTAAGAATCATGCCAATGATATGCTACTTGTGCAAATTTATGTTGATGACATTATTTTTGGTTCTACTAATGACAATCTTTGCAAAGAATTTTCTACTTGTATGCAAAAGGAATTTGAGATGAGCATGATGGGAGAGATGAATTATTTTCTCGGATTGCAAGTAAAGCAATGCAAATATGGGATCTTTGTCAATCAAGAGAAATATGTGAAGGAACTCTTAAAGAAGTTCGACATGGAAGGCGCTAAATCAATGAGTACGCCTATGAGTTCAACGTTGAAACTTGACAAAGACGAAAGTGGTAAGAGTGTTGACATTAAGAAATATCGAGGTATGATCGGTAGCTTACTTTATTTGACGGCTTCTAGGCTGGACATCATGTTTAGTGTTTGTCTATGCGCACAATTCCAAGCGAATCCAAAAGAATCCCACTTACACGCCGTAAAACGTATATTCCGTTATCTTTTCGGCACTAGTTCTTTGGGTTTATGGTATCTAAGAGAGAGCACATTTGACCTAATAAGTTATTCCGATGCGGATTTTGCGGGTTGCAAAATCGATAGGAAAAGCACTAGTGGCACATGTCATTTTCTAGGACACGCACTAGTATCTTGGTCAAGTAAGAAACAAAATTCGGTGGCCCTTTCAATGGCCAAAGCCGAATACGTGGCGGCCGGAAGTTGTTGTGCACAAACTTTATATATTAAACAACAAATAGAAGACTTTGGAATTAGTCTTAGCCACATTCCCATTAAATGTGATAACACAAGTGCTATTAGCTTGACCAAGAACCCTATACAACACTCATGTACTAAGCACATTGAGATAAGACATCATTTTATTCGTGATCATGTGCAAAAAGGTGATGTTGATATTGAATTCGTTAGCACCGAATTGCAATTTGCGGATATTTTCACTAAACCACTTCCGGACGATCGTTTTTGTACTATCCGTCGTGAACTTGGTATGACTAGAGCTTGTGACATCTAGTTTGATTTAAAAAAAAAATTCAAAAGACGGAAAGTTGTCTTCTTAAAGCAAAAAGTCAAAATATGTAGCACTTCCGCGTGCATCTAAAATCCATTGCCCTCGCACGGCTTAGATCCCTTTTTGATGTTGTCATAGGGGGAGAAAATGTGTGTGTGGTGTTGGTGTTGTGATAAGATTTTAAATGCTTTTCTACATTCATACTTTTGAAAGGTTTATTTATAATATATATACATATTAGTTTTAGTTTTAAAACTATCTCAAATATTTACAATATTTTTTAATTGTCATCTTTGCAAAAATTGAGGGGGAGCATATTATTTATATACATTAAATGCAATTTATGCTTGTTATTGTAAACACACATTAATTTATTGTCATCATCAAAAAGGAAAAAATTGTTGACCTAAGGTCTTAATCTTATTTTGATAATAACAAAAAATTAATCATGTGTAATTTAACATGTTTCTTGATATAAGTATACAGTTCACTTACTTGGAAAATTCAAGAAAAACATGACAAGGATCACTCTTTCACTATTCGATCATTGGACAAGACAAGGAAGATCAAATATATCAATGCAAATCATAAAACACAAATGAACAAAAGATTATATGAAAAGCTTCAAGAAAAAAGTTTCAAATGAAGATCAATCCGAAGAAACAAATCAAAGTATTCGAAGACTCGTTAATTTAATAATTGAGTTAGTGCTTAAGATTTATGTAAAGTTACTTTATTGATCAAGTCCTTATAGCTCAAATATATTCATACATATTTTAAAAGATTAATTCAAACAAGCTTGAAATTGAATTTATTTGAAAAACATCATTTTACAAAGACCGAGTTTCAAAATAAATTCATATTAATTTTGAATGATCATATTTTAAGCTCTAATAAAAATAGGTATCTTAGAAACATATCTCTGAGGTTTACAAATCATGTACGTATCCCGCCGTATCGGTCGCATATCCATGGAAGATACGTGTTATGCACGATTTTGTGTGTATTTTAGACCTCTTACTCATCTTTGTTTATTCGTGTTAGGTAGCAAAAGCTATTTATTTTTATTATATTGTAATTTTAGGCATAACTTTCTAATCATAACTTCGATTTGGATGATCTTTATATCAACATAAAGAGGATTTGAAGATCTACAACTTTGCTCTTTAAAGTTTTTAGATGAAATAATATCATAAATTCATTGAAAACAGTTGTCTTCCAAAACGCTACATTCTGATACGAACATATTTAGTTAAGTGGCTTACTTTGCACTCAGTTATGAACAATAAGTAACTAAAACTGGATTTTGGTAAAAACACAAAAGTTGTGACGGAATAGAAATCTATCCAATGGTACAAACATGACTCATTTGGCCGTCGGACAAAAAAGTTATAACCTTTCAAAGTTGGCCAAAAACTTATTTCTCCAAAATTTGGATTTATCACTGTTAGCGGACCAAATTTAACCACAGCCATCCGAAATGCATTTCAACCATTCACGCATATGCAATATGATTAATTTGACTTAAGGGAAGTTTTCAGCTCATCAAAATATGTCTAGAACAAAATGTGACCACCCAAAGCTACATTTAAAGGTAAAATACAACTAAGGAACTATTAATACTTATTATTCTATAAGGACCACTCGAGTAGCGAAATGATCATCCATCCATATCTAATTAAGCTATTGTAACATGCTCAAGGTAACGAAACGACATAATTCTACTTGAAACAAAAAATTACTAGTCAAAGCGAGGTTCGATAAACCAAGCTTATGAAGAAAAAATTAATGGGTAAACTAAACATGAGGTGTTACAAATGTGCAATAGTCGATGCTAAAGGGTTGAGCTTATGTATTTTTTTAAACCCAGGCTCGGCCCCTAAGCATCGAGTATGTGCACATCTACTCGGTGCTTAGGAATCGAGTAAATATGACGAAGTGTTGGAGAGTGTTTTATGTGTGTTAATAATAATTCCCCATATTTATTGTATTATAAAATAAAAATAAAAATGAGACCATTAGCCCATAACATTAAGGAAACCTAATGATTCGAGACATAAAAAAGATTTCCATAAAAGTGCATGCTTATTTTGAGGTTGAGTGATTCAGAGAAGTAGCAGTAGGAACTAGGAAAGTTAGGATTATTTAAACTTATCATGAACTAAATGGATTATGATTTCTGACTTTTCATTAAAATAGTTAATATCTTAACATATAGAATGAGAAAGATTTTTTCAAACTCAAATTTCCATTGACTTTGTTCAATAATAATCCAATAATCAAATATGACCGAATGAACATCAAGTCAAATGCGTCATGAATTGGTTCAAACCATAGTATACCAACTAGTGATCCCACATCAAATAAATGTGTAACTTTATATGTGTCTATAAGTGATGTACCAAGAAAATGTTACTAATATTTATATTTTTAATACTTTACAGGTGTTAGAAAAGAATTTGAAGAAGATTGAGAAAATAAAAGAAATTAAAGTGTGTGAAGATACTTAAAATTGGTCAATACTTTCGAAAGCATAAATTTTTATTCGAAACTCCAAATAATGTAATTCTTGAGCTTAATTTGAAGAGAATTTCGAGAGTTACAACTTTGTAGTTCAACACTTTTCCAAATTCAACCATTCTGAGATCTGAAATTGCGACGCAAAATTTAGCAGCATAAAATGACGAAAATTCAACAAAATATCTTCAACTATGGGCCCAAATCGAAGTAAATTGTCATTAAATATCATTAAACAGGCTAAAGCCCATAAGGAATAGGCCATCAATTGATTTTAAAAAGAGGGGAGATTGTAGCAGTTAAGGAGAAAAGGCAGCTGCAGCAACAGCCGAGCATCTCTTATTCTTCTTTTTCAGTTTTTTGGTTTTTTTCTTTTTTTCTTTTTTTTTTAGACTAGAAGACTAGAAGATTGAAGATTTATTTTACTCAATTTCATGTCAAATAAGTTTTCTTTTAATTCTTTTTGCTATTTAATATATTCCATGCTATCGTAAATTTGTGTTAGAGTTAGGATAATTATATATTTAGTTGATTCCCTTGCATGTGTTCATGCTAATTGACTCTATCAATTTAATGCTTTAATGTTAAATACAATTCTTTATATTAGATGCCTATTTTAATTGACAAAAAATAAAATTAAATTCTCATTATTTTTTGTTGAATTCACCTTATGATTTGTTAAGAGCAGACATATGGTGTGGAGTGTTTTGATTTTATAAATAAATTTGACTGTGGAAGAATTACAATTAAATTTTACAAATTAATTACACTTAAATGGTTTTATTTTTCGCATTTAATAGAGTCGAGAGACCAAGTTAGTGCGAAACAAGAGTATAGTTTATGTGCATGAATATTTAGGAAGATGATATTAAATATATGATTCCCACATCCTAGTAAATTAATACATTAATTTTATTATCTTGTTTTATATTGTTTACGTTAGTTTCATTGCTTTAGTTTACTTGCTTTACTTTATTAAATTTAATTTGCTCTATTTTATTTATTTGATTATCATAAACTTTCTGAACTAGATTAGGAATTAGTGAAAAAATAACAAGATCAAATTTAAATATATGTGAGTTTCTGTGAGATCAACCTCGCTTATACGCTATATTATAAATTGATTCGTACACTTGCGAGTATATTAAAATTTAACACAACTAGTTTTTGGCGCCGTTGCCAGGCACTCTAATTTAATCTTGTTAGTTTATTAATTAAATTCCTTCTACTAGTTTTCTTCTTAAAAAAAAGAAAACGAAAACATAAAATAGAAATAATATATTTAGATCTATTTTTTATTCATATTTAACTAAAAAAAAGTTAATTTATTTATTTTTGGGGTAATTAAAGGATCTGGACAAAAGAATATATAAATTATGAAGCAAATTATTTCACTTAAGGCATTTTGTCCTAGTTTGTAAAAGTTGAATTTTGCTCCCAAGAGGTTCTAGGTTCAATACTTAGTACTAGCAACTTTTTGATTCAAGCTTCTATTTTTAATCTTTTACTCTAAATTTTTCCAAGATTATAAAGTGAGATCAGATCCTAAAAATTATTTTTACCCCAAGTAGGACTTTTATTATTATTATTATTATTATTATTATTATTATTATTATTATTATTATTATTATTATTATTATTATTATTATTATTATTATTATTATTATAAAAAAAATCCACGGCTAAAGGTGAATTAGCTGCAAAGTCGCTTAGGGAATTATTTACTCCGGTTATCATTAATCCACCTTCATGCATCGTATTGCCTACCACTTCTGCGGTAAATTTTGAACTTAACCCGTAACTTATTCAACTATTGCCTATCTTTTTAGGACTTGACCAAGAGGATTCTTACCTTCATGTAAAAGATTATCTAGAAATTTGTGCAACTTTTAGATTTCAAAATTTCAACGATGAGTCAGTCCATCTGCGCTTATTTCCTTTCTCCTTAAAAGGAAGAACAAAAGCTTGGCTTAACTTTTAAATTACACAGTCTATCACAAATTGGAAAACTTTAAGTTTCAAAATTCTTAACTAAGTTATTTCCCATGACAAAAACCAATGAACTTAGGAGACAAATTTCAAATTTTAACCAAGAACCAAATGAAAATCTATGAGAGTTGGAAAAGATTTTAGGACTTACTAATTAAATGTCCTCATCATGGATTTGAGGTTTGGAGACTTGTGCAATATTTTTACAATGGTTTAACTCAGAACACTAGAAATATGATTGAGTCAATGAATAATGGTAATTTGTTAGGCCTTAAGGAAGATCAAGCATACAATTTCCTTAAAAGTTTGTCTGAAAATTCTCAACAATGGGATTTTTCTTCCCGAAGAGAGCAAATTTGTCAAAATCCAAAGGGTGGCATATATGAAGTTAAGGAGAATGATGAGACTAGAATGTAAGTAGATATTCTCATGAAAAAGGTTGAGGCTTTAACATTGCAATTGTCAAATACACTACACCAAAACTCGCTAACTGGCACGGTCCTACTCCGTGCCTGACCAACTTTAGCACGGCTCCGAGCCGTGCCAAATAAGGCCGTACCGATTTATTTAACACGGCTTAACACCATGCTTAATTCGTACATTTTCTTGGTCAAAGGGTACCAATTTCACCAAATTTGATACCACTATAGCACGGATAGTTACCGTGCCAATATTATGACACGTGTCATCTCGATAACTTTCCACGTGCCAATATTATGACACGTGTCATCTCGATAACTTTCCACGTGTCATCATAGCAATGATATAATGATATCGTTGGTGGCACTGCATAGGCACCCTTTCGGAACGGTTTAAGCACTGCATAGGCACCCTTTTGGAACTATTTTGGCACTACAAAGGCACCCTTTTGCCACAGTTATAGCACTGCCGACAATCTAGACACTAATTAAATATATAACGGTTTTGGCACGGTTTTTAGCCATGCCAAAATGACCACTAAATTATGCTGCTACTGCCTGTTTTTTTGGTTTCCAGCTTTTCCCTGTTGTATTTGCTTTTAATTTTTCCCCCTGTTGCATAGTTCAAACATCCAACAAAAAACCATACAAAATACAATTGCTTCACTGTTGACCTTGAAGGTCTTAATCTTATTTTGATAATAACAATAAATCAATCATGTGTAATTTAACATGTTCTTGATATAACATTATAGATTTCTTATTTGGAAAATCAAGAATAGCATGATTGCTCAAAGGAAATTCTGACAAGGATCTTTCAATCAATATCCAATCAAGTCAACGAAGCATTCAACTAAAACCGATCTACCCGAATCAAGATCATTCTTCTACAAGCGTTGGACAAGACAAGAAGATCAATCTCATCACTCACAAGCTAGCAATACAAATCCATGAAGCACAAAGATCAAGAATCATATGCAAAAGCTTCAAGTGAAGAATCAATTTAAAGAAATAAATCGAAGCATTCGAAGACTCATCTATTTGGTAATTGAGTGTTTGCTTAGGATTAATGTAAAGTTTCTTAATTGATTGATTATATAGCTCAAACATGAACTTTCATTATTATTAGATTGATCAAAACCAAGTTTGAATCAAAATCATTTCAAAACATCATTCTTGCAAAAACCGATTTTCAAATAATTTCATATTAAATTGATTTGAGCATATTTTGAGCTCTCATGAAAATAGGTGTCTTAGGATAATATATTTGACCTATCCCAAGCATCAAAATTATTTTTGGAACTTAATTGCAAAAATATTTATTTTTCCCTTTCTAGACTCGCTCCGTTTTTGCGCAGTTTTAATCTAACGGTTTGTTGGAGGCCTTCCCGGACTCCGATCATTATGAAATTTTTACATAAGTTAGATAACACATTATAGTTCTCAAATACAAAATTTCATCAAATTCTAACGGCTGGAGCATGAGATATGATCAAAACAAATCGGAAATTTGCTGTCTGCAACAATTTGTCTCCAGAACCATGTAGTCGACTACATGGATTATGGGGTAGTCGACTACACCATGTAGTCGACTACATGGCCAAAAATAGCCGTTGGAACTTTATTTAAAGTGCATTTTTGCCCCATTAATTTATATATTCACCTCAAACGGCTATATCACTTTTGGCACTATAAATATGACTTCCAAGACTCATTCTAATCACCTTGAATCATTTATACACTTCATACTTCATCTATCTTCATTATTCAAAGATTCAAGAAATTATTTTTGATCAATCATTATCATTTGAGCTATATCATCTTGATCAAATAGGATAACTCTAGTGTGAGCTTCAAATTGTATTCTATACACACTTGAGAGAGTTATTGTAAATTGGTGTGAATCACCAAACAATTTTGTATTCAATTGTGAGATGTAAATCTCATAGGAAAAACAAGAAGGTAAATTCTTGTTTAGTTTTTGTGAAAGGTAAATTTCACAAGGTTAGCAAGAGGGTATCTTGTGAGAGTATTGTGCTGTAGCAATACTTGTGAGAGTGTGTGAGACAACACTTGTAGATGTTTGATCTTCACCCGGAAGGAGATTGATTTTAGTGGAAATTCTCGGGGAACTAAATGAGCGCGGACTATGGTTTGGTAAACCAAAACCGTGTGGACAAAAAGCCTTGGACTTCAAATCGGTTCAATCTTTCTTACTCAATCTCTTTATTTAATTGCTATATTATTGTTTGCTTGAGATTGTTTATTTACTTGATTGTTTATTTAATTGCATTCCTTGATAATTTGTTTTCCAAATTTGTTTTACTTAAACATTGTTAGAAAAGTTTTTAAATTCCGTATTTAGTTTCGAAAACCCTATTCACGCCCCTCTAGGGTTGAAATCCGACCAACATTCACAATAAATACAGTCACACCCAATTAAATTCAAAAAAACCACAATAAATACAAATACATCACAATATAACTAAGCAAGGAAGAATATTATATTAATTTCACAAAACAAAGTCATTTGATGAGATTATGTCTTCCTAAATTACAAGTTTGTACTGGATTGCATAATATTGAGGTTTACATTTGATAGCAAGCTAAGGACCAAAAAAACCCAAACATTAGTTTAAGACAAAAAAACCTCCAAATGTTTTTCCACCATTAGTTAGCAACCTCCCCTTGCTACTTAGTATATGCAAGTAGATATCCCAAAAAATATATATTAGCACCCCCAAACTTCAATTGAAGGCAAAAAGAACCCTAAACTTTTAAGTACTCCAAGCTTCCACCATTAGTTAGCAATCACCCTTTGCTACTTTAATATATATACACCTGTACAAGGTAATATAAAAAAAAATATATTAGAATGCTAAAACTACTTTATAAAAAACTAGAATTTTAATGAAAGCAATGTTGAGATAAGTTAAACTAAATTTATATTAAGTAAACATAAATAAATCACATGAGTTGAGAGTACTTACTAATGCATCTAATCATCAATGCAAGGAAGAAAGTCATCGTGCCAATACATAATCCCACCAACACCTACATCTTCCAATGTGGTAGCACATCCTTGTTGTCCACCCCACAATGAATGGTTAGGCATTATTATTTTATCAAGTACAACTTTAACTTCCCTAGGTTTCAATTTATGGCCATGCACCTCGGTGACGGCCCCAATATTCAATTTCCTACCACGCCCGACAACTTCACCCTTGTAAGAAAGTATGTTACAATTTATCTCATCGTCTCCAACTTGAGATTGAGTTGTTAAGCGAGTATGAGGGACACTTAAAGGATTTTCAAAAGTAGGAGTTTCGGTTGTACGTGAATTTTCAAAATTGTGTCCAACACTCACAAATTTTCCACTTTTAAAGTCTTCAATAAATTGTGTGAATGCCGACTTCATTCGCTCCACTTCTTCCGTAAGGTTGTCCACTTTCGCCTCGCAACCATTATCTTTCATGCTAACTTCGGCAAGCATTTCACGTGCAAATGCCGAAGCCAACATGGCTTTTCTAGAAATATTAGAGCCGACACAACGCACTCTTCCTCTTGAATCTTTCCCAAATACTTCATAAATGGGACCACTATCCAAGGTTTCTTTTTCGCCCCTCTCTTGAAATACCTTCAAAAGTAACTTGATTTGATTCTGCAAATAAAGACAAAAACCATATTTATACTACATTTTAACAAGTTATATGTTAGACAAATAAAATTAACATTTAAAGAAGAACGAACCGCAAATTTCTCATCATGTGGTGCGTACACCCCTTCTTTTGTCTTATGACTATCCAACCATAATTTTGCACGACTAGGTGGGCGGCCATGTGTTTCTTCCCATATCTCGGCTGTTCGGGCATATCCATGACGACCCGTATTATGGGTGGTCTTTTGCTCACAGTTATCTTTAATATCCTTATTCCGCTTTCTTAGTAGTCGTTGGGCTTCCGTATCCTCATTATCACAAAATTTCTCCCAATCTTCACTTTTAATTAAATCTGGGACTTTTTTCTTCCATTTAGTAACATCACTGCCCACAAAGTTCTCTCTTCTTAGCCTTGACTTTAACTTCTTCCAAGCATCATTGGCTTTAGTCATAAAGATTCTTCTTTGAGAATCTTTCACCTCCGGATATTCTGCCTACAAAATATTATGTATATAAAAGTATAAGTTTAATAATAATAAAAAGTGAGCCTAATAAGTATAAATTTTACCTTATATTTAGTCCATAATGCATCCTTATATCGTTCCGGGACAAGTGGCCATGCTTTGTAACTATGGGAATATGAGTCCTTGCACTATTATTGGTGTCTGTTTATTTGCGTGAGTGCTGGAAGCTTTAATTTGCGCACACACAAGTATATATATATATATATATTATTATTTGCTTGGTGAAAGAAATTAAACCCATGCCAAGGATATATATGAGAAGACGTGTGAATTGGCAAAACAAAAGAAATAAAATGGAAGAACTTAATTTATTTGTAGAAGGAAAGATCTTCTACACTCAAAGTTTAATATATAAGACAGGTGGAAGGATAAAATACAATACATACATTCAGACTACTATAAAATTACAAGGGTCTTATACAGTTTAGCCAGCATACATGAAAAATTAAGTGCAAGTCACCTAAGTTTCGAATTGTTATTTGAAACTTCAAGCATACTTTGAAGGAAAAAAAAGAAGTTGGCCTTTTAGGCTTCTACTGCTATTCTTACAAGGCACTATTTTGATTTGCCCACCTATTTTTGAATGCCAAATCGTTAGATGTTTAAGCATCAACAACTCTCCATATGTAGATGAACCTTGCTAATTGCATATGCCCTATGTCAGAGGGCAACCCCACCGAGATGGAGGCAACCTGTAAGGGGGTAATAGCCCAATGACACTTGCTAACCAAGTACTGAGAAGAGCAGAGCTCAGTAGACTAGTATCACCACAGGGAAACTTGAATAGTGTTGGCTTGGAGGATTGAATGCAAGGATTGTTGGGTCAAACTTTGACTGGAACACCTTGTAAACACAGAGAGAGAAATCATCTTCGACTGATCACATACCAACTCTTTTACCCAATGCGTTATTCCTTGAGACTAGGAGGACCTTGTTATTTATTATATATATATATATATATATATTTCTTGGTATTTGCAAGTGGGAAAATTCTATCCCAATGGACAGAACCATGTTTGCTCTTTAATTTCATAAATTCGCTCCATTCATGAAACTCATATTCACGTTTTTCAAACTAATTGATTTGTGACCAAACAAAATACTAGCAACATCAAGCATTTAATTGGTCCTTTACATCACCAGAATACTAGATTTGAGCAAACAGCACATATAACCCTTAATTTCGCACCCATAAATTTCTTTAATTCTAGATTTGAGCGAACTTAAGTTTGGGTTTGGAGTAAAAATAGAGTGAGGTGAGGATTTGAAGGGAAAATCTTACATTCAAGTTTGGCGAAGGAAGTCCAATGTTGCTTGTTCGTTGGTGAGGAGTGATGGAGAAAGAGGAGAGATGAGCTACAGAGGATCAATAGCGAGACGGCATAGAAGGATGTCGACAGAGGCTAGCGGTGGAGGACGGCAACGAAGGACGGCGAAAAGGGGCTGCAAGGCGTAAGGGGCGGCGAGGAGTGAGGGGCGGCGAGGAGTTAGGGTTTTCAGTGAGTGTGAGTGAGAGTGAGGAAAGAAAGAGAAAAAAATATCCCAGGTCTAAAGGAAATTTGGCCAAAGTAAATATAAAAATAAAAAATAAAAATAGCTAATTTGTTCAATTTAAGAAATTAGAAGTATGATTGGATCAATTAATTTTATTCGGTATTTGTTGCCGGAAATTATAGAATAAATAAACTATATCATGTATCGCACTCAGGATTAGTTATCATTTTATCCTTTTAGAACTGGATAAATATATTTCACCCCTGTAAGTAGTATTATTTTATCTCATGGTTGCCGGATAACAAAATGAATATAAATTTTTTTTTTTATTTTAATATTTTTCTTTACACCTTTTATATAATCAAATTTATTAATGAAAATTTTCAGCCACCCAAAATCACAGTAATTTAACTAATAAAATTTATTTTTTGTATAATATGGTATATTTATTTATTTTTTTATTAAATAAAGATATTTATAAGAAACTTTAATTTTTAAAAGAAAATCAAGTTATATTATATAATATGTTGTAGGGGTGTCCATCCGATCCGATCCGGTCATTTTAAATCATCTACATCCGATCCGATCCGATGTCGATTTTAGGTTTTAGCATCCAATCCAATCCTATACACTTTACTAATCCAATCCAATCCAATCCAATTAAATGTTGATCCGATCTTATTAGAAGTTTAAAATAATATATATTATATTCTTGAAATATTTAATTCTAATGTAAAATAAAAGGTAGAATACTTGTAAATTAAATAAAATTCATTACAAATAAAATTTAAGTGTTCAACCAAATAGTTTCAAGTTCAAATGTCTATTGTCTAACAAATAATACATAATTAAACCAAATGACGAACCATACATGATTAAACTAAATATTAAATAATAAATTAAGATTAAATAATTTTAAAGTGACCCCTTGTGTACATTATATTATCTTAGCAATGAGGAAGAGACATGTGACAACTCTAGCAATGGATTGGATTGGATTGGATCGGTTCCTAGATCACATCAAACCGGAACCGATCCAATTTGTTTCGATTTTCAAATAACCACTGTTTGTTAGTCCACCAATGAGAGATATACCCTTAGTGACACACTCTATATACATACGTGTAATGTAATTCTTACTAATTATTTACACTAAGAAGATGCATTTGGTACAGTGGTTAATGAATGTGTTATTCGTATCCCTCAATTAACATCATTTTGTAGCAATTTTCAATGCTACATTAATAATATAAATTATCACTAAGGGTATATATATCATGTGCTGCTATTAAGATTATAATTATGTATTTTTCTGCTAAAAGATATACAAACATTTTATTTTAGTTGCATTGGTGACTCTATGTGACTAAGTGCTACTATTTTGTTATAAATTAAATATACATGCAAGACATAATTGCTTTACTTATCTATTTGAATTGCACAAACTAAAAAGTTTTCGTGTTTTAGTAGTATAACTAATGTTAAATTTAATTTTAGTATAATAATGAGTATTATAAAATAGAATTTATGAAAAACTATTACAAATTTAAAAAATATCCATTATGTACTTTGTTTGAAAAAAAAAATTAATAATAGAATTATTAAGTTATTGAATATTAGTTATCAAAAGGTTTAATTGTCATGCTTTCAAAAATGAAAATAGTATATTTAAAATATAATATAACATATAAATTTTTCAAAATAATAATTCATAAGAGTCAAAATAGAATTGTTTTGAGAAAAATGGGATCTAGGTACAACACATAATTTTCATTCAAATTTCAAAAATCTTCATAAAAAGTAAAAAAATAAAAAATAATTTATTTAATTTCAAAATTTTTTTTTTTTAAAAATTGGATTGAATTTTAAATTTTTTTCAAAAAGTTTACAAAACTATGGCGGGAAGTTTAAAATAATTCAAAATTCACTTTTCAAATGGGTGGGAGATTTGGTCAAAGGGTTGGAGAGAGAAGATGCAGATAGGTACAATTTTGCCACTGTAATGAGCAGTACCAAATAAGTACGGCCTTAATCCATGCCAAAAGCGTTGCAAGAACTACCAAAATTTGGCACGGTAAAAGGCCGTGCCAAATGTGCGTGCCAGTTAGCGAGAAATGGTGTAGTGATAATACACTGAGCCTAAAGCCAATGCACATAGAACATATGTGTCCATCTTTTTTTATAGAAGATGGATATTTGAGTGGCATCTCTAAGCAAGTGAATTTAGTTGATGACTTTAGGCAGCCAATGAATAACCCACTTGGATAGAGTTACGATCAAGGTTGGGATAATCATTCAAATTATTCTTGTCAACTAAGCCAATCCATGAATAATTTAGGAGGTCAAACAATGATCACGCCGCATCAAAACCTGCCTAGTTTTCAGACCCCTATGCAAGCATTTCCTCCCCAACAATCGTGTCCACCACCAGTTTATGTCCCAACAATTCTTATATTTAGAAGACACTTTGTAATCCTTTTATAAAATTGACTTGCCAAAGCATTGAAGCTACTAATCAAGCAGTGCAAGAAGCAACTAGGTCTAATACCGAATCCATTGTGGAATTAAAGAATCAAATAGACCAATTAGCTAGCCAATTAGGAGAGATCAAATATAAGCTTCCAAAACAACCTGAACAAAATACAAAAGGGGGAGTTATTATCATTAATAACTCTAGTTCATCTCATGAGCAAGTCCATGTGATTATGACCCTTCGATCAAGAAAGCAGGTTGATAACAAAGTTCAAATGCCGGATGTTGAAGAAGAAACTCAAAAAGAAGAAATACCCACCAAGAGTGTGGAAAGTCCTAAAAAGAGTGACCCTAAGGATACCCATCCCGTTGCTAATGATCCTTTTTCCTAGGAGTTTTATACCTAGAGCATCGTTTCCACATAGGTTAAAATGTCCCAAAAAAGTAGACCCAAATGGTGATATCTTATAAATGTTTAAATAAGTGATAGTGAACATTCCCCTTCTTGATGTAATTAAGCAAGTCCTTTCATATGCTAAATTTTTGAAAGACCTTGTAACGGTTAAGAGAAAAACCACAACTCCAAAGAAAGCATTTTTAGCTGAGCAAGTTAGCTCCACAATTCAATGTAAAGTTCCCATCAGATTTAACGATCCAAGTTGTCCTACAATTTCCTGCAAAATAGGTGACAATTTTATTGAGCAAGCTTTGTTAAATTTAGGAGCGGCTATGAACTTATTGCCATATTCAATTTTTAAGCAATTAGGTTTGGGAGAATTGAAGCCTACACCAATGACAATCCAACTAGCTGATAGATCTGTTAAATTCCCTAGAGGTGTCATTGAAGATGTTTTGATACAGGTTGAGGCATTTTACTTCCCAGTGGACTTTATAATCCTTGACACACAAACTGTTCAGAACACAAAATGCCAAATCCCTATAATCCTTGGTCGACTGTTCCTCGCTACAGCCAATGCGTTAATCAACTGTAGGAATGGACTAATGAAAATTAGTTTTGGGAATATGACTGTCGAGTTTAATGTCTTTGATACAAGTAAGCACCTCCAGGAAGAGGAAGTTAAAGTTGTGAACATGATAGGTAATTGGGTGTTTGATGGAGGTGGTGACGAACTTGAAGAAGATTATACAGCTTTATTAGGAGATGAAATAAATGCAAGGCCGGCTTGAGGGAATTTGGGGCCCCAAGCAAAAATTAGGACCTCGTACCATTTTCTTTTTCTTCAACAAAACAATCTCAAAATCATAATATTTAATAATTTGAAACCAAAAAACTCCAAAAAATAGAATCAATCAATTACTAAATTTAAAATAAAATAATAATTAAGGCAACAATTAACATAAAATTTATAGATAAATCTTCATTTGAAAGTGAGGGAGTTGGTTTATTTTAACTTACAAAATGCCCCTCAAATTTTATTCTTTACAATTAGATACCTAAAGTTAATATTTTTTTTTTTGGTGCATCTCCCCAAATGGGGCCCTAGGCATTTGCCTAGGTTACATGGCCCTCTAGCCGGCTCTGAATAAATGATCCAAAATTTCATGAAGAAGCAAGAAGAATGCTGAGTATGGAAGAGGAAAGGTGGGAAGTAGAAGTTAATAACTTTTTATTTTTAGAGATTGATAGCGATGAAGATAAATCCTCTGATAATATAAAGTTAGGGTTGAGTTTCCCATTTAATCCTTGTATATCTGAATCATGTTCTATTGACTTATTACTTTTAAAGGCATTTTACACGCCCTATGATTCCGTGTTTCCATCTGTTGAGCTTTTTGAGGCAATTTGTCCTCTCTCTTCCGATCTAAAGCCTGATTTAGGCCATCAAAACTATTAAATAATTGGTTTAAGAAGTGTGTTTTTGTTGTGATTATTATATCTGCTGACCTTCCACCTGATAAATTTACAATTTTTTTAATTGAATTAGATATTCTGCTTTTCATTGTTCCATACTAACAAAAGTGCAGGTATAATTTTCATCAACTCTAAATTTTTGAAAAGCGTACTTCATTGTATAGTCTCATTATTCTTTATTTTGATTGAATACTAGAAAGGTATGTCGGTGAAATGCAATTTTGATTAAGATTCTTGATGCTACTTAATCCAAAGAGCTATAGACCATAGGAAGTGACTTAGGCTGTCTTTGGTAGCCTATATATAGCCTAATCCTACCTATACATTTATATCACTAGTCACCCATTTCAATTTTATATTAGCCTTTTTTTTGTTAACCTGGTATCCTTACCCTACTCCAAGTAGGAGTTTAACTCACATTTATAGTCTACTCTTTATCTAGGAACGTGTTGAGATTATTTATTTTATGAATAGGCAATAGTGAAAAGTGAGCTTGAAAAAAAATATGAAAGAAGAAAGTAAAAAAGGAAAAAATAACAAAAAAAAAGGTTATGAAATCTCCTTCAAATATTAAAAGAAAAATAAATGTGTATGTTGGAGGTAAATCCACAATTGCGCTCCTCTCCGTGGTGAATCCGGAGGGTATATCCGGTGTGCAGGTTATCCAATGCCGTGGCGCTGTAATGGTCGTTGGGTACAAGGAAATAAAGTTGCGCCTTCGCTAACAGCTATAGCTTTTGGCGCAATGGTAAGCGCTTGATCCTCACAATTGGTATCAGAGCAGGTCACGGGTTCGATACCTGGGGCGCGCCATTGTGGGGGGGGGGGATTGTTGGAGGTAAATCCACAATTGCGCTCCTCTCCGTGGTGAATCTGGAGGGTATATCCGGTGTGCAGGTTATCCAATGCCGTGGCGCTGTAATGGTCGCTGGGTACAAGGAAATAAAGTTGCGCCTTCGCTAACAGCTATAGCTTTTGGCGCAATGGTAAGCGCTTGATCCTCACAGTGTAAAAAAAAGGGAGATGTAAAAACAAATTGAAAAAAAAAGAAAACAAAAAGCTCAAATGAAGTCAAAGTTAAGCCCAAAAGTATTAATTTTGTATCTCAATGTATTTCTTAGATCTTTGAACTCTTATATACCTTTACCCTAAGCTTTACATTATAACCCGAAAAAGTTCTAATGATCCTTTGGATACGGTTTAGAGGTGAAAGTGGTGGAAGGGATCCATTTATGCATTTCACTTTTTTAGTGGGATGTATCTATTCATGAGACTACTGCTATTCTTTAATTTATAGCGTTTTTCATATATACATGCGATATGCTTTTGAATTTGCGTACATCTACTCTTTATAGCCTGCATGTAATGAAAGCATTTACACCCTATCCTCTAGTGTTTAATTTGTTGAGTGTATGTTACGTGAGAAATTGAGTTAAAGCATAGTTTTGAATGAAATTTGAAAGTTTGCTTACCTTAATATCAATGATATTATGTTGTTGTCAATTCACACACGCACGGTGAGGATTGGTGAGAATGAAATATTTTAGTAATCTTGCTAGTTTAAGAACTTTGATGTTGCATGCGTGTACATTGCCTAGCAGGTGGGTGTTTTGATGTCTTTGTTGAGTTAGTTGCATTGGTAAAAAAAGGGAATCAAAATCTTAAAGGAAAAAGAACCATTGTATTGGAAAACTTGGACTTAAGAAAACAATTTATTTTAAAATTTTTGCTTTGCTCGAGAACTGCCAAAGTGTAAGTTGAGGGAAATTTGATGAACCAAGAAATTGGTATAATCTTTTATGTTACTAATATGTTATTTTTAATGCTTTACGGGTGTTAGAAAAGAATTTGAAGAAGATTGAGAAAATTAGAGAAATTAAAGTGTGTGAAGATACCTAAAATCGGTCATTGCTTTTGAAAGCATAAATTTTTATTTGGAACTCTAAACAATGCAATTCTTGAGCCTAATTTGAAGAGAATTTCGAGAGATACAACTTTGCAGTTCAACACTTTTTCAAATTCAATCATCTTGAGGTCCGAAATTGCGACACAAAAACCAACAACGTAAAAAGACAAAAACACAAAATATCCTCAACTATAGGCCCAAGCCCATTTAGCCATCCTAATAGATACTAATCAAAGAAATGCCCAGCGTACTTTTAAATAGAAGGCAGGGCCCAAATCCAAGTAAATTGCCATTAAAGATCATTAAACATATTAAAGCTCACGAGGAATAAGCCTCCTAAAGCCATCAATTGATTTTAAAAAGAGGGGAGATTGTAGCAGTTAAGGAGAGAAGGCAGCCGCAGCAACAGCCGAGCATCTCTTATTCTTATTCTTCTTTTTCAATTTTCTTTTTTTCTTTTTTTTTAAGACTAGAAGATTTACTTAATTTCATGTCAAATAATTTTTTTTTATTTTTTTTCTATTTAATTTATTCTATGCTATCGTAAATTTGTGCTAGGGTTAAGATGAGTATATTTAGTTGATTTCCTTACACGTGTTCATGCCAATTGACTCTACCAATTTAATTCTTTAATGTTAAATATAATTCTTCCTATTGGATGCCTATTTTAATTGACAAAAAATAAAGTTAAATTCTCATTATTTTTTGTTGAATTCACCTTGTGATTTGTTAAGAGCGGATATAAGGTGTATTTTGACGGATATACTATTTCTGTGAAGAATTACAATTTAATTTTACAAATTAATTAGACTTTGAATGGTTTTATTTTTCGCATTTAATAGATTCAAGAGATCAAATTAGCGTGAGATAAGAGTATAGTTTATGTGCATGAATACTTAGGAAGATGACAATAAATATATGATTTCAAAATCCTAGTCAATTAATTTATTAATTTTATTATCTTGCTTTATATTGTTTACTTTAGTTTCATTACTTTAGTTTACTTACTTTACTTTATTAAATTTAATTTGCTCTATTTAATTTGTTTGATTATCATAAACTTTCTTAATTAGATTTGGAATTAGTGAAAAATTAACAAGACAAAATTTAAATATATTGTGTGAATCTTTGTGGGGTCGACCTCACTTATACGCTATATTAGAAATTGATTCGTGTGCTTGCAAGTATATTAAAATTTAACACAACAATAAGTAGGGTAGAAACACTTATAACAAAGTATTTTATAGAAATACCCTACACGTATGCTATATAATGTTCATATTGGGAACACTATTGTTACTCTTAATGGAAGCCGACGGGTCCTCATGTCGGCCATGGTGGAGGTGAGCCCAACATCACATTCACACTATTAAAGTTGAATCTTAGAAACTCCATTTTTTCAACTTTCCGGATCAAACACTATAGATCGTTTAAAAAAAAGGTTTGAAAATGATTGAAAAGATTTTAACTTTATGAGATGATGGGAAAATATTAGAGTTCGTTACATGTTCACCATAATTTTCTTATTTTTCATGGAATTTTATACTTAATTACCAACAATCTCAGGAATTTTATTCAATTTAAAACCTGAAAAATATAAGAATATTTCACCAAATTAAGCATATATTTTTTAACTCAAAAAAAATCAGTAGTACATATTTTCAAATCATTCCCAACTTTTTTATGGAACACCCTATAAGTCATAAAATAGTACCGGAAACCATGTAACTCAAAGAAAGATAAAATAATGAGAATGTGTCTGAAATGATCAAATTAAAACATTTATGTAACTCCCCATAAGCATGATATTCATTATGGATCACTCTCAAACATCTTGACACCCCCACTCCCCCCCCACCCCCCAAAAAAAAAAAAAAAAAAAAATTCCCCACCACCACACCCACTCTTCGCTCTTTATATATAGATTAGGTCGTAACTGTAATAAAGTCACTATCAACTTTAAAAAAATATTTTAAATCTTAAGTACACAATTATCCATCTCTTACATATTTTTAAAATTTAGTACCCCTTATTATATAGATACGTATGTATATAAACAAACATATATAATTATCTATCACTCAACAATTCAGTTAGTTCAAAGTTCTTGTTTTCCTGCGTACTTGAAACTCATTTATTAAGCCTTATTAAAAGCCTCTGTTTACATTACCTCTATTTCTCTCCGAAAACAGAGGTCATTAAACACTCTGTCTCTCTGAAATTTTTTGTTACTTTACATGGTATAATTGCAAGTATAGACCGAGTTTTTACTCGCTTACTAACTTGAAGGACCAAGTACTCTTGGAAATATAAACCCACAATTTGTAAAGTATTCCAAATATAAGTTCTACATACGGTACAATAAAATAATCGCATAAGAGTAGAACACTAGATTGAGAAGCAAAACAAGCCATCATAAGTTGCAATTAGTGGTGCTACATTAGTGTGTGCCCGATGCAATCGCAAATTAGATATATGTGCTTTAAAACTAAAAGAAAAGCTCAATAATAGTAAGTGGCCTAGCAGTTATAGATCATTCCAAAATTATGGGAAATTAAATGAAAGATAATTCCCGCATGTAGAAGATGGAAGTATACTAAAGTACAAACTATAAGAGTTAATTTTTTATAAAGTTTTAAGCCAAGAATTGCTGCCAAAACTTTTGTAGTTGTCATATACTGATCCATCAAGTTCATTGGTATGCATTTCATCACATAAATTCAGTAACATTAATCATTGAACTGATTAAATGCATATTTATTTAGTAGTGCACGCTACCTAGAAAACTGGAAGACCCCACAGTAACAGAAAAGCAAGTTTAATGAGTCATTAGGCAAAGGAATGTAACATAAGTAGGACAAAAACCATATATATCATAAAAGGTACTTGGAATGACTTAAAAAGCAGTTTCCCAAACATTTGGAGCATACACTGCTCCATAAGCAACGGGATGTGTACAAAACCTTATTTTAAATTTTGCTGCTTAATATAAAGATGGATAGGTAGATGTGCGCAGAAACTTGTGAATGTATATTTATAGTGCTAGCATGAACCTAAGAAGTCATAATAATAACACAATAACACTAACAAGAACAAGAACAATAGAAGCTAGAATTGATTACATGCTTCATCTAGGACCTGATAAGATTGATGCAGCTGGCGGAGTTGATAGTTGTGCTGAATTGGCTTGTAGATGGGATTCATCAGTAGGTAGCATAGTTGCAAAGCAAAATTCAGAAGCGGGGCCCAAATCCATTGAACCTTCTAAAACCTTCAATATTGTTAATATTGACGGCCTCGTGTTGTGAGCCTGCAAACACCATATCCCAATCTTTATCATCTCCACCGCTTCTTCTTTTTGGAACTGGATATTCTCAAGGTATCCATCAACTAAATCATGCAACTGATCATTTTCTGCCTTTTCCCTCACTACATTAATCAATGGGCGCGACTGAGTTGAATCCAAATTCTTCCGCCCAAACACAATTTCAAGTATTACGATGCCAAAGCTGAAGACATCAGCCTTTACTGAGATGTTGGTACCACTAAACAATTCGGGGGCCACGTATCCTGGAGTTCCCTTCAATACAGTTAGCACTTGGCTTTGATCCCTATCAATCAACTTTGCTAACCCAAAATCAGAAATTTTGACATTAAAATCCCCATCTAGAAGAATGTTTTGGGGTTTTATGTCAAAATGAATGATGCTTGGATTGCAGAGGATGTGAAGATACTCCAGCCCCTTAGCTAACCCCATGATTATCTTCCTCCGAATTTCCCATCCAAGAGCTTGTGTTCTCTCTGGATTGAAGATCCATTTATCCAAAGATCCATTACACACGTGCTCGTAAATGAGGAGTCTGTTTGATTTCTCAGCACAATAGCCAATCAGCCTCACCAAATTGAAATGATTAATGCTCCCTATGGTATTGACCTCAGCAAGAAATTCTTTTCTGCCTTGACCAATGGAGTCTAAGCATTTCACTGCAACTTTGGTGCCATCGGCCAAATCTCCCTCATAAACAGACCCAAATCCTCCTCTTCCAAGCTTTACTTGAAAGTCCCATGTTGCAGATTTCAACTCTAGAAATGGGAATCGTTTCAGTGCTCCAATCACTTGATCGTCTCCCTCTTCCTCCTCCATGTTGTTCCGGTTTATTCGCATTTTGTAGTAATAACAAGAAACAACAAGAATGATCACAAGACCAACTGAAAGAGTGGATACTAATAGAGCAACCAAAGTTAACTTTCTTTTATCTTTCGGAGCCTGATTGTGAACCTTAATTGAAAGATCCTGATTTTGAACCTTGATAAATGTGACAGCGTCACTATAGTCAATGGATTTTAAAGAGTGCAGCTGTGATTGTAAAGAACAACTTCCAGATGAGAAAAAGGCGGCTTTGCAAGTGCAGTTGTCCAAACATGCCTTTTTACAATTATCTCTATCCATTTTTGAGTAATGGAACTTGAAATTGAAGTAAGTGACCTCATTGAGCTCTAAAAAGGTGTGGAGATGTGCATCTTTGCAGGACAAGGGGGTAACTGGTCTACCAGGACAACTACAAAGCCCATTTTCCGAGCAAATCCCGTAATTGCCACACACTGTAGGGTAATCACAATTACCCTCACTCCCATCGAAGATACTGAGTGGAGCTATTTCCTGTGATTCATTATAACAAGGTAATTGATAAACATTTAGATGGCCATTAGGTTCCAGCCTTATATATTGGAAACGATGCTCTGCACTATTGAATTTAAACAATGCATTGTTTGAGAATACTTCAATGCTGCTGTAATCATAGAAATAATAAGAATAGTCTACACTGAAAGACTTATATTTTTGTGGGGGATCAGAATTAATAAAAGCGTCGAGGTAATAACCGTCCTCCACGGTAAGAGAGAACAAACCTGTACGGAAGTTGGACGAGGAATTGGAAGAGGTAAGACCTTTGTTAGAAGAAATGTTTTGGTTGGGGAGCCAAGTGTCAGTTGGGTAGTCAAAAGACTGCCATATCACATTGTCGTTACTGTCGAGAAGCATCAAGTTCGCTCCATCACTAATATTCAATTGAGTAACCGGGAGAGCAGAAGTGTTGGTGGACCAGACGAGAGTACCATCAACATCCTTCAATTCCAAGCCGCTGTCGGCTGTGAAATGTAGTGTAGCGTTCACTCTTACTGGGTTGTCTCTGTTTGCACACCATAAGACAACTAGCTCATCGAATGGCTCCAGTGGTAACCAAGCTATAACAAGAAAGGAACCATCTTTTATAGCATTATTACTTCCGTTCTGGAAAAATCCAAAAACGAACGTAGATGTGTACTCGTATGTACTAATTAAAAGGATAGGCATAAAATAACATTTATAATTGTCACCACAATCCCAATTATATGTAGAATCGTGGAATCGGTTAGACCATGACTGATAAAGGTTCGTAGACGAATTTAAACTAAGAGAGGAGTCTAAGCTGTAGGAAAAATGGGGAAGGAGGAGGAGAAACAGATGAAAAACCATCCAACACTTGAAAGAATACATAGTTAATTAAAATGTCTCCATAACCATGAATGAACATATATTTGTTCTGTGGTGAGCAGTGATTTGGGGAATGTTGACTAAGAACATATATTTTTCAATTCAAAAATAAATTTATAAAATGGAAAATGGGCTTGTCTAAGAACGTCTTTATAGAATTATTTTTTTAAGATATTGGAAAATCGAGTTTGTGCGAGAATGTTTTGTGCAAAGAAAATACGTGATAATATTTTTATAAATTAAGGGCTTAATTTTACCAAACTTCAAAAGAATTGCAACTTAACTTTGAATTTTCGGATTATAATTCTTGAAGGTATGTCCAGTCAACTCCAATAGTCATGCAAATATGATTAAGAAAGTATAGCTACAATTATCTTGCAAATAAACCAAAGGAAGATATTAATTACATCTCATTATGTAATGACCTCCACATATAACAAAATTATATCTACTACGACTTCTGAGGTTTACCTTTGAAAAGGGAAAATGGACCTGAATTCCTTATTTTATTTTTTATTTTTTTTAATTGGACTAGTTTACAACTAAGAAACTGTGTTTACTGATTTTGTTCCTCAACCTACTGTCTAGCAGGAGGACTAAAATGAAAATATATATATCTATATTATAAAACAAGGATTTTTTGTAATAAAATAATAAATCAATCCAACGTCTCATATTAATTTATAATGGTGTTAACACTTTTAGACCATTAGATCATTTTTATACCTCACAACAAGATGTCAAATCAACTTAACATTTACTCACACACTAAATATATACACAAATATAACTCTTACATCTCTCTACTTTTCTACAACATTTCTCTCTCATCAAATTTTTAAAAAACTTTTAAATGCCATAACTTTAAATTTACAAATTCAACTTTAATAAAATTTATATATTTAAAATATGTTCGTCAACATCTACAAAACAAGATCCATTGTGATTATTAAATATGTCTAAAAAAATTCAAGAAAAAGTTACAAAACATTACAAATATAATGGCATATAAAACTTATAAAACATTACAAATATAATAGTATACTTAAAGTATTTTTAACTCATTAGTTATTAAAAATATACATTTCTCTCTCATCAAATTTTAAAAAACCTTTCAAATGCTATAACTTTAAATTTACAAATCCACCTTTAATAAAATTTAACGACATACTTAACGGATTTTTAACTCATTAGTTATTGAAAATATTACACAATGAATAAAAGATACTGAAATAAAATTAAAAATAAGTGTCGATGCAATTTTTTTATATTAGTGTCCAACTTACCTCAGATATAATATTTTTTCTTTTAAATATACTAATAACACCATTACAATATAAAAGGATCGAAGCAATTTTAGGGCGATAATTTTTTATATTACAATTCGATCTGCTTCGAATAAAATATATATATATATATATATTTTGCTCTTTTAAATACACTCATAACATCATTACATTATAAAACGGTTGATGCGATTTCAGGTTTAATTGGACAAGTAAGACACGTCTCGAGTGAGGACGGTTATATTTTTAGTTAGACATGTTTCGTTTTTGCGATGCCTTATCTATTTTCATTCCTAAATAATATACAATCATACCTTATCTGTTTTATTCTTTTTATCGTGCCGGACGGCACGGGTATACCCTAGTATATATATATTTTACAATCAATTTTATATATTGCTTTGTGATGACCCACTCTTCCGATGTGGGATTGATAATCTCAACACGTCCCCTCACGTGTGGCGTAATTTTTTAGCCTTGATTGGGTGACGTGGAGCCCGCCTGTATGGCGTAAGATGAAGACGGCCATTTCTGAACAGCGAAGTCGATCTTATATATTGTTTTGTGATGATCCATTATTTTGATGTGGAATTGATAGTCTCAACACGCCCCTCACGTGTGGCGTAATTTTTTAGTCCAACACGTGTATTAATTGGGTGACGTGGAGCCCGCCCGAATGGCATAAGATGAAGACGGCCGTTTTTAAACGGCGAATACGATCTTATATATTGCTTTGTGATGATCCACTCTTTTGATGTAGGTTGATAGTCTCAACACGCCCCTCACATGTGGCGTAATTTTTTAGCCCAACACATGGATTGATTGGGTGATGTGGAGCCTGCCCGTATGGCATAAGATGAAGACGGCCGTTTCTGAACGGTGAAGTCAATCTTAATGAACCAACGGGGATCTACAGGTTGGATGCTCCGAAATCTAACAAATTGTAATTTGGTAAATTTTAAATCCTTATTAGTGTTAAAATGCATGTCGAGTGGCACCAACTTCACTTCTCACGTTTCTTCACCTCTTCACGTCTTCCACTAAGCATGTCCAGTCAACTCTAATAGTCATACAAATATGATTACGAAAGTATAACTACAATTATCTTGCAAATAAACCAAAGGAAGATATTAATTACATCTCATTATGTAATGACATCCGTATATAACAAAATTAAATCTACTACGACTTCTGAGGTTTACCTTTGAAAGAGGAAAATGGACCTGGATTCCCTTTTTTATTTTTTTAATTGGACTAGATTAGAACTAAGAAACTGTGTTTATAGATTTTGTTCCTCGACCTGCTATCTAGCAGTAGTAGTAAAATGAAAAAAACATATATATTTTACAATCAGTTTTCACCCTTTCTAGCGAGTTCTTGCAGAATCGCGACATAAGTTATTATTTTGTAGTCGACTGTAATTTGGTAAATTTTAGATCCATGTTAGTGTTAAAATGCATATAGAGTGGCACCCACTACACATCTCATATTCCTTCTCCTCTTCACTTCTTCCACTAAGCATGTCTAGTCAACTCCAATAGTCATACAAATATGATTAAGAATGTATAACTACAATTATCTTGCAAATAAACCAAAGGAAGATATTAATCACATCTCATCATGTATTGACATCCATATATAACGCAATTATATCTACTACAACTTCTGTGGTTTACCTTTGAAAAGGGAAAATGGACCTGGATTCCCTATTTTATTTGTTTAACTGGACTAATTTACAACTAAGAAACTGTGTTTACTGATTTTGTTTCTCGACCTGCTGTCTAGCAGGAGGAGTAAAATGAAAAAAATATATATATTTTGCAATCAGTTTTCACCCTTTATAGCAAGTTCTTGCAGAGTCGCGACATAAGTTATTATTTTTAGTCGATTGTAATTTGGTAAATTTTAGATCCTTATTAGTGTTAATTTGCATGGAGATGTGACAACCATTTTGTAATTCGAAAATAAATTTATTTTTTTTTCGAAATCTTAAATTCCTGTATTTTTCTAGAGTATACATTCTATTTTGTCTCACTTTCTAGAGTAGTGTTAACATGTGTTAAATATGTTATTAATAAAAAGAATTAAGCTTAATTTGCATAAGAATCAGTATAGCATTAAATGTATGTTAGATTTTTATTCTTTCTTTATTTAAATACTTATGTCTTTAATTAGGTCACATGGTAACACTACCCTATTTTCTATTACATAAAAAGTAGACTAACAGTTATTTTTCTTTTGTAATAAATCACAATAAACTCCCAACTATCTTCTAAAACTTTCCTTTAGCATAACTCTCGTAAGTCGTATAAGCTTTATAATCATTTAATTCAGTTAACCAAAATGGATAAAAGGATATAAATACCACGATGAATAGAATTCTTTGACCATAAAATATTCAAATATAATTTATTTATCAGTAATTAGTAATATATATTATCCTGATTGGAACTAGAGGCAGCAAATTCTAAACAACAAAGTTTTATGTTCCAATAATCATAGCATAAATAATAAACATTTATATCATTGCTTATTGAAATTATAAGATAATATCCGGGGCCAACTAAAATCCCCTAGATATATTTCATTTTTTTTTCTTCTATATAATTCAATTTTGTTTAAGCAATGGTAAGAAAAAAAATTCATGAAAAAAAAGAGAAAGTTAGAAAGAATATGCCACTAAATTGCTCATCACTTTTTCATAGTTGTCATAAGTTTAATAGTGTTTTGAAAAAAATTAATCCATCTTTTTATCAAATGTATCCTTTCAAGTAATAATTTTTCGATCTGAAATAATAAAATAATAAAATAATAAAATTAATTAACGAGGACTTATTTTCAAATCCATCTTTGTTGAGATAAACTAACACCATTATCTCGAATATAATACCTATATATATATAGTATAATTATCTCCTTACTAGTTTGTGATTTTTGAAATAGAATTCATATAATCTGAGCATAATAAATTTTGCGTTTACTTACTTATTGCTTATCTTTTTATTTATTTAATTGAATAATAATGGTAATAATGTAATACCAGTATCCCATTTTCCGTGGAAATCCTTCTTTGATTTTCGGCTAAACTTAAATAGCCACTTTGAATAATGAATTCTCAATTAGAGTTCTTTTTGGATAATTCAAAAACCTCTAGCATGTCATATTAGGCATACGAAGTTTGAAAGATCAATTGTTTCATTATTCGCAAGTTTTGATATTACACAATTTTTAAATCTTTTGCCAATTTTGAGATGCCATAACTTCTTTATTAGATATCCAAATAAGTCCCCATTGGCTCCCAAAGTTTTGTATCATTCCCCTCTACAACTTCTGTGTTTGGCTCGGAACGAAATTCTAGCATCTTGGGAGTTTGAGAGGCCAAAAATCATATGAACTTAGTGTAGTGGCTCCAAGATCGATCTTGGGCTATCTTGGAAGGAAAATTCTTGGCTGAGAGCTCCAAAGATCGATCTTGGACCCCCAAGATCGATCTTAGCGCCCTAGAGTAGAATTTTGACCAGTTTTGAACTTATTTTTCTCCCATTTAACCTCAGTTTTTTCACAACTTCGACCCATACACCCCATACATGCCTAAAGGGCTTTAAAGAGAGGTGGGGGGGGGGGAGATCTTAGATGTAACATCATGTATTTATATTAATGTTAATCATGTTATGTTAACTCCTTGATACATTTATGAATAAATAGGAGGTTTTGGTTCTTTGCGATTTGTTAATTTTAGCTAACTTTGAGCTATCGTAATTTCTTCGTTGCTAACCCGATTAAGGTTTTGTTCACGCACATATCTAGTATTTATACCAATCTACAACTTTCGTGTTTTGACCGAAAACTAATTCGCACTTCTTATGGGTCAAAACAGGGCCCAAAGTAGGTCCATCCCTAAATTCTGGTCATTCGGTAGAGCTTCTGCAGAGCGCTGTCTTCGATGAATTTTTGGGAAACATCTATCCAAACTTTTGGAAAACTTTCCCTCAGAAAGTTGTAGAGCTTTGAAATACCTTTCCGTGGACGTAAAGAACGTCTCAATCGGAGTTCCGAGCGAAAAGTTATGACCAAAACAAAAACAGTGCTCTAGGGCCCAAAAAATTAAAGCGCGGACCGGTATGGCATTTTTAGCATACCGGTTCGGCACCAAATTTTTGGGAAATTTGTGCCCCGCGGACCAGTATTCGATATTTGGCATACCGGTCTGCCAGTTAACTTTTTCCACCGACTTAAGCTCATTTTAAGCGCGTTTTAGCTCATTTTCATCCATTTTTCGACCCAAACTTTTCCACACACTAGGAGAGCTTTCTAGAGGGTTCTAGAGAGAGAAAGGAAGAGATTTCTACGCATTAATCCTTCCGCATCAATGACTTAAGCTCAAAAGCATCCGAATCACTTCAACTTCACTATTCATCATCTTCTTCCTTGAGATTCCTTTGGGAGGGATCGGATTCTCTTCTTTCTTCCTTCTATACAACTAATAAACATGAGGTAGGGTTCTATGGCTTTTAAAACTTGATATTATGCTTTATTTACTCGAGAATCATGGTTTTTAATCATTATTTGTATGAAAAACTTGAAGATAAAAAAGGTTTATGTTGTTGTTGATTTATAAAGCTTTGTTTGCATGATTTAAAGCATGATATGCCCTACCCACTGGTCGTACTGTGCTATTGGAATCATATACAATATCTTTTGGTAGTGTGGATATTATTGTGGGAAAAAAAGAAACTATTAATTGATTTATATACACTAAGAGATATAGAATTGGATGTACTTGAGTGGGTGTGGCATAGTTTGCTTGATGTTTGTATAAATGAGCATGTTTGCGTACTGTATACATCATAATTGTGTCAACCAAAGGTTCGAAAATATCATGGTAAGTTTTGGATCAATTTCTCGGTTCGTGGTTCTATTATTGGCCTTTGTGAAGGATTCTATGGTTCGCGAAAAAGATGGAGAGATAGTGATATCAATATGGTGCTTGCCGAGATGGGAAAAATAAGCAGGGCTCGGTGCTCTTGGGTTGAAAAGCTCTAAACCCCTGGGGGAGCAATGTTTGACCGCCTATTAGCCACCAGTGTGGAGCCCGGGAACATAGGCAAATTGGCAAGGAACTGATGGTTCTGTGGTTATGATTCTATCTGAGGACTTGAGGTCCAAAAAAAATTGTGATATATTGATATTATCTGTGGTCGATGGGCCATGTTGTTCTATAAGGCCATTCAGCCAATTTATGACTGTTATCGGATGGCGGTCGAGCCACCTTGCATTCGGAATCAGCATTGGCATATTCGAGCTACGCGATTCTATGGTTGACACATGGGAGGTAACTTACATTGGCATATGCATTGCATTGCTAAATGAGTAGATGTTTTTCACTGAATTGTGTTTTTTCTGTGAATATTTACCCCTACTGAACGTATAGCTCACCCCGTTGTCTAAACTTATCACAGGTACTCACGAGTCCCAGGAGGACAAAGAAGCCGTGGGATCAGGGACGAAATAAGAGCTCTGATACAGTTCATTTTTATTATGTATGTGCATATGCTTTTCTGGGAAGCCACGGCCGGCCCGAGGATTGTATTTATATTTTTTGGGGAATGCATGTAGTTTGAATTTATATACACGCATAGGTATGATGCATGCTTGAACATGATACTACATTTTTGACATGCCCTACGTCTAGAATACTTGATGTATATGTATTGTTGTGTATTGATTCTCTTCTTATACGCCTATCCTAGTTTTACTAGGATGGGTGAGTAACGCTTCAGGCCTTAAGTACAGGTGTTATCCTGTAGATTAAGGCGGGGGCGTTACATTAGATGTTCTTGTGAGCTTTACATCATTGTGTAAGATTCAAGCCCTAAATCCATCATTTTTTTACTATTCACCATCTTCTACCTTCATTCCTTCAATTTGAGCATCGAGGGAGCTAGGGTTTGTGATGTTCTTGGAGTTTAGCTTCAAAGTTTCAATACAACCTTCCAACCTTATGCTTCTAACTTCATAGAGGTGGGAATGATTAAGCCAAAATATTGTATTTTTATATGTATTTAGGTGGCTTAATATGTATGAATTTGATTTTAATTATCCTAAATTGTTAAGAATTGAGTTTTTATTATGAAATAGGATAATATGTTTGTTTCTAGTGCATTTTACCCTTTTTACAGGTTAAAAATGAACAAGAACGCATCCAGAAGTAAATTCCCCCAAAGTTAGTCATTGCCGGTCAAATTCGGAGCTAAATTTAGTTTAAGAAGTGAAACAAAAGCAATTCTCAAGTTCAATCATAAAGGAAGTAGATGGACGAGACTAAGAGAAGCCGAAAAATCATCCCAAGCGAAGAAAAAGTCATTTGAATTAATTCGGAAAATTTTCGGTTGAATAAGAGATCCACCGCGCGCAACACCTCTGTTCCAGCTATTTCTGGTATTTATCCGTGCAAAATTTGAAGAAAACTCCAGATACAAAAGTTGTAAATCACTGAGTTAGCTATGTGTGGGCGAAAACCGTGCGTCAATCGGAGTTCGGATCGCAAAGTTATGGCTGAAATACAAACAGTGCGCCGGAGGAGCAGATTTTAGCGCGAATGAATAAAGAATTGAAGGTGCAAGAATTTATCGAAAGTGGGCCTAGCCCAGATGGTTCGTGTGAGATGTTCTTTCCTTGTGGTCAAGTTCAAGTCCTATGCACTGCAATATATTTTTGGTCAATTTTCAAGCCCCAAAATAGGCCAAGCCCATGACTCATTAACACACCTAATTAAATTAGGTTTATAATATATAAATATCTATCATCAAATCATCATCAAGGAAGGCAGCCGAACAGTAGTCGTGAGTAGCAACAGGAGCACCAGCCGTGTAACACCCCGTGTTCATATTAATGTTAAGTATGTTGTATTAGATTTCTTTACACTCATGTAAGTGATCTTTTAGTGATTCGGGTCGTCCAAATTAATTTCGGTTGATAAATAGGAAGTTTTGGATTCATTGTGATTTATTAATTTGAGCTAACTTTGGGCTATCGTAATTCCTCCCTTACTTATCCGATTGAAGCTTTGCTCACTTGTGTGTCTATTATTTGCATCATTCTACAACTTTCATGTTTTGCCCGAAAGCTAATTCGCACTCCCCGTGGGTCAAAACAGGGCGAGAAGTAGGCGGGTCGCTAAATTCTGATGGTTTGATAGCGTTCGGCAGAGTGCTATCTTTGGTGAATTTTTGGGAAAAATGTGTCCATAATTTGAGAAAACTTCCTCTTAGAAAGTTTTATAGCTTTGAAATACCTTTCCGTGGACATAAAGAACACATCAATTGGAGTTCCGAGTCAAAAGTTATGGCCAAAATAAAAACAGTGCTCCAGAACCAAAAACCTATGCGCGGTTACTGTAGCAACCGACTTAAAGTCGGTTGAAGCTCGTTTTAAGGTGTTTTTCATCCATTTTCAAACCAACAAGTTCCACTAAACTCCAGAGAGTTCTAGAGAGAGAAAGATAGGTGTTTTTTAGCGTCTCTTACCTATTTTCACTTCCGATCGAAGGATTACACATCGAAAAACATCCGAAACACCTCATAGCTTCCTATTCATCATCTTCTACCTTGAGGAGTCTTTGGAGAAGGCTTGGAGCATCAACTTTCTTTCTTCTTTCTCACGCATAAACTGAGGTAGGGGTATTTTCTTGGTTTTTGAAACTTAATAAACTTGTTTATATGTTTTCAAATAGGTTAATACACATATGTTGGGTTCTTGCTCGATTATTGAAATCGGAAGTTAAATAACATATTTTCGCCACTGTTTTGATTAATTCTAGGCAGATTGTTGATTTCGATTATTGTGGTTATTGATGGTCATATTTTGTGATTAAACCTATTCGGAGTCCTGATATTTGACATTTGTATTTTGGCCTTGGGGATTTGGTACCACTTGATGTGAGTATATTATTTGAAAAATTCTTTTGTGCTTTTCTGTGTCCCATATGAGAAGGGTAGAATCATTATCTTGATAATAAGTTAACAGGTTCTAGCTTCGTTACATCGCTCGCTTGTTGTTTCCTAAGATTGTTTTGTTTGTCTTGCTTTTGGATTAGATTCTACCTCGTGAAAATTTTGGTTAGTCTCCTCAGAAGAGGAGACCAGATGTAATTTGGAATAAAGGTCAAGTTTTCTTCATCGATATAAATTTTTGAAGTAACCTGGTAAGTGGCCAAAATGATTAATCCTCTTCGAGTACGACGAGGCAAAGGATAGTTGTAAATGCCGGTAATAGGGTCACCATAGAGGGGAGTATTCATTCTTGTGGTTTATGGGAAAAGAAGGTTCTCCCGAATAGTATATATCAATATCTATATGGGATTGGTAAAGAGTCGCATACTTCATTTAGTTTTCAGGAATTAAGAAGTTCATTTCCTTCTTAATTGTCTACTAAATCACCTGAGGTAAGGTTTTCAGTATGTGGGAGAATAGTACGTTCACAATATAGTTGCTTTTTCTTGTGATGGGTATATAGAATCTGCAGATGCATGTTGCAGGCATATTTTATATAATGGGTTGCACGTCATAAGTATATATATTATATCTTATATGATATGGTGGTTGGTTATATCTTGTGAAAATCTCATGCTAAAAAACAAGGAAGTTTGTGATGTTTGTACTAATCCCAACTGTACTTTTTACACATGGTTTGAAATTTTTGGATAAATCAAGACGTTAGGTAAGTGACGAGCATATTCTGTGGTAGTGTGAAACTAGTAATGTGGATTATGTTTGATCAATTGTGGAAACTAATTTAATGTGCCATTTTAGAAATTTCTCAAATTAGAAACTTTTGTATCTTGATTGTTTTGGATTTAAATTTATGGATTATGGAACTTTTTGTGGATATAAAGTATTAATCTTTAGAGATGACCTTTATTCACTTTGTGTATATATACGTTTTTGACTTTTTGGACATAGATTAATGATTCTGTGTGACACCTTTGTAAGGGAACCGGTCTTGTGGAATGACTATTGAATTAAATTGGCTATTTAGCTCATGTTAAGAAATTTCATAGCAACCAGAAATCACCTTGCATTGTGGCATAAAGCTATTATGATTTTCCTCTATTACGGAGTAATATTTTGGTTAAGTCTATAGGTGATTGATGATATGCTTTGGAGTAAGATTTGTGTATTATGGGTATATAATAATTGTAGTGGTGTAAATTGAGGTTATCTCAAATTCTTTGTGAGAATGTTGGGGTATATGGTATTATCTTCAACTGAGGTCAGACTTCTATTTGGAAGAGGATCTTGTATAAACGTTTACGGATTGCAGTTGTGGATTATTTATAGTTTAACCATTGAAGCTAAGGAAGTTGAATTAAGCTTGTTGTTCTGGAATGAATTTCAACTATTCTTTGTTTTTATAGTATCCTTCGTCATAAAGATGCCTTACAGGATATGAAATGGTAATCCCATAACTTTTGGGTATATTGAAAATATAGATGGGAATGCAGAAATATTCTCAAAGCCCTTTATGGTTTATTCGATTCTTAAATTTTGATTTGTGATATCTATGGTTGAGTTTTCTTTTATCATGTTTCCTTGTGTGGTAATTCTTGCAATTATAATATGATATTGTTCACTCTTGGGTTGTTAACACCACCTACCTTGCTGACAAGTTAAATTTATCTGAATCCTTGACTAGAGGAATCGAAGGAATTATTTCCTAAAAGTTTGAATTTGGCATATGTTAGGTATATCTTTGTTAAATTTGAGAAAGTCCTTCGAGTCATCGTAGGACATTAATTTTTGGGTTCTATGAGTTTCTCACATGTTGTGAGGTAATTGTGTTCATATAAGTTTTCCAAATATGCACTAAGGAGAGAGATGATTTTGGTATGTTAGGTGCCAACGGATAGATGATGTAAATCTCGTGTAAGTATACACTTTTGGTTTTTAGATCAAACATGAATTGATGACAATGTTAAATAGACTTATGAAAAGTCTGAACAGATATCGGTAATTGGATAAGTTTTATAGTATACATTGGATGAGATGATTATATTATGGAAATTCTGAATTTAATTTTTTATTTTGACCCGTCAAGGATTTGACGGTTGGGTATACTATGGAAACCGTTTAGTAGATATCAACTAATTATGGGTCATTATCACTACTATTATGTTTTAAAGCACTCATTGTTGACCTTGTATCTTTATTCTTGTTACTTATTTGTTGATTCAGTGATAATTGTGTTGGCCTTGTTTGTTCTATATGAGTTGGCTAAGTGCCAATGGGGATTGATTGGTACATGGTTAAGTACACCAACCGAAATTTGCCAACAGTCTAACAGGCCCTTACGGATGTCCAGTGTGAGGACATGGGTGAGGTGAGATAGGGATGGGTGTGGTGGTACTTAGCATATGACCAAAAGAGATATAAGGGTTGAAAATCGGGATTTATGACCAGTGTCACAAGTTATTTCCTTGACGAATGCCATCGAAAAATTTCGAGGACGAAATTTTCATTAGTGGGGGAGATTGTAACACCCCGTGTTCATATTAATGTTAAGTATGTTGTATTAGATTTCTTTACACTCATGTAAGTGATCTTTTAGTGATTCGGGTCGTCCAAATTAATTTCGGTTGGTAAATAGGAAGTTTTGGATTCATTGTGATTTATTAATTTGAGCTAACTTTGGGCTATCGTAATTCCTCCCTTACTTATCCGATTGAAGTTTTGCTCATTTGTGTGTCTATTATTTGCATCATTCTACAACTTTCGTGTTTTGCCCGAAAGCTAATTCGCACTCCTTGTGGGTCAAATCAGGGCGCGAAGTAGGCGCGTCGCTAAATTCTGATGGTTTGATAGAGTTCGGCAGAGCGCTATCTTCGGTGAATTTTTGGGAAACATGTGTCCATAATTTGAGAAAACTTCCTCTTAGAAAGTTTTATAGCTTTGAAATACCTTTCCGTGGACATAAAGAACACCTCAATTGGAGTTCCGAGTCAAAAGTTATGGCCAAAATAAAAACAGTGCTCCAGAACCAAAAACCTATGCGCGGTTACTGTAGCAACCGACTTAAAGTCGGTTGAAGCTCGTTTTAAGGTGTTTTTCATTCATTTTCAAACCAACAAGTTCCACTAAACTCCAGAGAGTTCTAGAGAGAGAAAGATAGGTGTTTTTTAGCGTCTCTTACCTATTTTCACTTCCGATCGAAGGATTACACATCGAAAAACATCCGAAACACCTCCTAGCTTCCTATTCATCATCTTCTACCTTGAGGAGTCTTTGGAGAAGGCTTGGAGCATCAACTTTCTTTCTTATTTCTCACACATAAACTGAGGTAGGGTATTTTCTTTGTTTTTGAAACTTAATAAACTTGTTTATATGTTTTCAAATAGGTTAATACACATATGTTGGGTTCTTGCTCGATTATTCAAATCGGTAGTTAAATAACATATTTTCGCCACTCTTTTGATTAATTCTAGGGAGATTGGTAACAATAAAAGTGAAGTATCAAGTATGTATTTTAAAATATAGTTTAATACCTAACCTATGGCTTTGGAATTACCTAAAAATGATAAGGAATGAATTTTTGGTGAATTTTACAAGATTGGTGTGCGGTATTGATTCCTACGCCGGAATCTTGAATAATTTCTTAAATATTCCAAAGTCCACTCCATAATTTGAGTAAAGTCATTTGATTAATGAATTCGGTTACTATGTTAATATTTGATGATTAAGAATTTTAATTAAGTTATCATTGAAGGATATTTAATGAGGATGATGATGTTTTACGATTCATAAAACCATGAGCATGTGATTTGTAACAAGATATGCCATTTGAACTTAACATTTTTGTAATATAGACTTTTGAGTGATGTTCCTTAGATATACATGCTTGGCGATATTCAAATGGATTTGTAAATGGATTATGTATATACTAAGGAACATGGATACATGGTGAATGAAGTTTAACTGGCATGTGTTGTTTTTAGTTGTCATAAAGAGCATATATGTATGTTGTGCATCACTATTGTGTCAACCGCACTCTTGAAGATTCTTCAGCAAGCTCGGATTCCCTTGTGGCCTATCGAATGGGCGTATGTCTCTTATTATGATGCTGAAAGCTTCATTATATATATATATATATCTGCTCGGAGGCTACATGCAGGCTTATTTCTTATGGCAATTCATGGCAGCTTCATTTTTATCTTGATATTGTCTTATCGGATATGATTGGTTGATTGATCTCTTGGAAATGATTGTACTTGGTCGTGGATGACCAAGGGTGATGTGAATATCTATTTTCCTTGTGCTTGCCGGGATGGGAAAAATAGGCAGGGCCCGGTGCCCTTAGGTTGAAAAGCCCTAAACCCCAGGGGGAGCAATGTTTGGCCGCCTATAAGCCACCGGTGTGGAGTCCGGGAACCTAGGCAAATTGGCAAGGCACTATAGTTTGGTTGTTATCAATGCTTATATGGTATTGGGATGATTGGTCCCAGGACTATTGCTATCTATATTCATATGAGATCGGGACAATTGATCCCAGGGTATCAGCTTGATGATTCGACATCTCGGTGGTATGGGAATATACTTACAGCTCAGGCTTTCTAAGGTATAGAAATCGGTTGACACGGGAGGTAAATTGCATTAGCACGTGCATGCATAGTGAGTTGATGAACATGATCCTTGTTGATATTAATGAATTACACGTGGTTTGAAAGATATGTTCATAAACCTGTTTTTTTTATTATATGCCCTTCACCCACCCTACTGAGCTGTGAGCTCACCCTGTTTTCTAACTATTACAGGTACACAGGGGACGTGTGATGTTAATAATACGGCGGGTTTGGAAAAGAAATAGAGAGCTCTGATACTGTGAGAATCCGCAAATGCGACCCCCGGGTCTCGTCCCCGTTCGTGGCGGTCTGAAACGTCGGAAAGGATCCTGTCGTTCCATTTGCTTGGAGTTATTTCGATAATTCATATCGGGTGTCTCTCTATCCTGTTTCTAGGTTCAAGAGGGTTCATTCAGAGTCGCCAGTACGTTTTACGAGAAAACGGACAAAAAGGGTTGTGTAAAGGGAAAGGCTACAGATAAGCCTTTCTTTACACGTTTGTCTGCGAAACCAAGATTCTATAGGGTTCGGGAACTATATTACGGCTTGGGAAGGTGTTAAGCACCCATTCCGCCCTTTCGGTCTCTAATGGACTTATATGTTTATTCTATGTTGAAAAACTTGGATGCTTTTACTGACAGTCTATTACTTTTCGATTAAAGACCCTGATTTTTAGGGAAAGTAGGAAAGGGATAAAAACCTTTGTGTTCTGAAATCCGAGGTTTTTATTATTGAAAGATATAAATACAAATGACAAAACCTTTTTAAAAGAGTATCCCGTATTATTTCTCAGATAATAACAGTTTTCTCGTATTGTGATTATTTTTGTAAAAGCTCGGATCTTGTATCGGGACTAATTTAATATGGAATCATGACTCTTGAGAGGAGAGTTATCAGACACGTCACAGTCTATAGAGAAGACAGGATATGTTGATTTTAATTCCTATATAAGTCTCATCAGTCCGGGTTTTGAAAACAGAATTTTATCCGGACGATAACATACTTATTCTTCTGATTTTGTAAATGATTTTATCAGGGTCTTTTGTTTTGAAAGCAGTAAAATATCTGTAACTTGGTAATAAGTTTATTCAAATAAAATGTGGACAAAACAACAGAAATAAAACAAGTATACAAATAAACCTGATTTTCGGGCGCGTTAGAAATCTAACACAACCCTGTTGCCCCGTTAGAAAAATTGAGTTTTTAAAACGAGTTTACAATACAACTAATATACAGATATCTTATTTAAATTACTAGAAGAGACTTTATTTACCTTCCCGACGAGAATAATAATAAGAAAGAGAATATAATATGGCAGAGATATCTCCGGCGATGATAATCTTCTCATTCTTTAGATATTTCCGAGAGTTCAATTCCCGAGACTGGACACGTCGAGTGTCGAGAAGAGATTCGACTCTTCAGAAATAAGATGATAATCGAAAATGCTTGTTGCTATTTTCTGCACTGTTTTCAGCTTCGAAATTGCTGTTTTTATGCTATCAAGTTGGTGTCTAGAACCCTTGGGGGTGTTGGCCTATTTATAGTGACGAAATGGCATATGTCGCGCGACATTTGGCAGTATGTCGCGCGACATGTTCCTGGAAAGTGGGTATGTCGCGCGACAATCTTGACTGTCGCGCGACATTTACTTTAATGATGATGTGGTGGGGCATATGTCGCGCGACATGTCTTCTGATGATGACATGGTGGGGCATATGTCGCGCTACATGTTCCTGTATGTCGACGGGGTGGGGCATATGTCGCGCGACATTTGCCTGTATGTCGCGCGACAATCTTGACTGTCGCGCGACATTTACTTTAATGATGATGTGGTGGGGCATATGTCGCGCGACATGTCTTCTAATGATGACATGGTGGGGCATATGTCGCGCGACATGTTCCTGGAAAGGGGATTGTCGCGCGACATACTGGACTGTCGCGCGACATTTCAACTTAAAACGCGTTTATTTGGCCAACAAACTCCTTCGGGGCAGTTCCGGGTGTTCGGGTGAGTTCCGGACTAAAAAACAGTACTTTCGAAAGTCGTTAGGGTTCTTGCGGGGGTCACAGATCGGGGTGTCTACAGATACGAATTCATCAATTTGTTGTGTATATGTTATCTTGGGAAGCCCCGGCTAGCCCGAAGTGTTATATATTTCTTAAACTTATTTAATTGGTTTTGTGTAATGACTGTATGCATGTATACATGTTTATGTACAGTACTATCATCATCAGTACGATTATGAAAATATTGTTAACCCACATGATATTACTATTTGAATTTCTTTATATATTTACATATATACCCATTTTAGTCAATCTAAGATGGGTTAGTAACACTGCATGTCTTAATTACGGGTGTTGTCCTGTATATTAAGGCGGGGGTGTTACAAGCCGTGCCCTTTCCTTTCTCTCTTTTTCTCCATTCTTTCTCTCTCTCTCCATTATTTATTCTTTCTTTCTTTCTTTGTTTAATTTTTCTTTTCCAACATTAAAGTTTCGTTTGTGTTGCATCCATTATTTTTCTCTGGTGTTCATTCAAAGTTTGAGACGAAGGGTTTGAATTCATCATTGAAGATTAATTTCAGAATTTAATTATTGGTCTACGCGCGTACTTCAATTTCAGGTTCTTAATTTATTTACTGCTTTGTTAATTATTAGTATAAATTTTGTGTGCTTATGATTTTAATTGCTTTTTAATTTATGAATTTATACACACTGTTTTATTTAATTAATTTATTGAGCATGAATTTATTAGATATGTTTAGTTAGTTCGTTAGTTAGGGGTCCGTAAGGAACGGATATGCCGACGCGATAATTTTTCGGACCCGAATTCAATTCTAATTAATTTTTCATTGGTTAATAGGTCATTATAAATCTGATTTTTATTAAATTATTATCCTAATATGCTAATCACATATTTTTATAATAAATTTAATAAAATCTTTCCGACAAAAGAACCAAACTAGTTTGAATCATTGTTTTTGCTCTAAACCATAACTAGTTAACTTAGAGAGCGGTCTATACTCTCTAAATTAATTGGTTTTGTATCTTTATAATTTCAAACTAGAGCGCGCTGTTTTCGGTAATATTTTTAATTTTTACTTTTTGATACCGAAATTGCCAATTTTGTGTTTCCACCGCCCGTTTTAGTGTAAATTTGAATTCAATCATGTTTTAACATATTTGAATTAAATTGTGGTAATTACTTAATATTTCTAAACTCACTTTTAATAAAAGGTTTTGTAGTATCAAGCACTACTTCACTTTAATAAACAAGTGTTTTCGGTAAAATTAAGTAATGCGAATTGATTCCATAATTAGTATTGGTACGTATAGTTCATGTCACGCATGAATTATTGTGAAAAATATGAGTTTATGAGATCAATTAGCTTGTGAAAAGTAGGCTGATTTTTAAAGAAAAATTAATTAGAAAAGGATTCTCGGTCCACCGAATTACCCGTTGTGTTGCCCGGAACTTATGGATACCCCTAGCGCTTTTTATTCTTAATTTTAATTAAAGTTTTTCATGCGTTTAATTAATTCTGTTTTTATTATTTAATTTATTTAGCTTTATTCCATGTTCATTTTATATTAATTTAGTTTTCGTTAGCATAGTAATGTTTCGCTACCTTTAGGTTTAGTTTAATTTGCATGTTTTATTTAATTATATTGCTTTTAGTTAGTTTACTTATTAATTCTCATTCCATTCCCTCGATATTTCATCTTTTCTTTAATTTTCTCTTCTTCCTCTTGAAAGAAATTTTCCTAAGTCAAAGAACTACCCTCCTCCTCGTGGATCGACCTCGGACTTATCGAGTTTTTATTACTTGAGCGACCACCTGCACTTGGGTGTAATAACTCGCATTGTTTTTGCCGAGTCAGGGAACACTACTACTAAATATATTTTCTTTAAGATTTGTTGTTGCATTAGTATTTTCCCCTAAATTTATACAAAGTATGAGGGGATATGCTTGCACTTGGGTTTGGGGTTATAAAACTTTGATTACCTTTATATTAATGCTTGATATTACTTTGAACACTTGATTTTACTATATTTCAAGCATGTATGTATCAATTTATGATGTTTCGCCCAAAAACGCACCAAGATGGAGATAAAGCTTATGAATTTTGATATGAACCATATGTATACTTAACTTGGGGGGAAAGATTGATGATTTTGTCACACTTGTAGTTTGAGATGACGGAAATACATCTATAAGTTGCTTTGCAACTTGTTGATTATATTGGCTACTTATGATTTTGGTATATATATACATATGTGTATTCTTGTTTATGGTATTACTTTCTTTGGCACAATTATCTACATAGGTGAATGTTGCAAGGTTGAAGCCTTGCATATGATTTTTGGTTGGAGCCCATATGTGCAGGGTGGAGCCCGAGTACCGGTACTAGATGAGGGTTGGAGCCTTCTTGACGAAATAAAGGTTATAGCCCTTCGGTTGCCTTTGAGATGAGTTAACACCTAGTGTAGGATAATTAGTGCCTTATATAGCCAACACATTATATATTTTCATACTATGCTAAAACTTATTGATTTTGCGTTATAGTGTTAAACAACATGTGGAGTGCCATTGCACTATTTGAATACTACAACTGCATAGACAACGCTTATTTTCTATAATCACTGATGTGTGTGAATTACAACATGTATTTTCATATAACAAAACGCTTATAGTTCCTACTGAGCTCGGTTGGTTCATACTATTATTCTTCATTATATGTACATTTGTAGGTACCTAGGGACAGAGATAAGAGAATGATGTTTCATCATAGATTTGCCTCTGATCTTGATGAGAGTTTCTTGTGATGAAGAAAATTTGTTTTAATTTTCGTAACAGCATGTATTTTGAAATTCTTTTAGACCTTCCTATTGTATAATTATGAGACCTTATTATACAAGTTAATAGTTGATGTGTATGATGGTAAACTAGACTATTTATGGTTATTTCTTCTATCACATTGGTTAGATTACTCATAGTTTTCAGTATTTCTTATTCTCTTATTGCCGTTAGTAGTTACGGTAACCCATGATTACCCACTTCCAAAGGTTGATGCCTTCATATGGAAATCAGGGTGTCACAAGTTGGTATCAAAGGCATAGGTTTCCCTTTCTCCTTCCTCGAAGAGTGAGTAAAATAGGTTATATTCTATGTATACGTGTATATTATGATTTTTGGAATGCTTGGAATGAGTTGAAATAATAGTAAAGACATGTGACTGCTGGGTTATAGCATCAGTCTACTGTCGCTAACAAGAGTTCAAACTTAGTGACCGAGTTCCCAAATGGTGTATCCCTCCCCGTATTACATCAATTATTTAGAGTTATATGTTGTGGCGAATACCTCTTTTATTTTCATAGAGTATGCCACCTAAGAAGAGAAATGCTAAGCGCACCGGACACCTTGACAGCATCCAAGATGGTGACAGTCATGAGATGAATCCCACTGACCCTTAAGGTGGTAACCCCGAAGGGGGAAATAACACTGAACTCGTCTCGGCCATGAGAAAAATGATGAATGAATTCTTGGGAAGCCTTTTGGGAATCCTTAAAAATAATCATGGCTCCACTTCTAGGGGTGTCGGACCCAGTTGTTAAACCAAAAAAAATCCCATTGAGATTGACACTTGTGAGGAAAATGAGGAAACACCCCAAGGAGGGAAGTGGGACAGGATTAAAAAGTCCCAATCAAGATTAGAATATTCAGGGGGAAAATATATATAAGTAGTGGCGATAGCAATGAAAGTTTGTTTTGGGGTTTGTTTAACTGCGGTGAGGCCGGGCATTATGCTAAGAAGTGTCCTCAAAACCCGGATGTGACACAAGGAGGTCGAGGCGGCCATGGAAGCGATGGTAGGGGCCGAGGAAATAGTAGGGGTAAAATTCAATAGGGTTAATCAGGGGGTCAATATTCTCAAAGCGTCAATCAGGGACAAAGCCAAACTCAAAGCGAGAGCCAATACCAATCAAATTATCTACTATAAACTAGACTATGTGTGCTTATTTCTTCTATCATGTTGGTTAGATTACTCATGGTTTTGGGCATTTCTTATTCTCTTATCGCCGTTATTAGAGACGGCAACCCATGATTTCCCACTTCCGAAGGTTGATGTCTTCATATGGAAATCAAAGTGTCACAAATAAATTATAGAGTTACTCATACAAAGAATACACCTATTATATACATAATAAGATACCAATGGTGACGAACAAATTTAAAGATATCTTCGGTTAATTTGAATCATTTTGGCCAGACTTCTATTATTAATTAAAAGAGATAACGGATTTTAGGGTCTCGCTCCGTAATGTTTTATAACTCTAAGGACGGACTCATGTTTAATAAAAGGAAGTAGTACTAATTTCATAATTTGGTTTTATAATAAGGACACTTTTCATAATATTAATTTATTTTAAGGAAAATGATAAATGTTGATGGATAAAAATACCCAGGAAAAAGACAAATTAGACCTTGAAGTTTGGGTTTAAATTCAATTTTTCCCCTGATATTTCAAAAAATGTAATGTCTCCCCTAACGTTACATAATTGGTTCAATTAAGACTTGACTTTAATTATGTTAACAATTCCCTCCAAATATTTTACATTTAACCCCCTAAAACTATAAAAGTGACACTAAACCCCCTTAATTTATTTTTTTAACTTTTAAATCCACCGTTGATATATATACACTCCCCTTCGGCCACCTTAACCGTTGTGACACCACCACCATCTCCACGTCTTTTTCTCTCTAAACCAACTCACCCCTCCTACAACCTCCCTACAACCATTGTGTTTCTCTATATATATATATTGCTACCTTCTTTACCGAGGCCAGAGAATCTTTTAACAAAGATAAAGGCGTCGGCATGTTCAATTAAGCTTCAAAGGCGTGAGGCTCTCTTGAATCATGTTTCAACATTGCACACCAGAGTGGACTAGCTTCGATATGATATTGAGCATTTGGCGAATGTGACAGACCATGGCGACGAGGAGCTATAGGAAGAAGGAGATGACTCGTACCTTGGGACGTATGAACATGACAACGACGATGACGACGATGAAAAGACGAAATAAATAATTCCATTAAAAATCTCCAAAACTTGAAATCAAATTTTCCCTACGATTTCCAGGACTGATTGAGCCCATAAATTTCATTTCTAATTCCTTAAACAAGGATTAATTAGCTTCTAATTACTGTCGAAAATTGAAAATTGCATGTAAATTCAGTTTAAGCATGAAAAGAAGGCACTGCATTGTATTTATGTGTTACCAAGCCATTTTACAGGCCTAAAGTGGTTAACAACTAAGGTTGAATGAAAGAAAGAAGGTTGAATGCGGAAAGTGCAAGAAGAATGCCCGAAGAAGAAGTCAGTTGTGACGGCTCGAAATCTTGTTTAGAGGATTATACCTCTGGGACATGGTTAGCCACGGAGTCGTACGTGACGACGGGTATGAAGTAATAAAATTTAGGATTTTATACCAAAAACATGTTCATGTAATAAAGTCATTTTAAAAGAAAATCTGGCATGTGGAGTTTATTTATATGGCAAACCAAAACCTGTTATAAGATATAAGTAAATCCACTTATAATCGATACTCCACATTAATATAAAAATGTTTGTACAAAGCCTCCAACGAGGTCCCAATTGTCATAGAAATTATACATTTATAAATCAAATTTATAATAAGATAATATTTTATGGTATATAATACAAGTAGCTTTCTAACTACTTTGGCAACCAGCCATCAAAGCTAACTAGGATACGTAAGCGTATCGTCCCCGAGAAACACCTGCAAACGGGATATACTCACTTTGAGTTTTTCAATTAAAAAGCATGATCTCAGTGAAAAATACAAAGCAGAACCACCGAATTAGAACTCTCCCAACTTACTCTCGAAGGAAATCTCTCAACACGATATGCTCGTGTAATATAGTGTTTGACCATTAATACTTGTCAGACCAACTCATAATCCAGAACTCAAATTTAAATCAATAACTAAACATCTAACATGAATTACTAGTGGAAAAATGTCAAATACCAAAATTCACAGTCTCCAATTATGTAATCCTATACACAAAGCGTCAATCAAATTGTCAAAGCTTTTAAGACTTCTTCCTGAGTCATAATGTAGTCATCCAATCTTTGATAAATCTAATCATAATGGTACAAGATGAAAACAGTTGAGTTCATTACTTATAAGAGGAAGCATATATAAAATTCATCAGTAGAAGTGTAAGAACTGGAATTACTAACATACACTAGTGCACTCGGAGGATTTTGTACTAATCCAAAAATGATAATACTCACAAGGTTCCTCCTTGACAACAAGGAATTTACTCTTAAAGAGTTACTCCATTCTTAGGAATGAGAAGACATGAGGTGATAGTACATCAAACCTCTGAAGCTAACGTGATCCTAAGGGCTATGTAAAATTGTCTCGCTTCTCAACACCTAGATCCCTTGCACTACCTAAAAGCAGGATAGATACGGTAAAGGCTTAGTCACTTTAGGATAGAATTTCCTAAACATGTAAAATTTCAATAGATTCCAAGATAAAATAAAATCTACCATACCGCATAAAATATCTAGGGATAGAATTCAAGGTGGAATAGATCAAACTTTAAGCAAACAGGATAGATCGAATCACTAAGAGCTTATGGGAATATCAAAGCTCCACTAGGATCACCGACATGTGCCCACAATTTTGTCATCCTTCAAAATTATTATTCCAAAATATAAAAGTTCCTCGAAACCGAGCTGATGATGAATGTCATTATCAAGAAAAAGAGTTATGCAACGGCATCTTTCTCCTAATCAATATGCAAATAATATACACCTCCTGGGTCACTGTTCAAACAGTTGCTAAACAATGATTGAAAGAGAAAGAAAGATAAGACATCTGAGCTCCATTTGGGGTTTGCAATTTATCATCTTATGAAAGATGCGCTTAGGGATTTTTGTCAAAAATTCACCATGCTTGAAGCAATTGTGGTAGATTGTATACTCTAAGTATGCTCTTTAACTTGCACTCTCCCAGGAGTGTAACCTTTGTCTGGTATAACAATTTAGGCTATCTCAAGCTGAATAAGTTCTGACAATTATACATAAGTAAGGAAAAACAAAGAAATGATGGTAGAAACGAGGCCTAGCTCTCATGGTTAAGTGCCAACTCTCTTCCTTAAAGATTTTACCTGAAATCGATATCAATAAAGCTTGAATTTAGAGCACCACTTCAATCTCCAAGATAGAATAAAGATAGAGTAGGACCATCTCCAGCTTGAAATACCACCCTAATAATTTCTTTAATTATCAAAATGGGGTAGGAAGGCTCCCACTCTGTTGAACTTTAGATATTATTTTTGCTCTAAACTTTCCCTTAGCGAAATCTCACCTCACTACTAACATGCATACCACCCTAGATGGGTATCAACATAGAAAGGTGGAAGCAATTCTTAAAAATGCTCATCACATAGGTGCTGTCTTAATAAGGATCAAACAGTGATCCGCCTTGTGTCATAGAGGCGCTATACCTTTCTATTATGGGAAAGTTTTGAAATATGGTTCACTCAGTCACAATAGGTGAGTCATCAGGATATCATTGAACAACCATCGTAAATCTTCTCAATCAGAGCGAAGGGGTGAACACATAATCGAAGGTCCACTTAAGGGAATTCACCAGAAAATGAGTATAAGATCTCGTAGGAATTAATACGTAATAGATAGATTCTATTGTGGGTTCTATCCCTATCGCCAAGAGATACGACTGATACATCGATACTAAATGCCAAAATCTACTAAGGGCGCTGTGAGAACCCGCGTCCTCGATGCCTGGGGGTCCTCGATGGGTGGCGATTCCGTTTGTTGCTTTCAAAATTGATTTTGAAAAGAATAAGAGTCGCCAGTTTGTTTTACTAAACAAACAAAAAGGTTTGTGTAAAAGAGACATATTTATGGACTAAATATCCTCTTATACACAATATATGCGAAACCAGATGATTCGAAGGTTCGGGGATTAAGTTACGAATTAGGAGGATATGCATGTATTATAATTCAGTTCTTGCATGCTATTGCTATTACTTTACAGCTTTTCGTACTTGCCTTAGAAATTGGGATTTTGGGATTGGGATGAAAACGATGTGTTTCCTAATTCGCCCATGATTTTAAAAATAAGTGTGTGTGTGTGTGTGTGTGATTTGAAAAAATAGAGTTTGATAATAATAGATGCAATGAAACAAGTGATTTTTGTAAAGTATTGGGCTTTTCGAAAACTGATTCAATGTAGAATTTTATACTCAATATGATATGAGGTGACTTGGCCGATCGTATACCATAGTCTATTGATTAAACCGGTACAAATGGCACTAATGCTCTCATAATCAAGTATTTATCACATACACACCGCAATCTATAAATTAGATTAGATATGTAGCGATTATCGATTCCTTCGTATAACAATACCGCTAATCCGGACTTTTAGAAAAGTAAGAAAAAAATAATACTATTTTGGAATTGGATTAGGGTTTATTATATGCCTTTGGTTTTGAAAACAATTTGAAAAAAGGTTTTGAAAAGCTATTAAGTAATAAAAATTATGCAAACAAGAGTATGAATTATAAAATCGACGAATAAATAAAAGAAAAGAGAGAAAATTATACCTGAGCCTCCTTGGATGGAGAGAATAAGGATCTCTTGGTGTGTACCACAAAATCCCCTTGATTGTTGATGACAATAATGAATGGAGGGGGGTCTATTTATAGTTGAAAGAAATACTTGGAGAGCAAGAAAAGAGATTGCAACTAGGACTCTTGGAAATTATCGCGAAGCCTTCCCACTGTTGGATCATCCTCATTTTTGGATATGTATTGTAAATAGGAATATTCTAGATCGTTTAAAAATTTTAGGTCGATCAGAAATCGGGAAGGTCTCCTTTTATTCTGATTGGTACGAAGAGTTTGTGTCCGCGTAGGAAAGGTACTTGTTTTAGACAATGTCCCTTGTTTGCACGAAAAGTTAGGTTCCCACCGTTAGATCATGTTGAATTTTGGATATCTAATGAAAATATAAGTCTTTTAAACCCTGTAAAAATTTCAAGATGATCGGAGTTCGGGAAGAACTCGGTCTCCTCGAATTGGTACGAAGAGTTTATTCCCGCGTAGGAAACGTACTTGCGTACAACAACCTCAAGAACTGAACTTCTAGCCGTTGGATTATGCTAATTTTTGGATATCTTTTCCCTCCAAATGTTTTCTAGCTTGTGTCCAAATTTTAGGTCAATCAGAATTCGGAAAGGCCAATATTTATTTTAATTTGTTCCGAAGGACATTTCGACTAGAATTGCAAGATAGAGAAATTGTTTCTTGAAGATCCCATGTCCGACAAAGCTGAATTTTTAATATGTTCTTCCCCACAATAAGGCCTATCTACTTACCAAACTTCAAACCATTTTAACTTCGAGAAGACCTTCATTTGATCACCCGAATCAAACTCATGATTTTCTGAATTTTCGGAGATCCGACCGTCGGATTGAGCTGATTTTCGAGTATGCTACTCCTTTTGATAATGTCTAACAACTCTCAAAGTTTGAGGATGATCCAAAATGCGTAACTCTCCTTTCACAAGTTTTCAAGAGTTTTGACGGATTTCGATTCCGACAATTTTTTATAATTCTGTAACTCCTCATCCGGGGTCTTTTCGGCTTTCTTATGCATTCAAAAATGCTCGTGCATGCATGCGTGTTCATTTTTTTAAAAAATCAGAATTCTTGCGAGGGTCACAAAATGAGCTGTTGACAGACCCTCTCGGCCTGGGTTCTTTGTGAAGCAAAGAAACCAGGATGATAACGAGAACGCATCATTTTGCGGCACTCGCATGAATCATAAGTGATATTTTGAAAACAATTCAATGCAAATGATGTTGTGCTATGCTGCATATCTCTCTTCTAGGGATGGATGGGCGATTTTTGGACTTGGTGTTGAACTGCTGTACTCCCATTGGAAGGAACAGTTCTGTCAACGATTTGATTGGGGGACATTGAGATGATGTACTCCCATCGGTAGGGACGGTTCTATCAACAATTTGATTGGGGCGTTGATCTGATGTACTCCCATCGGTAGGGACGGTTCTGTCAACAATTTGATTGGGGCGTTGAGCTGATGTACTCCCATCGGTAGGGACGGTTCTGTCAACAATTTGATTGGGGCGTTGAGCTGATGTACTCCCATCGGTAGGGACAGTTCTGTCAACAATTTGATTGGGGCGTTGAGCTGATGTACTCCTATCGGTAGGGACAGTTCTGTCAACAATTTGATTGGGGCGTTGAGCTGATGTACTCCCATCGGTAGAGACGGTTCTATCAACAGTTTGATTGGGGCGTTGAGATGATGTACTCCCATCGGTAGGGACGGTTCTGTCAACAATTTGATTGGGGCGTTGAGCTGATGTACTCCCATCGGTAGGGACGGTTCTGTCAACAATTTGATTGGAGCGTTGAGCTGATGTACTCCCATCGGTAGGGACGGTTCTGTCAATAATTTGATTGGGGCATTGAGATGATGTACTCCCATCGGTAGGGACGGTTCTGTCAACAATTTGACTGGGGCGTTGAGATGATGTACTCCCATCGGTAGGGACGGTTATGTCAAAAATTTGATTGGGGCGTTGAGCTGATGTACTCCCATCGGTAGGGACGGTTCTGTCAACAATTTGATTGGGGCGTTGAGCTGATGTACTCCCATCGGTAGGGCCGGTTCTGTCAACAATTTGATTGGGGCGCTGAGCTGATGTACTCCCATCGGTAGGGCCGGTTCTGTCAACAATTTGATTGGGGCGTTGAGCTGATGTACTCCCATCGGTAGGGACGGTTCTGTCAACGATTCTGATTGGGGCGTTGAACTGATGTACTCCCATCTGTAGGGACGGTTCTGTCAACGATTCTGATTGGGGGGTGAGCTGGTGTACTCTCATCGGTAGGGACGGTTCTGTCAACGATTCTGATTGGGGGGTGAGCTGGTGTACTCCCATCGGTAGGGACGGTTCTGTCAATGCTTCTGATTGGGGGGTGAGCTGGTGTACTCCCATCGGTAGGGACGGTTCTGTCAACAATTTGATTGGTACGTTGAGCTAGTGTACTCCTATCGGTAGGGACGGTTCTGTCAACAATTTGATTGGGGCGTTGAGCTGATGTACTCCCATCGGTAGGGACGGTTCTGACAACAATTTGATTGGGACGTTGAGCTGATGTACTCCCATCGGCAGGGACGGTCTGTCAACAATTTGATTAGGGCGTTGAGCTGATGTACTCCCATCGGTAGGGACGGTTCTGTCAACAATTTGATTGGGGCGTTGAGCTGATGTACTCCATTCACTAGGGACGGTTCTGTCAACAATTTGATTGGGGCGTTGAGCTGATGTACTCCCATCGGTAGGGACGGTTCTGTCTACAATTTAAATAGGTTCTTTTGACGGGGTGAGGGCAGATGGTCGGTTGGGGAAGATGGTTTGCTGGGGACACTTGATGATTAACTGGAGACACTACTTTGGTGTTGGTGATTTAGGATAAAGGCTGGTGGGAAAATGAGAATTTATGGTACACTTGGAAAATGAAGATTCCTACTGGTCAGGATAAAGGCTGAAGGTTGATGATCTGCTGGGATATGATGATTGGTGGTCTAGTGAGGATATGATGAATCCTACTGGTTAGGATAAAGGCTGAGGGTTGGTGATCTGCTGGGAATATGCTGATGCGGGATTAAGATGAGGGTGATTGATGATCTGTTGAGGTGACGAAAATTGATGATTTGGTGAGGGGATGAGTGTCTCTGAACGGACATAGAGAGATAGATAGAAAAATTTCTGGTGTGATATATTTTTTTTTAAAAAAATAAAAAAATAAATAAGAATTTTTGGTTGGCTTCTTTCTTCTTGAGAAATGATCGAGTTACGTTCTCTCTGTCCTCGAACCACGTGTATGAATTTTGGACTTTGCCTCTTGCTTTGCTTCCGTGGCATTTTTCTCGTGTTTTTGGGGTACGATTCTGCTTATTATTTTCTGACTTTGTGAGAGGAGAAATTTTTGTGTGCCTGCATCGTTTTTTTATTTTTCGATGCCCTTATTCCTCCTTAATTACTTGAAAGCTTTTTTGATGCAGCTTATTCATTATATTTTTCATGGTCAGTGGCCTTCCTCACCCAAGACGTAGCCTTGGGCCTTTTGGCCTAGCAGTCACTCCTGGTGTGGCTCTCGCTGCCATCTTTTTTCCTTTTCTATTTTTTCAATATCATTTTCTTTTGGCACGGTGGGATTTATCCTCTTTTCTACTCTTTCAATTTTTTCTTGTACCCATTTTATTCCCTCTCACTTTGTCAGATTTTCTTGAGCATTATCGTCCTTGCGATTCGAGAATGTTTGCTTTAGGAAGTTCACTTTTGACATCATCATGCTGTGTTTGTGATTTCTGGTCTGAGAACCATTTGGAAGCGTATCTTGAAAACTTCTTGGGTGATAAGAAGCTAGTGTTTGTAGAAAGGGCTTGAATTTGCTTGTAGAAAAGGCTTGGATTGGATTGATGCCTGTAGAAAGGGCTTGGATTGGATTGTCGCCTGTGGAAAGGGCTTTGGATCGGCCTGTAGAATGGGCGTTGGATCGTGCCTGTAGAAAGGGCTTGTGAAGTGATTTGACTCTCTGGGAGGGCTCATGAAGTGATTGCCTCTCTAGGAGGGCTTGTGAGGTGATTTGACTCTCTGGGAGGGCTTATGAAGTGACTTGCCTCTCTGGGAGGGCACGTGACCTTTTCATAATGATCTGGTCGGTGATGGTGGTGTGACTAATCCTCGAGGTATACACCAGGATGCAGTGGTGAAGCCTGTCTGGTAGGCCATGGAGCTTAGTGCTTATGTATTCTTGGACTAGTGTGCGGTACGCTTATGCAAGTGTTCATGTGTATGCACTATGCAAATGCCTATGCCATGCTTCCCTAAATGCAGATGCATGCATGCAAGACCGACAATTTTTCGAGAACATAGCAACAGTAAAAAGACAAATATTGATTTTCGGTCAACAGTGAGTGAATGTAAGGTGATAAGAGAAATGGAGTGCTGCCGACTTGAGATTATGTTGATCTTGCGTCATGCTTCCATCTTTGACAAGTTGCTATCTTCTTCGAGTCCGTGTGCGTTACTGCTTTTTGCTCTTACCCTCAATCTTAGGAGGCTTACAGATATTCTTTAGAGGTAAAATTTTTGATTCTGGTGATAGGGAGACCATGGGGGAGTGGGTCGGGTCTTTTTGTCGATACCCTCAGTAGATGTACCCTCGGCACCCTCAGTGTATACGAACGATGATGGTGAGGCTTAGTCTTCACGGAGCCGTTCTGGTCTTCTTGTCGATACCCTTAGTGCATATACCCTCTGTACCCTCAGTGTACATGAACGATGATGGTGAGGCTAGTCTTTGTGGGGCTGTTCTGGTGCATATACCCTCTGTACCCTCAGTGTATGTGAACGATGATGGTGAGGCTAGTCTTTGTGGGGCCGTTATGATCTGCATCAAGGATGGCTTAGGATTATGGTTTTGAAGGAGTTGGTTATGTTTAGGGTTCAACCATGCGGTTTTGGGATCTTGCGCCAGTGGTACAATGATGTTGACAAGGGCACAGGAAGTGGGTGGTTGATGTTGATATGAACTGGGAAGCGAATGTTAGGTGGAGCTACTGGGTCTCGAGTTTGGTTGCCTTCGATTGGGTATGGATTTTGATTGAATTGGTTTGGTTCAGCAAGAGTTCTGACAGTGATTAGGGCTCAAGATGGGCTTGGGTGGCCACTTGGTGATCCTTCATGATGGCTACAAACTGGGTCAGATCATTGATTAGATGGGTTTGGTTCAGCAAGAGTTCAATTGAAAATACAATTGAAAGCTAGCTATTAACACAAAATAGTTATAAGCCTCATACGTACGGTGAAAGAAGTATCGTTCAGATACAAGTAGCCTTTAGTAATAAATATATATATATATATATGTGAATCCGTTGGCTAGTTTATACAACATATCATCATAATCGTATCATCTAAAAAAACATCTCGCTCTTAGCGATCATCTCAAAAACTCATAACTAGTCAAGCGTACTACCAAGTCTGCATTTCATGGCCTTTCACCCTCGCGGCAGCAGGGCCTCCCGTTCGTTTTCGTGCATGGTTTTGGGTCTTTCACCTAGACGCACTTAGTCCCAACTTACGGCCCCAACCTTTAGAGACTAAACCTGGGACCTACTATAGACGAGTGCAACCATGTACGTGTACAAATCAAATTGGGTAATTAACACAAATGACCCTTAAAGTTTATCACTTTTCCCACGCTCATCCCGGAAGTTTTTTTTAACCCACAACCATACTCAAAGTTTGCACCGCGTCCCACACTCATCCAAAACTGGATGTGCCATTAAAATAACAGATGAAAAATGCATTTGCAGCTCACGTGATATTATTTTGAGGGGTAATTTTGGTAGATATACACAAGCTTAATCAAGTTCAAATTAATTAAAGAAAAAACTCTAACGATTCTCCTTCTCTCTCGATTCTATTTTCCCCAAACTAGAGAAATTGAAAGAGATAATGGAAAGGGATATAATGTGTGTGTGTGTGTGTCTATGTGTAAATCTAGAGAGACGGAGAGAGAAAGATAGAGAGAAAATGTTTCATTTGAAGGGGTTGAAGGTCTTATCTTCCAATATATTGATGCAAGATTAGTTGCTAGAAACAAAGAGAAATGGGTTTGAACTTGGATGATTTTCAATTTTGCCTTAATTTATGTAAGTATATATAAATATAATTATGGATTGCTCTAATTTTCTATTATTTAATATTTTGATTTCTTGAAAGAAACATAAAGAAAGAGGGGTTTGAACTTGGTTGATTTTCAATTTTTTTATGATGAGAGATGTTAGTTAATTTTTTACATTGAGTATGGTGTATTTTGTTATTAATAGAAAACATAAACGATATATTTACATTTGGATAAGATAATTTTATTTCCCCCAAATCCAAGATATCCTAAATCAATAAAATAATGAGATCTTTGTGCAAATGCACCCTCATTAATTTGGGGTACAATGATGATGAAAAAAGACATGGTGGTGATGATAATGGTGGAAGGGAGAAATGGTGTTGACGAGAGAGATGTGTTTCATACTTTAATGATGTTGATGGGGATAAAAAACAAAGGGCGAAGATTTTGAGAAAGAAATGGTGGAGATGGTGGTGGAGTTGGTTGGAGTTGGAGATGGTGAGAGGAAATATATATATATATGTATAAGGGGTTGTAGAAGATGAAGAGGGACTAAAAGGAAGAAGCATTGAAAAATATTAGAAATACCCCTCAAAATAGTGCCACGTGAGCCGCACATGCTTCTTCCATCCATTATTTTAATGGCAAATCCAGTTTTGGATAAGTGTGGGACGCGGTACAAACTTTGAATATGGTTGCGGGTAAAAAAAAAACTTTTAGGACGAACGTGGGAAAAGTGATAAACTTTAGGGGTCATTTGTGTTAATTACCCAATCAAATTACTTAAGTAACAAGCCTACAAGCGAGTAATTGTGACGGATAACTAATAATAAGGTTCATCTCGAACCCATCTACTAGCCAATAGGAAAAGAAGTAATGAAAAGCTATCTTTATTTCAAGCATATACTTAATACATTCATACTTGTGTAAAGATCATAATTATCATTTACAAAAGCATGAAGTATTAGAAATTCCCATTCTTGGCTCAAAAATACGTTCATCATATATATACATCTAGAATACAGGTATGTACACATATATATACATCCAATCGTGTCCCTCCAGGACAATTCATAAATCACGTAGCCACTAAGACTATACGCGATAAGGAAATCACCAAATGGTAAAATATGGTGCCAACACATCAAAGTTTATCTTATGTATGTATATTTATATATATTATGAGTATATATATTTATATATGCAGTAGACCAAATGATAGTATTGTTGTTGTACTCAAAATAATTTCGCCAAGTCCGTTAACTATCGGCCTGGTTAAGAATGTTATCCGTGTGGGAAGTTTCATACATTTACATCACATAGGCTCCAAGCCAAGTATAACATATACATATATAAGCTCTAAGTTCAATACAAACTTCCCATATGATTAATGTACTTAGTTTACTCAAAATAAACTTAGAAATCTGCCCAGCATAGTTACAGACTAGCAAGTATTTAGTAAATCTCATAAATACAATGATGATGGTCAAATTACAACAACTATATCGCAAACACAAGTAATTATACCCAAACTATACTTTTAATACTATATATATAACCTCATATATATATCAAAGTTACTAGTCGCTATCGTACTCGCATAAGAGGGTCTGCAAACCATGCTTAAAACTCATGTGTAATTGGGGCTTTAGGTATAAAAGTCATAATCAAGTTATAAGTGATGCAAATCAACCAAATAATCGGAACAAAACAGCCCGAACCCCCATGAACATGAAATTTTTGAAATTGTGTACAAAACCCCAAGTTTGGTTTGATTCAAAGCTATTTATGCGGAATATCTTGAAAAGAAGCTTGTAAACTAGTGTTCCCACCTATTGAGGGTTAATCCCTCGAAGAATCGCGACGAAATTGAGCCGGGCAGAGCAAACAGCGAGCTTCCCCCATTCACAGCCATGGAAGAAGGTAGAGAAGGTGGAGGTGACGATGAATAGTGCTTAGTGGTGGCGGAGAAGGAAGAGCTTAGGTTAATACCTCAAATCAAGCGCAAAAACCCCTAAATCACCTTTCCTTTCTCTCTCTATGAGCTCTCGTGAGTTTGTGATGAAATGAGAAAGAAATGAAGGTTATCGTATCTATATATACTGTTGTTCCCATTTCTGGTTACTGTTCACGTGCGTGGGACTTGTAGTGCGAAACTTTGAATGTTCATAACTTCTTGCTCGGAAGTCCGATTGAGGTGATCTTTGTGTCCACATAAAGCTTATTCAAAGCTGTACAACTTCTTAGAAGAAAGATTTTTCAAATTCTTATGAGAATCCGGACCCCCGACCCCCGAGAGAGAGGAAATCCTTGCTCTCGATTTTTCTTTGTTTTAAAAAAAAAACGTGTTTTATAGAGTCTCCAGTTTGTTTTACGGGAAAACAAACAAAAGATCGTAGGAAGGACAATTCAAAATGAATTATCTTTCATACGTTTAAAACCAGAGATTCATTTAAAAATTTACTTTGCTAGGGTTCGGGAACTACGTTACGAATTGGAAAGGTGTTAGGCACCCAATTCGCCCTTTCGGTCTCTTAATGGATCATGTATTTAATTCCTATCTTAGATATCTTGCAAGTAGTTTGAATAGGTTTTAGAATTGTCCTTTCCGGATAGATTTAGATTAAATACATGATATCTAACTTGCTAGTTTGAATAGTTTTTAGAATTGTCCTTTCCGGATAGATTTAGATTAAATACATGATATCTAAGATAGGAATTAAATACATGATCCATTAAGAGACCGAAAGGGCGAATTGGGTGCCTAACACCTTCCTAATTTGTAACGTAGTTCCTGAACCCTAGCAAAGTAAATTTTTAAATGAATCTCTGGTTTTAAACGTATGAAAGCTAATTCATTTTGAATTGTCCTACGTACGATCTTTTGTTTGTTTTCCCGTAAAACAAACTAGCGACTCTATAAAACACGTTTTTTTTTTAAAACAAAGAAAAATCGAGAGCAAGGATTTCCTCTTTCTCGGGGGTCAGGGATCCAGATTCTCACAATTCTTGATGAATTATTCCCAAAAATGCGTCGAAGTCAGCGCGTTAATGTTACCGAATGCGTCGAAGTCAGCGATTTGCCTATTTCGCTCTCAGTTTCGACCTAGTAGGGGCCTGAATTTGCGTTCGTCCAAAACACAAAAGTTGTAAATTGCCTAAAAATCTAGGCCCCTTCCGCAGACGAAAACTCAATCTGGCGAGGAACAAAGAAGTTACGCTTTCTCATAGTTGGCCAAAATTAATAAGTCGCGTAAGATGAAAACTCGCGATAAATCTCTCGATTTCAATTCGAACCACCCGAATTGCGAAATGATTATTCTTGCAAGTTTAATACATCTATCATGACACACTGGAAGTGTTGGACTAGCTCGAAAAGGTCCAAAATTGAGAGTTCACCCCTATACGAAGTTTAAACTTCAATCGGGCTTAAGAAAAGCATGCTAACTTGTAATTGAAAACATGGGATATTACACAATCATTTAACACAATTTGCTTGCCAAGTACAAGGATTCTGGTTATCCTACCATTTCTTGTTACATTGGTGATCAAAAGATTGAACATGCTCTCCTAGATCTTGGTTCTAGTCTGAACTTACTCCCAATACTGAATCAATCTCATCTATATTATAAAACACCATCTTTGACTAAAATTTTCTCTAAAAAGTATAAGAATCTAATGTTTAAAAATAGACATGTTATGGTGTGCATTAGTTCTATACCATTGAATGAGTTTTATACACACATCAAGATGTCACATCAAAGTTAAAACACTCACACCAATAATATACACACAATAAACTCTCACATTCTAATAATTTTGTCTACATGAAAAATGCAGCAACTTAAAATAAAAAATTCAAAATTTAATAAAAATTTAATATTTAAAATATACTAATCAAGATCAATTAAACAAAATCCATCATGACTATATAATTATGCAAAAAAAAAAAAAAACAAGAAAAATTATTGTGTAACATTTAAGGGCGTACGTTATGTGTTCATATATTATTGGTCATCTCAATCTGTCATTTTTAGGATGTACGTTACATGGTTGAATTATGATTAAAAAGACTTTTTAAAAAATTAAAAACAAGCCGGTCCAATCCGGTATACTTTTAGTTTTTTCAGCATAAAGATATATTTTTTCTATATTATAAAACATCAAGTTTGACCAAATTTATTTTCAAAAAATATAAAAATTTAATGGTTAAAAATATACATGTTATGGTGTACATTAACTCTACACCATTGGATGAGTTTTATACACACATGAAAATGTCACATCAAAGTTAAAACATTCACACCAATAATATACACACAATAAATTCTAACATACCAATAATTTTTTATATATTAAAAATGGCATAACTTAAAATAAAAAATAAAAAAATTAATAAAAATTTAATATTTAAAATCTACTAATCAAGATCAATTAAACAAGATCCATCTTGACTATAGAATTATGTAAAAAAAAAAATATTGAGTAACATTAAACACCAATAATATACACAAATTAAACTCTCATACAGCAATAAATATTTTTGCATTAAAATTGCCATAAGTTAAAATATAAAATTCAAAATTTAATATTTAAACACTACTGATCAAGATCAATTAAATAAGATTCATCTTAAAATAAAAATTTTAATATTTAATATTTAAAATATACTAATCAAGAAATTTCATAGAAAAATAATATTTAAATCTACTAATCAAGATCAATTAAAGAAGATCTATCATGACAATAGAATTATATATAAAAAAATAATAATATACATATAATAAATTCTCACACATCAATAATTTTTTATATAGTAAAAATGCCATAACTTAAAATAAAAATTTCAAAATTTAATATTTAAAATTTACTAATCAAGATCAATTAAATAAGATCCATCATGATTATAAAATTATGTAAAAAAATATATAAGAAAAATTATTGAGTAACATTTAACACTAATAATATACACACAATAAACTCTCACATACCAATCATTTTTTCAACATTAAAAATGTCATAACTTAATAAAAAAATTCAAAATTTAATATTTAAAATCTAGAAATCAAGATCAATTAAACGAGATCCATTATGACTATAGAATTTTGTTAAAAATAATAATAATAATTATTGGGTAACATTTAAAGACGTGATTTATGTGTTCGTATATTATTGATCATCTGAGTATGTCGTTTTAAGAGTGTTCACAATATATTAGTCAAAATTTTGAATTATTTTCAAATCATTACAACAGACGTGATTAAATCATTTTTACATATGGCATTGAGTTTAATTTGTTAAAAACTTATTTTGTTGAGATCAAAATAAGATCAAAAAATATGATTAAAAGCAGCACAAGTTTCAGTATTTTAAGTTTATACATAGCAAAACAGATTCTTTAAAGGGAGGTAGAGATATCAAGAAACAATTACACTCCTCACTAGAAAATTTGTTATAAATGAGGACTATGACAATCAACACTCTCCTACAACGTTGATCAAGTGGATCGCATTTTTTTTGTAGCTTACTTTCCCAATTTTCCTTCTTCCCTCTTTTAGACTAAACAATGAGTTCAAAATAGACTGATTGATTTTCTCAATTTAAATTCATCACACGTTAATTTTTTTAACATTACGTAGTTGGATTATGATTAAAATACTCTTTAAAAAATTTAAAACAAGTCGATCCAATCTAATATACTTTTGATTTTTTGAGTATGCAAATATATTGAACTTACGTTTCAATTATTCACAACGTTATATTAGAATAGACAATGAGTTCAAAATAGACTGATTGAATTTGTCAATTTAAATTCATCACGCGTTAATTTTTTTATCCTATTATTATATATATATTTTTATTTTACCGTGCCGGATGGCACGGGTATACCCTAATGATTTCAATAAGATAAGATAAACTTTTGTCACTAGTAATCAGCCTTTGACAAAATCAAACATCAAAACACGGAATATAAGGTTTTTATCCCTTATTCTGTTTTTTCCAAAATCAGGTTTTTATGAAACAAGTCCAAAAGGCAATATAATATCAGTAAAAGCATCCAAGTTTTACAATATAGAATAAACATATAAAACCACTAAAGATCGAAAGGGAGAAATGGGTGCTTAACACCTTCCTAATTCTTAATATAGAATCCTGGTTTCGTTGATAAACGTGTAAGGAAAAGGCTTATTTGTAGCATTTCCCTTTACCCTATTTTTTTGTCTGTTTTCTCCTAAAATGTACTGTAGACTCTGAAATGAACTCTCCTGCATCTAGAATAGGATAGGGGACACACGATATGAATTATCACTATATAGAAGCAAATGAATCGATGGAACTTCTTCCAACATTTCAGTCTCCCAAACTAGAGGTTGAGATCCGGGAGTCTCATTTGCAGATTCTCATAGAATCCATTGACTTTTTGCAAAGTATAAGTCTAATTGTCATATAAATATTTATACTTTAATAAAGTATGACTATTTGTTATGTAAATATGCCCAAAGAAATTAGTTGACAACTTATTATACAATTACATGCATGTAACAACTCGCCTATAAAAATAGGTATTATGGGATTCTGTCTCTGACTACAGCTCAAAATTTAAATGGGAAAAAGAAACAACTTAATTATTAATATAAAATTTTATAAAAAAATTGGCATGTTGCATCTAGTTAAGCAAGATACCAAACCTGCTAGAATAATATTAATACAAACATAAACTTTAAATTTCCCAAGAGAAAACTTTATAAATCAAATCAGACACAACCTTAAAATAAATTACATTACGTGACTTCCCAAATACAACTTTTGATTAACAAATTTTTTAACTAAATAAAATACAAATCATGACTCATGATATTATAGGACTATAAGGAATCTTGCACCCTTCCCATGAACACCAAAAAAAATGCTTTGAAAAGAACTTGTAATAATAAATGACAGAATGAGCCAAAATTGACCTAGTGGGAACTAATGGGGAAGGGAAATGCAATGCAATGCAATATTGAAGTGAGCAACCATGAAAAGTAGTTTTTCAAATAAACATTAAGGTTTAATAAAAATAGTTTGCTCGCCCTGGCACACTATCCTACCATCATCATCACAACTGCATGGTACAATCACATAATACATGTCAACACAATCCATCCTTCCATCCACCTCCTCCTTCTCCTCGACCTAATACCGGTACTAGACGGCATATACTACTCACAAACTCATCCCATCTTATCATGGGTATGTGCACTGGTAAGAAGATTTTTGGCACCCCATCTTTCCCATAGGTCTATGCCATAACATAATACAAATATTTCTATACCGGTGCCAATCCGGTCTCAACACAACCATTAAATCAACAAACCACTAGGTAGTAGTTATGCTTAGGGGATTGTTTATTAAAGTTAACAGTTCAACCCATGTGTTTTAGAATTTCAAGGAAAACAAAGATAGTCTTTACTGCTTTAATGCTACATTTTAGCATAGTAGCACTTTTCTTTTATATATATCTGTAATACCGACTAGGGCCAACAATAAAATCACTAATGGTAGTAATAAATAATCCAAAATATCATATTTCTCCATGAATTATATTTGTACTAGTCAAATTTCTTAATTTCAAACATTTAGTGAAGACAAGTAAGAGGAGTAATACTAGACCCGCTAATAATATCATCAAACACCTCATGCATGTTTAACCACGAGTTTAAGTATGATTTGAAGATGATTAACATTCTCAAATTTGATAAATTATGATGAAAATTCTGTTATTAAACATGCATGTGATGATTCTAGCGATTTCGGTACCAAAATCTCAAAACAACCCATGTATACCAACATGCATTACGATCAGCCTTCATATTCATCACACAGGGATCATATAACATCAAACTAAATGCCTAGATCATGTAAATCAAGTTCAAACCATTTGCATGCACAAGAAAGTATGGTTTTAGTACCGAAAATCTAATTTTCTTACCCATACAACCAATTTTAATCAATGAATGAAAGAAGGAAGGGGAGTTCCCACCTTAATCACTTATGGATAGAAATGGAGAGCCCCAAAGAGATCACCTACAGCCACCGATAGAGAAAACCGACCTAGGAAATGGACTCACCACGCCAAAAACTTGAGAAATCCACAATTTTGAAGTGAAAACCATTGATTTGAGCTATAAATCTTCCATTAACACCCATTTCTCTCTCCAGAAGTGTATATATCTTTCCCCTGATGTCAATGCTCTAAAATGGTGTTTTAAGAAGTGAAGATGATGGTCAAAGATGATCAAAAACGAAAACAAACGAGTTGACTCGGTCATACCCGATTTACCAAATGTGTTCTGGTCCACAGTTCGTAATTTGGCCATATCTCTTTGCTCGGAACTCCGATTGGCATGATCTTTATACTAATGGAAATCTAATTCAAATATCTACAACTTTATAAGAGGAAATTTCTCCAAATTATGGATAGATTAATACCATAATTTTGTGCCAAAATTCAGCATCTTATTTTTGCTAATCGGCTTACTACGCACTCTGTTTTGACCATCGAGGAACATGAATTAGCTTTCAGTCAAAACACGAAAGTTGTAGATGGATATATGGTGAAGCATTAGGAGTTGGCAGAGTGGTATTTGGATAAAATATGAGAATGTTACGAGTCTCCAAAATTGGCTGATCTAAAATGTTGAATAAATATTCCTGATTCTAAACCCGCTTCCGAAATTGCTCAATTCCAATCTGAACGTGACGAAACTCTTCAGATTACTTCTATTAGATATTTAGGAGATGTTGGAAAAATAACCACAAACGAGAATTGTAGGAATCGTTATCGTTTAAGGAAAGAATTCGATTCCACTAAATGCTTAAAAATACTTAAATGAAGTTCGAACCTAAAGAAACTTTACATGATGGTTTAATAACTATAACATGACGCATCGAAAAAAACAAAAATCAATTTGGACCTTCCTAGGTCGATGAACCAAACATAGGAAAAGTAGAAAAATCGAAAATTCAAGAATACACCAAATTTTTCAAGAATGCACTAAATTGCTCAAACTAGTTCCGAATTGAACCAAATTTTCCAAATTTTTATTCATAACACCAAAGTGACATGTGGGAACATTCGGACTTGTCTAAGTTCACAAATGAATTAGACAAATAGCTAACTAAATTAACGAAAATACACCCATCAAAACACGGAGTGTTACAATACATATATATACATACACAGACTAGATCACATGTACAAGCGATGCATGTGCTATTTAGATATATGTAGTTCAAACCAAATATAAAACAAATATATTAGGTGGGTAACATAATACTTTTTCATTGATCCAAGGTTTAAATCCTCTTGCAAGTATAATTTTTTAATGAAAAAAGAGACTGCACGAGTAAAATAGGCAATTCAAAGGTATGACACGTCTTGGTTTTATATAATAGTATAGATGTAACAAAATTATTTGAAGCATATTTTCTAACTAAAAAGAGACCGCATGAGTAAAATAGGCAATTCAAAAGTCTAACACTTCTTGGGTTTATATAATAGTATAAATATAACAAAATTATATACGTTAATATCTGACTTTTGACCTCTACCTTTGAGAAATAAATAACTCTTGCTATAATTTACAATAAACTTGTTTGGACAATCTCCGGACACTTTATTTCTTAAATTACAATTTATAGTCCTAATAATAAGGTGAGTTATAAAGGCATCCATTGTAATTAGTTTTACCACCAAAATTCTCCTCCGTTCTCCCACTAATTAAACATGTCCCTTCAAGGAAAAAGTCATGGATCTCTCTTTACTTTATTTTTTATTTTTCCTACGGCAAACAGCAACCACTAATCTGTATACGTACCAGTGGATCAAGCAATCAAATCTAAATAAACTAATTTAAACGGTTAAAAGTCTTATCAAGTACGATTGTTCCATAAGCGAGTTATTGGAAATTTATAATCGACTATTTCTTAAGAGCTGGCGAATGTAGACGAAAAGCAAATTTTCATAAAAGATTTGAGGGCAGCAGGTATAAAATCAAAATCAAGAGACAATGATATTTTAATATAAATTTTTCATATAGTTTTTAGAAAAAAGAAACTGTAAAGTACTATAATAACACCCAAACCCAAATTGGTAGAAGGGTATGGGACAAAATGCTAAGTTTAGACACAACAGTAACTTAAGCTCAACTTAGTTAGTCAGAAAACAACTTCAACTGTGTGAGACTTAAAAAAAAATTTAATAAAATATTATATACCAAAATATTATATAGAGGGTAAAGAATGGTAGAGTAAGAAGAAATTTATAATGTTTTAATTTTTTTTATTCAATAATTTAATAATAATGGTGACAAATAAATTTTAGAGAAAATACGAGGTTATTTTTGGACAAGTAAATTCAAAATACTCTTCTTAATTCGAAAATAACCCATTCAGTCAAGCACATCTATTTTGTATTTTTAGATTTAGCTTTCACCAATATTTCATCTAACAAATTAAAATATATCATTCTTACTACAAAAATAATACTAAAATTATCAACATTTTTTTTTCTCAAAATCACAATCAAAACATCATTAACAAAAGAAAATATATAGTTTACTTTCATTATTTTCTTTTCATTTTTCTCATGTAATATGATTAAAAAAGTATGACTAGACTGTCATGCAAATATGCCCAGATGGACTAACTTAACAACATTTCATGCCATGGCATCCAAATATAACAAAATTAATTCGATTTACTAATATATATATATATATATTCTGACATTGACCTTCGAAAACAAAAAGGAAAAAAATTAAAAATCCCGGTTTACAATAAACTCCCTTGAAGTCTTGCACTATGATTTAATGCCGTTTTTGACATGCAGGATAAGAGGGTGGAATACATGTTTGATGTTGGTCGAGATTGAGATTAGATATCGGGGTGCTAAATTAAGCATTTTTTCCCACCGAAAGAGATTAATGAATCCCACCTAAGAGGTGCAATTGTTTAGTCATGCCTAGATAAAATTAAATAATCTTATCCGACTCTTTAAATCAAAATTAATATACAATGATATTTTAATACAAATATCTCATATCTATCTATATCTATATCTATATATATACTATGTTTTTTCCTTTTTTTTATGGACAAATATACCATTTTATTTTAAAATTAAAATCTCACACTTAAAATGAAAATCATGTTGTACTAAAAATAAAATTAAAATATTTTTTATGTCTTCTATTCAAAATGAAATTCACTGTAGTATCAAATTACTCTACATCTCTACTAATAAAAAAAAATATGTAGTCGTCTTCTACTCAAAATAAAATTCATAATAATATCAAATTACTCTTTTGATGAAAATCTTTAAGAAAATCAAATTATTCTACTAATGAAAATCAGATTGTTCTACTCAAAATAAAATTATATATTCATGTCTTCTACTCAAAATAAAATTATGTATTTTATGTCTTCTACTCAAAATAAAATTATGTATTTTATGTCTTTTACTCAAAATAAAATTCACAATAGTATCAAATTACTCTACTAATGAAAAATATTATGTATTTTACTCAAAATAAAATTTGCAATAGAATCGAATTACTCTACTAATGAAAAACACATTGTGCTACTCAAAATAAATTAATTTTTTTTTGTCTTTTTCTCCTTTTATTCTATTCAAAATAGAATTAAAATCTTCTACTCAAAATGAAATTCACGAAGATATCATATTAATTTGGTTTAAACTCTATTTATTTTAGTTTATATACTCTATCAATGATATTACATCTCTTATAATACATCCTAATTTATTTCAACAACAATTTCAATTCACAAACTTATATATACACACATATATAAGCCATATAAAAAAACAGAAGATAGATTACCAACTTCTCGAAATGTACACAGTTCGTTCTCTCTCTTTGAATATATTATTATTATTATTACCGAATCCTATTTCATGTAATTTTTTATGGTCGACAATTGTTCTCTCTCTGTGTAAATGATTTTTTTTACTATTTTATTGGTTAGTATTTTTTTATTGGTTAATCGTCGACAATAGTGTTTTTATTGGTTAGTGTTTTTTATTGGTTAAATTAAAAATACAATTAATTAAACTAATAATAAATGTACTAATTATATAATATACTTCAATACAGGTTTATTCTTGGACACCCGTAGAAATTTGGCACAACAATTTTAGTACACCTAATTGATTATACCATTCTCTTACAATTTTAAATTACCTTCTACACTTGATATTATTGTTTTTGTTTATTTGTTATATTTTCTTGAGGCAATTAGGTATAAGGCCTTATTATAATAATAACACAATAATAAAGGCCAATTATAAATTAGCATTTCAAATTAAGGACATTATATTAAAAAGACATTAATGCCCCTTCATTTTTTAACTAATAACACAATTAACCTAATATATATATATATAACTTCAAACATCAAACATCTTAAACAAACGATCAAACACAGCTGCAACCAAATCCCAATCAAAAAATACCAAAGCACACAACGATCCATCATTGCAACTACAGACATGAATCAAGAAATCGTTCCAACAATCAATTCCGATTTATTATCCAGGTATTTTTTTCAAAAAAACGCATATATATTGCTTCCATTCATCATTAAATACACTTGTTCATCGTCAAATACACATTATATTGCTTCCATTGATCATATTTCTTAGTCTGAATCAATTCAAAACATTCATAGCAGCTCTTAATTTGTTTTCTCACCGTCACAATAGTTTTCAATGTGTAGTTGTTTCTCGTGCTGCTAAATAGCTTTTACACATGTAAAATCGTTTGTTATCGTGTTGAAATCTCGTACTAAATCGCTTTTACATCTTCTAATAATGTGAACTCACAGAGGGTGCTAAATGCATTTAGCACCTTCTGGTATATTGCCAAATGTGATAACATATGGTGCTAAATGTCATTTAGCACTTTCTCCTTTTCGTTACCAAATGCGATGACAGGGGGTGCTAAATGCATTTAGTACCTTGTCTTTTCTTATCAAATGTCATGACAGGTGGTGCTAAATGGCATTTAGCACCTTCTATTTTCTTTTCAATAGTACTGAATGAGGGTGCTAAATGCATTTTGCACCTTGTGGTTTGTTGTCAAATGTGATAACAGGTAGTGCTAAATAGCATTTAGCACCTACCACTACATGAAACAGACACTTAGGAGACATACAAATTATGTCTCCTAAGAGCTGATGTATGTCGCCCAAGCCTTGGGCGACATACCCTATGTCGCCTAAGTGGTGTCTTGTAAGTAGTGTGGCCTAAGATCTTAAGCGACATATAAATAAAGTATGTCGCTTAAGTGGTTTACTTAGGAGACATAAGCAATAGAGTATGTCGCTTAAGAGTTTTACTTATGAGACATAAGCAATAGAGTATGTCTCCTAAGTGTTACACTTAGGAGACATACTCTATTGCTTATGTCTCATAAGTAAAACTCTTAAGCGACATACTCTGTTTGTAAGTCCCTTAAGTGTTAGACTTATGAGACACATAAAATATAGTATGTTTCTTAAGTTGTACACTTAGGAGACATACTCTATTGCTTATGTCGCGTAAGTATACAACTTAAGCAACATATGATATTTGTATGTTGCTTAAGTGGTGATCTTAGGAGACATACAAATGTATGTATGTCGCTTAAGTTGTGATCTTAGGAGAGATACGAAGTTAAGTGTGTCGCTTCAGTGCTAATCTTAAGAGACATACAAATGTATGTATGTCGCATAACTATGTTTGATTAAAAGTATTGACCACCACTTAGGAGACATACTTTAATTTGTATGTCTCCTAAGATGTTCCAGACCTTCATTCTAAATTTGATACCAATTCATTCACACACAACAAAATTTCTACAAATCAACCTGTAATATAAATTTGATACTAATTCATTCACACCCAATTAAATCACACAAAAAGAGACCAAAATTAAAATGTACAAAGTCTAATATTTACAAGCCAAAATTAAAATGTACAAAGAGTACAAGCCAAAATTCAAGTATAGAATAAAAATACCATAAGTCTAGCAATAGAGAAAAGAAAGAAGTCGATATATAAATATGCAAAATAATATATATATATATATATAAACAAGTCTATCACTAAAGCTCTCTTGGTCTACCATCACCCGTAGGAAGATTCGCCATCATCGACGATACTAGATCCCGTACCCGCGCTTCCATCGCCTCATCGCTTGCTTTCTGTCGCGCTTCCATCGCCTCTCAACATGACAAATGAAACTGAAAAATAAATTGAAGAAAAATATTCTCACATATTTTATATCATATTTATTTACCATAGTTTATGGGATTTTAACAACCTTCAAGTCCTCTGTTTTTATAAAAATCACCCAGATCAGAATAAATAACATTAGACTCCGAAATTTACACAGAAGATTAATAACACATTAAAATTACTCTATGATTTATTTCATAATTTTTGAGTTAGTTTTAGGAAGCTAAATAAATTGTTGAAACAGTAAACACAGTGCTGTCAGTACAGAGGGCAGATTACTTTCTTATCTTCAAAAATTCACACACAGATATTTATAAGTCCTATGTCAATAAATTTCTGATATGTTGTTCCTCCACGAGTCTATTTTATTATCCAAGTGAAATTTCTAATTTTCATCTTGTAGTTTCTGAGTTATAAATGTTTTAGTACAGTAAGGTCAGATTTGACAGATTTACAGAGATAATCTAAATATAACATGAAAAATAGTAAATAAACTATACTAACTCTAAATAAAATTTGAGAGAGAAATAGAGTATTACTTTTAAGATTTGAGAGAGAGATAGAGTATTACCTTTAAGATTGAAGGTTTGAAGAACCGAAGAAGCAAATCGAGAATTTGGGGAAGAATCGAAGGAGACGTTGTGTGGAGTGGGAAGAATAGGGGCAGCGTGGAGATGGAGGAGGTGAGAGAGAGAGGTCAATGGTGGCTGGGGAATGGGGGAAGCATGGAGATGGAGGAGGTGAGAGAGAGAAGTGAGGTAAGAGTGATAAAGATTAGGTCTAGGAATTGGGGATATATACCACACACTTAGGCGACACACTTATTTATGTGTGTCTCCTAAGATTAACTCTTAAGAGACATACATATATCCTACGTCGCCTAAGTAAAAAATATTTGCCTCTTTTTTTTTTCGCGAAAAATTTGAAATTTTAGCGGAGAACTCATTTTTTTTTAAACGTCTTAGGCGACATATTAATTGATGTATGTCTCTTAAGAGTAGACTTAGGCAACTGTGAGAATCCGCAAATGCGACCCCCGGGTCTCGTCCCCATTCGTGGTGGTTTGAAACATCGAAAAGGATCCCGTCGTTCCATTTGCTTGGAGTTGTTTTGATAATTCATATCGGGTGTCTCTCTATCCGGTTTCTAGGTTCAAGAGGGTTCATTCAGAGTCGCCAGTACGTTTTACGAGAAAACGGACAAAAAGGGTTGTGTAAAGGGAAAGGCTACAGATAAGCCTTTCTTTACACGTTTGTCTGCGAAACCATGATTCTATAGAGTTCGGGAACTATATTACGGTCTGGGAAGGTGTTAAGCACCCATTCCGCCCTTTCGGTCTCTAGTGGACTTATATGTTTATTCTATGTTGAAAAACTTGGATGCTTTTACTGACGGTCTACTACTTTTCGAATAAAGACCCTGATTTTTAGGGAAAGTGGGAAAGGGATAAAAACCTTTGTGTTCCGAAATCTGATGTTTTTATTATTGAAAGATGTAAATACAAATGACAAAACCTTTTATTTATTTTGAAAGAGTATCCCGTATTATTTCTCAGATAATAACAGTTTTCTCGTGTTGTGATTATTTTTGTAAAAAAGCTCGGATCTTGTATCGGGACTAATTTAATATGGAATCATGACTCTTGAGATGAGATTATCAGACACGCCACAGTCTATAGAGGAGACAGGATATGTTGATTTTAATTCCTAGATAAGTCTCATCAGTCCGGGTTTTGAAAATAGAATTTTATCCGGACGATAACGTACTTATTCTTCTGATTTTGTAAATGATTTTATCTGGGTCTTTTGTTTTGAAGACAGTAGACTATTTATAACTTGGCAATAAGTTTATTCAAATAAAACGTGGACAAAACAACAGAAATAAAACAAGTACACAGATAAACCTGATTTTCGGGCGTGTTAGGAATCTAACACAACCCTGTTGCCCCGTTAGAAAAATTGAGTTTTTAAAACGAGTTTACAATACAACTAATATACAGATATCTTATTTAAATTACTAGAAGAGACTTTATTTACCTTCCCGACGAGAATAATAATAAGAAAGAAAATATGATACGACAGAGATATCTCCTGCGATAATAATCTTCTCCTTCTTCAGATATTTCGGAGAGTTCGATTCCCGAGACCGGACACGTCGAGTGTCGAGAATAGATTCGACTCTTCAGAAATAAGACGATAATCGAAAATGCTTGTTGCTATTTTTTGCACTGCTTTCAGCTCTGATCTTGCTCCGAAATTGCTGTTTTTATGCTCTCAAGTTGGTGTCTAGAACCCATGGGGGTGCTGGCCTATTTATAGTGACGAAAGGGCATATGTCGCGCGACATTTGCCAGTATGTCGCGCGACATGTCCCTGGAAAGTGGGTATGTCGCGCTACATTTGGCAATATGTCGCGCGACAATCTTGACTGTCGCGCGACACTTACTTTAATGATGATGTGGTGGGGTGTCTGTCGCTCGACATGTCCCTGGAAAGGGTGTATGTCGCGCGACATTTGGTAGTATGTCGCGCGACAATCTTGACTGTCGCGCGAGATTCTACTTTAATGATGATTCTGACCCACTGCTGAGTCAGAAAGTGACGTGGTGGGGTGAATGTCGCGCTACATGTCCCTGGAAAAGGAAATGTCGCGCGACATACTGGACTGTCGCGCGACATTTCAACTTAAAACGCGTTTGTTTGGCCAACAAACTCTTTCGGGGCAGTTCCGGGTGTTCGGGTGAGTTCCGGACTAAAAAACAGTACTTTCGAAGGTCGTTAGGGTTCTTGCGGGGGTCACGGATCGGGGTGTCTACAGCAACATATATATACCTATGTCGCCCAAGTAAAAAAAAATTGCCCCCTTTTAGAAAAATTTGAAATTTTTTTCGCGAAAAATTCATTTTTTTAAAAACATCTTAGGAGACATACTAATTAATGTATGTCGCTTAAGAGTACACTTAGGAGACATACGGATATTAGTATGTCGCCTAAGAGTTTTTAGTTTTTAAAATTAATTTCGTTTTTTATTTATATAAAAGAGGTTTCAGTTTTTGGAAACCCAAAAAATCATAACAATAATATAAAGGACTGATAATATTGAATGAATGTATTAAACACTAATAATTGTCTTTTATGTTACAAATTTGAAATGTAAATGTAAAAATTTATGTTTGACGGTAAATAAACTAGATATCCAGTCAGTTTTTAAAATTAATAACCATTTTTATTTATTTTATGTATATACAACAATCATTTTACTTAATTAATCTAGTTTGTAACAATTAATTCACTTGATTAATAACGTTTACAATAATAGAAAAACCGATCGATTTAATTACAAATAATAACAATACAACATTAATTGTAGTCATCATCGTCACTATGATCCTGATCCTGATCTTCTTCTTCATCATCATCGTCGAGAATATCTATTCGTAGTACTGAACTAAATTCGATAAATAAACTAGCTATCAGAAAACAATTCGCATCAGGCTCTTGATATGGTTCGTCTACTTCATATATATGACTGGCGGTTGCATCCCTTAATAGTGTGCTTTCACTGTATGTACCTCAGTGAAACATCATGTTAACGAGTTATCAACCGACACCAGCCGACAAATGATCTATACAGAACACTTGTCTTACCATCTTGGCAGGAACAAATGGGAACTCGTCATACCAACTGGTCCAAGTGTTTATAGATAAAAGACCACAATCAAAGTTTGTGCTTCCGGGAACATTAGGACCTGTGTTGTACCACTTACACCTGAACAACACAACTAACATACCTCCCGCATACCTTAGTTCGACAACTACTTGCAGAACCCTATAGTATATGATGTCACTGCCCACTACCATCACTCCACTATTCCGACTCTTTTAGATCTGGTCTCGCCACCGACTAACAAACTTAACACCATTTACGTCACACTGTGAATAAATGGGTCAACTCGCACGTATAGATGCCAGAATTTGTCACCTAAGATAACTCAGTCAAACCCCACAAAAAGTTTCAATGGGTCAAATAGAACTTAGGCGACATACAATTAAGTTATGTCTCTTAAGTAAACACTTAGGCGACATATAAACTCCGTATGTCTCCTAAGTAATTTTCTTGGGAGACATATTATATGTATGTCTCTTAAGACAAGTACTTAGGCGACATATAAACTCCGTATGTCTCCTAAGTAATTTTCTTGGGAGACATATTATATGTATGTCTCTTAAGTAATTTTCTTAGGCGACATACTAATTTTCTATGTCTCGTAAGATATGTACTTAGGAGACATACAAATTAGTATGTCGCCTAAGAGTTTTTTATTTTTTGCCTCCTTGTTCCCGCGGACAAAATTTTTTTGCCTCTTTTTTTTCGCGAAAAACTCAAATTTTTTTAGAAACTCTTAAGCGGCATACTAATTTTGTATGTCTCTTAAGATATATACTTGAGAGACATACAAAATTAGTATGTCGCCTAAGAGTCTCAATTTTTTGCTTCCTTCCCGCGGACAAAAATTTTTTGCCTCTTTTTTTTTCACGGAAAATTCAAATTTTTTTAGAAACTCTTAGGCGACATACTAATTTTGTATATCTCTTAAGATATGTACTTAAGAGACATACAAAATTAGTATGTCGCCTAAGATAAATCAGTCAAACTCTGAGCGTAAAAATAGTGTCGGTGGTCAAAAGCACTTAGGCGACATACAATTAAGTATGTCTCCTAAGGAAGATCTTAGGAGACATACAATTAAGTATGTCTCCTAAGTATATTTCTTATGAGACATAGTATATGTATGTCTCCTAAGAGAAGTATTTAGGCGACATATCTTCATTGTATGTCTCATAAGTATATACTTAGGCGACACGCTAATTGTAAGTCTCTTAAGTGACACTCTTAGGAGACATACGGAGTATATATGTCTTGTAAGTAGGTACTTAGGCGACATACTAAAGGTATGTCTCTTAAGAGAGAAACTTAGGAGACATACATTTAGTATGTCTCCTAAGATGTGTTTTAGGAGACATACCCAATAGAGTATGTCGCCTAAGACCACATCTGGTGTAGTGTACTGGTTGATGTCCAGCTGGTGCTAAATGGCATTTAGCACCTTCTATTTTCTTTTCAATATTACTGAATGGGGGTGCTAAATGCCATTTAGCACCTTGTTGTTTGTTGTCAAACGTGATAACAGGTGCTGCTAAATAGCATTTAGCACCTACTGGTTGATGTCTAGCTGGTGCTAAATGGCATTTAGCACCTTAGCACCTCTGGATTTATAATCAAATGTGATGACAGATACCGCTAAATGCATTTAACACCTTGTGCTTTGTTGTCAAATGTGATAACAGCAGGTGCTAAATAGCACTTAGCACCTACTGGTTGCTGTCCAGCGGGTGCTAAATGGCATTTAGCACCTTAACACCTCTGGTTTTATAATCAAATGTGATGACAGGGGGGGGCTAAATGCATTTAGCACCTTCTATTTTATTTTCAATAGTGCTGAATGGGGGTGCACCCTCTGCTTTTTGGTGAAATCTACTATAATCCAGTGCTAACTGAGTTTTAGAACAATTATATTACTTCTCACTATGTTTACAATAGGTGCTAAATGATTTTTGCAGAAATATTGACAAAGGAATTTTGGGCAAAGTGCATTACAATGATTCTAGTTTTGGATTCCAAGTGAATCTAGGTTTATCACTTGATGTATTGAAAAGGTCAATCTGCCAAAGGTGGTTTGATATCAATCCATTACATTTGGACCTAGTCATCTCTCGTGATGGAAAGGAGTATGTTCTCGATAGTAATGAATCTATACAATACATAGTTTGCTTTGCAGCTGTTCAAAATGTAGATATCATAGACATAGTTGCAAGGAGAAGTGATGGTCCTAGATCCTTGGTTTTAGACAATAACTCTACTACTAGCTCCTCCAATTGTGGGACTTTAGAGAGCGAGGCTGAATCTCATACTCAGCCACGCCAATCAAATGATTGGGAAAATTGTATTATTGGTGTTGGACAGAGATTCCCAGGTGGTGCAGATGAGTTCCGAACAAGTTTAAAAAAATATGCCATCCACAAGGGGTTCAAGTTTGATTATAAGAAAAATTCTAGTGATCGGATTACGGTTGTTTGTAGTAGGCAAAAGGATAAGGGGTGCACGTGGAGAATACATGCTTCTCCAAAGTTCAAGTTTGCTAAGTTCTTCGAAATAAGAAAAATGGTGGGCGAGCATACGTGTTGAATTACTTTCAAGGATTTAAGGAACCCACAAATGACAAGCCAGGTTGTCAAGTCAACTGTTTTAGATTTGATTCGGGACAAACCTCTCACAAAACCATCAGACATTATAGATTACTTTAGACGTGAGTTTGGTGTTACCTTAAGCTACTACTTCGCTTACACCGGTAAGAGCCACGCGATCAAGGAAGTACACGGTGACGATTATGCATCATATCAACAATTAGCATCCTACACTAATAGTATAAGAGAATCAAATCCGGGAAGTTACGTAGTCCTCGAAGTTGACGACAACACTAGAAAGTTTGAAAGAGTTTTCATAGCATACGAAGCTTGTATATACGGATTCAACTTTTGTCGAGCTTTAATAGCTTTAGATGGTTGCCATCTTAAGGCAAAATATAAAGGTTACATGCTCTCTGCAACTGCAACTAATGGTGATGGAGGTAAGTTCACCAATTATTTTTCTTTTCATTTTCTGTCTCATTTGCAGCATAATTGGTGCTAAAAAAGTGTGGAGCACCATAGTTGTGTATGAACAATGCTTCCAAAAAGGGTTTAGCACCCCAGTATGTGCAAATGAGCTGGGTGCTAAATGCATTTAGCACCTTCTGGTTTGCTGTAAAGTGTGCTCACAGGGGGTGCTAAATGCATTTAGCACCTTCTGGTTTGCTGTAAAGTGTGCTCACAGGGGGTGCTAAATACATTTATCACCTTCTATAAAACTGTGCTGAAAGAGGATGCTAAATGAATTTAGCACCTTTTAGTACCCTATGTCTGTTGACCACAATGGTTGTGGAAACGTTTAGCACGACTGCTGTTCTTACTCGATTGTATTATTTATAGGTATGTTCCCGTTGGCAACGGCTGTTGTTGACTCAGAAAATGTTGCTAATTGGGAATAGTTCTTAAACCATCTGAAGGTTATTGTCGGAACGTTTAGCCAAATAACGTTTATTTCTGACCGACATGTTGGCTTGAAGAATGGAATTCCTAAAGTATTCAATGATTCATTCCATGCTAATTGCCTTTTCCACTTGAAAAAGAACTTCATATCAGCACTTCCCAAAAGTTTTAGGAAAAAGAAATTAGCAATGCAATTGTTCTCGAGTTGTGCAAATGCTCGTACAGTTGATGAGTATATGGAGCATTATCGAGACCTTGGCATCCTTGCGGGCGAAACAATGAATAAATTCTTAGAAAATGCACTCGTTGAACGTTGGGTAAATGCATTCTTCCCGGGGAGAAGGTATGGTGTTATGACTTCAAATATGGCTGAAAGCTATAACTCCTGGATTATAAATGAACGTAATCTGCCAATTACAACAATGCTAGACCAAATTCGGGTGAAGGTAATGAAACAAATGTCAGATAGGAGAGAGGCGTCCAGGAGTTGGAGAAATGAATTGTGCCCGTCTGTTGAAAACAAGCTGAAAGATAAGGTCATCGAGAGTTCCTCATGGACGGTGACTAAATCTGACGATACGTTGTATGAAGTTAGAGAGCAAAAGACTTACCGCGTAGATCTTCAAAGATGGCACTGCGGCTGCAATTCCTGGTACATTGATGGTTTCCCGTGTTCACATGCTGTTTTGAGTATACTCGCAGATAATAAAAATATTTACGAGTACATTGATCCGTGCTTCTTAGCAGTAAACTATAAGAGCTCCTACTCGAAACCAATTTATCCAATCCCAACTTCTGGTTCGAGTGCTAATGTATTGGCAAATGTAACTGAGATATTAGCTCCAGATTGCAACACGCAGCCTGGTCGACCAAAAAAGAATCGATTCGACATAAACACTTCAAGTACGAGGAAGAAACGAAAGTGTGGAAGGTGCAACAAGTATGTTTATCACAACAAGAAATTGTGCACCGAGCCAATTGCTTAGAAATAGTGCGGAACGTACATACATAGATATTTGATCTTATACTCATACAGATACCTTACAGAAAAATTATTCATTGCAACTAGTCATGTTCTAACAATTTCTTACAATTTCTATTTTCTGTTTGTCCTCAAATTGTTTAAACACCTTTTGATTGATAATGATTATTTTATGAACATGGTTTAATGTGTTATCTTATATTCACAAAATGTTGCTAAAATATCTTTTAGCACCACCTAGAATACTTCTACCTCTGTGTTCATGGATTTTTTTTGTGATGTGTGTTGACAAGGGGTGCTAAATGCATTTAGCACCCCCCGGATTTTTGTAATGTGTGTTGACAAGATGTGCTAAATGCATTTAGCACCACAACAATTTTTGTAATCTGTATTGAGAAGTGGTGCTAAATCCATTTTAACACCTCTTGGATTTTTGTAATGTGTTATCAGATGGGTTGCTAAATGAATTTAGAACTCCCTGGATTTTTTATGATGTGTGTTGACAAGGGCTGCTACATGTCATTTTAAGCAGATCCAGGATTTTTGTATTGTGTGCTCACATGGGATTCAAAAAGTTAAACAAGTGATACTCAAAAAAGACTTTTAATGTAAATAAAATCTAACAACAACGCTTACAAAAATCACTACTCATCAAATTCCTTCACATTTTCCACTATATAAATATATTGACATTCACATCTATGTACAGGATTTTGTAATGTGCATTTAGCACCTCCTGGATTGGGGTGCTAAATGCATTTAGCACCTACTGAATTTTTGTGATATGTGCTCACAGAGGATTCAACATATTAAACAAGTGGTCCTCTAAAAAGAAATCTCACAACAATGGTTAGAAAAAGCACTAGTCATCAAAATTCTTTCACATTTTCCATATATACAAATATATCATATATTCACAGCTATCATTACAAAAATACTTACAAAAATAACTATTCATCAAATTCATTAAATTCGTCTGGATTTTCAACTACAAATGTTACAGCATCATCAATAATAGAATTAACGCTATCACCACAACCACCGCCTTTATCAGCAGATTTATCATCAACTCCCTCCTCGGCAAGTTCTTTGGGAACTCCTTCTACTACAGGTTCCCAGCTATGATCCTTATCAGTCAACAACAAATGAGTAATTTTTGCACGCTTCATCTGCATCAACTTTATATCCATAGCTTTCGGAATTTCTTCACCGCGAATAAGTCTTTCAATAAATTCACACACGAATAGTGCACAATCAGGACTGCAAACAACATAAAAACAGAGGATAAAAAAATATATAAGTCCAAGGAGTAAACAATGTTATAGCACAGTTTATCAAAAAAGGATGCTAAATGCACTTAGCACCTTCAGGTATTGTTTGTCAAAATGTGATGAAAGGAAGGTGCTAAATGCACTTAGCACCTTCAGGTATTGTTTGTCAAAATGTGATGAAAGGAAGGTGCTAAATGCAATTAGCACCTTCAGGTATTGTTTGTCAAAATGTGATGCCTTCAGGTATTGTTTGTCAAAATGTCATGAAAGGAAGGTGCTAAATGCACTTAGCACCTCAGGTATTGTTTGTCAAAATGTGATGACAGGAAGGTGCTAAATGCACTTAGCACCTTCAGGTATTGTTTGTCAAAATGTACACTTTGATACAACATATCTTGAAGGTGCTAAACTGATTTAGCACCAATTGTCCACCAAAAAAACAAAAAAGTGTTTTTTTTTGACACTGGAAAGTACTTACTCTTCTCCTTGCTGCACACACTCTGCCCTAATGACCTTTGTCTCCTTCAGTTTCAAATCACCCCGGTCCTTCAAACGCTTCATTACTGCTTTCTTCTACACATATCAAATAAAAACTAAAACATTAGAATCATTACTGTGAACACTAAGAGTAATGAAAAAGTTTTCAAAAAAAATACCATCTGTACGGCCTCCTCGTAATAGTGGTCCTCCACTTTCTTTGATTGTTTTCCTCTTCTTCTTAGCAGCATTGTGTTGTAATGAATCCAGCGTAAACTGGGTAGATTGAAAACAAGAAGAGTCCAATGATAACCACTACTGTCGCCAAGAGACCTCCCGTGGTTCATAGGAAACATAAGATATTTAGTTTCCACGGGCATTTTAATTATATCCTCCTCAAGACAATCCTTAATAAAGATTGGAATATCATCCCGTATACCTTGTTGTATATTAAAAAAAAATTATATATTTAGCATCCAACACAACAGAAAAAACCATTCAAAGTTACATAATATAAAAGATAAAAGTATTGCCCAAGCAAAAAAAGAAAATATAACACTATCTCTTTGTTGCATATCTTTTGATATGTACTTGACATACCAATCAATGATCTGCATTCATAGAGAGCACAGTTAGTAAAAATACTCTTAGATTTATACAATTCTATCACCTTATAAACCATAACTTTAAAGTTATTATAACAATACCTGCCCATCCACAAAATGATTGCACATCAGATCTTGAAGAAGATAGCCCGATATGAATATTGACATATTGTAACTTCTCCAAGCCAAGGTACTGTCCCAGTAAAAGTACAAATAAAAAATTCAGCACAACAGTGCAAATGCTGAAAGGAGGTGCTAAATACAATTAGCACCCCCTGGATTATTGTGATGTGTGCTCAACTACAGTGCTAAAAGCTTTTAGCACCTTCTGGTATTGTTGTCAAAACGTGATGACAGGGAGCTGCTAAATGCATTTAGCACCTTCTGATGTTGTTGTCAAATGTGATGACATGGGGGTGATAAATGCATTTAGCACCTTCTGGTTTGTTGTCAAATGTGAGGACATGGGGTGCTAAATGCATTTAGCACCTTCTGGCATTTAGCACCAACTTTCTTTCTTTTATAACAACTATAAAATAAAATACAATGAAATTAAAAATAATACATATGATTTATTTGCATTCTTGAAAAACGTCTCAACGACCTCCCTTTCATTGTCATCAAGATAAACCAATATATCTTTCCTTTTAGATAGCGGTAGAAAATTTCCCGCAACTTCATCATCTCCAATTGGTAACTCATCAACATCGATGACTTCTTCTTCAATTGCTGCGGGTGCATCTTGTTCAGCTATCTTTCCAAAATTTTCCTTCAGGGAATCATCTTCCTTTGCTGATTCCCGACTTAAGTCAATGTTCAAATCAAAACTTGGGAGGTCACCCTCCTTCTTTTTTTCACCTTTAACATCTGGCCTCTTTTTCATCATCTCTTTCTCAACATCAACCCCAACATCTTTTGGAGAATCTTTCTCCACTAACAAGTCCTTCTTTGGTTCACCTCATTTCTTGTTCTTCCTCGGTTTTGCTTTGAGTCTTATTATAATTGATCTCATCTTTTTTTCTTCACCTTTCTCTTCTTCCCTTATGTTTTGTTCTTTCAATGGTGTCTCAAATTGCAAGTCTCCCCGTACCCCAGAACAAACAAGGTCAACATATGAGTCAGGGTCGTCTTCTTCTGGTTTATCACAAAAAACAAACTTTGGATCAATAAAATCTTTACGTTTGCTCAGTTTGAGCATCATTTCAAGCTCCGCGACCCTCTTTTTCAGATCTTTAATTTCCTTGTCTTTGTCGTCACCTTCCTTCTCCACTTCTGCTTCAGGAGTGTGCCACTCTATGAATTTCATGTCCTTACCTGCCTTATCTGCATAATGCGGACTCAACAACACTTCCTCCTCCGCAGAAATGTTCCCTATTTCTTTGGATACCTGGATTATGAAAGAAAAAGAATGTTAAAAAAGATAAAAATTAATCATAAGACCATATAAAAATTTTGTTTTCATTACCTTTAATGCATCCAAATCTGCAAGCTCTGATTCATAAAGTATACGCCTCAAGATGTTTATGTTCCATCGAACAAACCTTGGCTTATCATCACTATGCCCATCATACGGTTGAACACCATTGTAGTGTTCACAAAACCAATACTGCAATTATAGAAAATAATGACTTTAAAAACAAAAAAACTCATAAAAGCCCACAGCATCATGTAACTTGAATGAAACTATAAAAAGATTTAGAAACTTAATTTACAAGTAAGACACTGCCTATTAAAAACTATGATGTCAAGTGCTGTAATAATTATAATAAAATATGATTTATCACCATTTTATGCATGAAACGATAAATAAATAACATAGTGAACACACATCACAACAAAACAGAGGGTACTAAATGCATTTAGCACCCCCTGCCAGGACATTTGACAAAAAAAAAGGTGCTAAATGCATTTTGCACCCCATGTGAACAAACTTCACAACAAAACAGGAGGTGCTAAAATGCATTTAGCACCCCATGTGAACAAACTTCACAACAAAACAGGAGGTGCTAAATGCATTTTAGCACCCCTATGTGAACACACATCACAACAAAACAGAGGGTGCTAAATGCATTTAGCACCCCCCCTACCAGGACATTTGACAAAAAAAAAGAACGTGCTAAATGCATTTAGCACCCCCATGTGAACAAACATCACAACAAAACAGGAGGTGCTAAATGCATTTTACCACCCCATCTGAACACACATCACAACAAAACAGAGGGTGCTAAATGCATTTAGCACCCCCTACCAGGACATTTGACAAGAAAAAAAAAGAAGGTGCTAAATGCATGTGAACAAACATCACAACAAAACAGGAGGTGCTAAATGCATTTAGCACCCAATGTGAGCACATATCACAACAAACCAGGAGGTGCTAAATGCATTTAGCACCCCCTTTCAGCATTTCCACTGTTGTGCTGAATTTTTTATTTGTATTTTATTGGGATAGCACCATTGCTTGGAGAAGTTATAATATGTCAATTTCATGAGGTGCAACTATATCACAAACATTGAATAATTAATCACAAAATTTAATTTATAAATATATAATTAAAAACAAGAAATAAAATTTAAGGAACTTACAAGCAATTGAATAACACACCCGGGAGTCCGGATGGGATCTTTGTAATTTTTCTTGACCATTTTCATCAAATGATCATGTATAATGGTAGCCCACTGAAAATCAGCTACCCTATCCAAATCTTCAACACAGGGCACAAAACTTAAAGCAAGTGCCCTATTTGAGTTAGCAAAAAAAAAAACAGTTGCTAACAAGTAGAGTATAAGGCACCGTGCAAAATCCTCCTCGGCGCCGTCTTCCAAAACAGTGCTCCGTACAGCCGATCGAACACTGGAAACTTTCAACGACGACTCCCCTTTGAATCGCTTCTGCATGAATTCTGAACCACACACGGATTCAGACGACCGTGGCATAATCTTACTGCCATGCTTTGGCAGTCCAAAAGTAACGGAAACATCATCGGGAGTCAACTTAACTTCCTCCCTAACAATCAAAAAAGTAGAATGCTTCTCCGAATAGGCAGATATAATCTTCTTGCCTACTTGACCAATTATTCCGATATGATCTGGAATGATTTTATCATCAAAAATTGCTTTAAACATAGAACCAAATGGCGTCTTCATCATAGCTTCAATATGACCATTTTTAATCTCACCCCGACCCTTCAAACTAGTAATTTCCTCAACAACTACTGCAAGGTTGCATCTAAACACAGTTGGTCTAGACACTTCTTTAACTGCAGATTTTCCAACCCCCCCTGATTTCTTTCCAACTTTCTTCACAGCTCTACTTTGTTTCTTGTTACTTCTAGATACATTATCCTTCGTTTTCCTCTTTGAAGAAACGCCCTTTTTCTCAGAAACTCTTCTGGAAGTAGTCTTATTCATTGTCCCTTCAACACAATTGATATAAACCTTCATTACCACTATTATATAGTGGCATTATAAAAAACAAATATACAGATATATCTAGTTAGCAATCTTACAATAATACACATCAATGTCCTAAATCTGTTTTGCTGTCAACTTTGCTCAAATGGGGGTGCTAAATGAATTTAGCACCTCCTAGTTTGATATCAACTTTGCTTCCTCAAATGCAGGGTACTAAATGCATTTAGCACCTCCCTGTTTTCATATCAACTTTGCTGACAGGGGGTGCTAAATCCATTTAGCACCTCATCTGAGTTAATGAGAGGATGTGCTAAATGCATTTAGCACCCCATGTGAGTTAATGACAGTAGGGTGCTAAATCAATTTAGCACCTCCTTTGCTTTCAACTTTGCTCACAGGGGGTGCTAAATTCATTTAGCACCCATCCATTCCTTCACATAAAATGCTACAAAAACAAAAATGTTCCACAAAATCTACGTACAAATTTGAAAAGATGAACAAAACTAATAACAAAAAAAATTGGCACCTCCTCATTTGCTGTCAACTTTGCTCAAATAGGGGTGCTAAATGCATTTAGCACCTCCTGGTTTCATATCAACTTTTGCTGACAGGGGGTGCTAAATGCATTTAGCACATCATGTGAGTTAATGACAGTGGGGTGCTAAATCAATTTAGCACCTCCTTTGCTTTCAACTTTGATCACAGGGGGTGCTAAATTCATTTAGCACCCATCCATTCCTTCACATAAAATGCTACAAAAACAAAAATGTTCCACAAAATCTACGTACAAATTTGAAAAGATGAACAAAACTAATAACAAAAAAAATTGGGGTGCTAAATGCATTTAGCACCTCCTGGTTTCATATCAACTTTTGCTGACAGGGGGTGCTAAATGCATTTAGCACCTCCTGCTTTGATGTCAACTTTGCTCAAATAGGGGTGCTAAATGCATTTAGCACCTCCTGGTTTCATATCAACTTTTGCTGACAGGGGGTGCTAAATGCATTTAGCACCCCACTGTCCTAACAAAAAAATCATTTAGCATCAATTGTCCATAAGTTCAATCGTAACAAAAATCATTTATAACCAAAAGCGAACAAAAGATAATCAAATAGAATGCTCACAGACGGTGCTAAATCCATATAGCACCCAACCATTGCTACAGATAAAATGATACACAACTAAAATGTTGACAAAATTAACACAGAACTCATAAATGTGTTTTCAATTTCAAAATCAACACAAAACCTAAATACAAAATCAACACAAAACTCATAAATGTGTTTTCAACTTCAAAATAAACACAAAACCTAAATACAAAATCAACACAAAACTCATAAATCGATTAACAAAACAATAAACGAGTACCTTAGATAAAAAGTGAATTGACGAAATACAGCAACAACGACGAATAACGAATGTGCAGAGAAATAGAGAGAGAAAACTTTGATCGTCTATATAGAGAAGAATTTTTGATCGTGGTAGTTGAATAAGAGACGGGGGAAGATCGTGCTGGTATACCGAAGGTTTAGCGGGGGTTTTGGCAGGGGCAATTTTGTCCGTTAATATCTTTGATAATCCTTAATATAAAATGATATTATTAAAAGTGTCCTTAATTTATAATTAGATAATGAAATTAGTCCTTTTTATTTTTATTAGATATGAATTTGTCCTTTTAATGATGAAATATTATAGAGTGAGGTCTTATGACCCATTTTCTCTATTTTCTTTGGATAGAAATTTTTTTTTGCTAATTCTTTTTACATATTTATTTCTAAAACTAATAACATTTGTAAAACACTAAAGCCACGTAAAGACTACTGAGTCAGAAAACAAAAATGCAGCTTAAGCTCAACTTCAACTTCTAATTGCGTGAAAGAATTAATAAAATATTATATAGAATATAAAGAATGGTAGAGTAACAAGAAATTTATAATGTTTTAATTTATTTTTTTAATTCAATAATTCAATAATAATGGTGACAAGTAAATTTTAAACAAATTATGACGTAATTTTTGGACAAGTAAATTCAAAATGATCGATCAATCCCAAGAAGTGTATTTCATATTTTTAGATTTAGCTTTCACCAATATTTCATCTAACAAATTAAAATTTATCATTCTTACTATAAAACTAATATTAAAATTATCTAACATTTTTTTTCTTAAAATGACAATCAAAACACCATTAACAATATATATATATATATAGTTTACTTTCATTATTTTCTTTTCTTTTTTCTCATGTAATATGATTAAAAAAGTTAGATTATACTGTCACGCAAATATGCCCAGAGGGACTAGATTAACAACATTTCATGCCATGACATCCAAATATAACAAAATTAATTCGATTTACTAATATATATATAATATTCTGACATTGACCTTCGAAAAACAAAATGGAAAAGAAATAAAAATCCCGGTTTACAATAAACTCCCTTGAAGTTTTGCATTATGATTTAAGGTTGTTTTTGACATGTAGGATAAGAGGGTGGAATACATGTTTGATGTTGGTCGAGATTGAGATTGAATATCGGCGATAATTATTTATCCCACTAAATCAAGCATTTTATCCCACCGAGAGAGATTAATGAATCCCACCTAAGAGGTGCGATTGTTTTATCGTGCCTAGATAAAATTAAATAATTTTATCCAACTCTTTAATTCACCGCGTTAAACAAACCCTAACACTTTGCTTGATGATAAATGTCCTAAGCTATGCAAGTTCTTATACTAAACTAATTTGTTTGACCACCGAGAAATTAATGTCACTACAAGAAAACTGGGTTTTTACGGCATTTATTTAGCTGCACTATAAATAAATGCCTGTAGACACCCCGATCCGTGACCCCCGCAAGAACCCTAACGACCTTCGAGAAGTACTGTTTTTGAGTCCGGAACTCACCCGAACACTCGGAACTGCCCCGAAAGGGTTTGTTGGCCAAAACAAACATGTTTTAAAGTGAAATGTCGCGCGACAGTCCAGTATGTCGCGCGACAATCCCCTTTCCAGGGACATGTCGCGCGACATTCACCCCACGACGCCACTTTCTGACTCAGCAGTGGGTCAGAATCATCATTAAAGTAGAATGTCGCGCGACAGTCAAGATTGTCGCGCTACAAACTACCAAATGTCGCACGACATACGCCCTTTCCAGGGACATGTCGCGGGACAAACACCCCACCACATCATCATTAAAGTAAGTGTCGCGCGACAGTCAAGATTGTCGCGCGACATATTGCCAAATGTCGCGCGACATACCCACTTTCCAGGGACATGTCGCGCGACATACTGGCAAATGTCGCGCGACATATGCCCTTTCGTCACTATAAATAGGCCAGCACCCCCATGGGTTCTAGACACCAACTTGAGAGCATAAAAACAGCAATTTCGGAGCAAGATCAGAGCTGAAAGCAGTGCAAAAAATAGCAACAAGCATTTTCGATTATCGTCTTATTTCTGAAGAGTCGAATCTATTCTCGACACTCGACGTGTCCGGTCTCGGGAATCGAACTCTCCGAAATATCTGAAGAAGGAGAAGATTATTATCGCAGGAGATATCTCTGCCGTATCATATTTTCTTTCTTATTATTATTCTCGTCGGGAAGGTAAATAAAGTCTCTTCTAGTAATTTAAATAAGATATCTGTATATTAGTTGTATTGTAAACTCGTTTTAAAAACTCAATTTTTCTAACGGGGCAACAGGGTTGTGTTAGATTCCTAACACGCCCGAAAATCAGGTTTATCTGTGTACTTGTTTTATTTCTGTTGTTTTGTCCACGTTTTATTTGAATAAACTTATTGCCAAGTTATAAATAGTCTACCGCCTTCAAAACAAAAGACCCTGATAAAACCATTTGCAAAACCAGAAGAGTAAGTACGTTATCGTCCGGATAAAATTATGTTTTCAAAACCTGGACTGATAAGACTTATCTAGGAATTAAAATCAATATATCCTGTCTTCTCTATAGACTGTGGTGTGTCTGATAACCCTCCTCTCAAGAGTCATGATTCTATATTAAATTAGTCCCGATACAAGATCCGAGCTTTTACAAAAATAATCACAACACGAGAAAACTGTTATTATCTGAGAAATAATACGGGATACTCTTTCAAAATAAATAAAAGGTTTTGTCATTTGTATTTACATCTTTCAATAATAAAAACATCGGATTTCGGAACACAAAGGTTTTTATTCCTTTCCCACTTTCCCTAAAAATCAGGATCTTTATTCGAAAAGTAGTAGACTGTCAGTAAAAGAATCCAAGTTTTTCAACATAGAATAAACATATAAGTCCACTAGAGATGGAAAGGGCGGAATGGGTGCTTAATACCTTCCCAAACCGTAATATAGTTCCCGAACCCTATAGAATCCTGGTTTCGCAGACAAACGTGTAAAGAAAGGCTTATCTGTAGCCTTTCCCTTTACACAACCCTTTTTGTTCGTTTTCTCGTAAAACGTACTGGCGACTCTGAATGAACCCTCTTGAACCTAGAAACAGGATAGAGAGACACCCGATATGAATTATCAAAACAACTCCAAGCAAATGGAACGACGGGATCCTTTCCGACGTTTCAAGACGCCCAACGAACGGGGACGAGACCCGGGGGTCGCATTTGCGGATTCTAACAATGCCAAGAAAAGGTTTTTACGGCACTTTTGAACAAAATGCAAAGAATTTACGGCATTTTGTACAAAGTACTGAGAATTTGTGGCACTCTCCAATAAGTGCCCACAATATTAATATATATTTTTTGATGTTTTGTACAAAATGCCGAGAATTTATAGTATACAAGTGCGAACAATATTAATACTTTTCTTGGCATTTTGAACAAAAAGTTTGGAGTTTATGCCATTCTATACAAGATCTAGTAAATTCTCAACAATTTTTTAACAAATGTTAACAATGTTAATTTATTATTTTTGACACAAATGCAAAAAAGTCGGTTTATTATACCAAGTGCTATAGGTTTATGATACTTTCGGACAAGCGCTAAAAAGTTATTCCAAAATTTTAAGTTAGAAAATTCTTTTCATTTGATAATACTTACCAAAATAATACAAGAGAATTATTACAATGCAATATTTTTTACATTGTTTTTTTTTATGATTAGGGTATTTATGTAATTGTGTGAAACCATTGAAATTAAATTTATTTGATGAATTTTAATTCTTTTAGCATGAACAAAATAAAATTTTTATTATATATATGTGTGTGTATCTTTGCACACCTTGTGCATTAGTTGTGTAAAAAAATATTAATTCAAAATATTAATAATCTTGTTTATTTAAGTCAAATTTTCAATTATATGTATTTGATTTAAATTAAAGTATAAATAATGTACACAAACAAATAAAAATTGTCATCAATTTAAATAATTAAAAAAAATTTAAAAATTTAATCAACGAAGAACTTTATGTAAATTTCGGTATCTCTTTTCATGTAATGGTGTCAATGTTTCATATTTCTATGTGGATATATATTGTATGTGTATACACAAATAAGTTATTCAAATAATAATTTACAATTTAGTAATAATTAATTATTTTGGCGCAGCGGTTATTGAGTAAGGGATAAAGAATGCATGTGGTGAAAACTTGGCGCTAATGTTTCAGGCATTTGTGAAAATGCCAAAAATCTTTTACGACATTGGCTTTTAAGGTACTTAAACAAATACCGAGAAAAATGCCATAAAAAGTTTTAGCGGCATTTATACTACTTATAACGGCATTATGCTAATGCCGAGAAAAGCCACCTTTTTTGTACATTTTCTTACTCGCAGCATCCACTTCATTTCTTATTCCCGCACTTTAATATCTCCGTTCTTTTTTCACTGAACATGTCTAATCAAACAAAGACCAAACAACATCCATCAGTCTTCCATTCAATCAAGTAACCAAATCTAAATAAGATTGACTTTTCTGCTTGGAATATAATGGCAAAAAAATTGGGATCAGGATCGGGGATCTTTGAAATTGATCAGGTTCGCGTCCAATAGGGTACCTATTCGAATCTGAACCCTGGTACCATATCTATTACAATATTTATACGAAAATATAAATTCCCTAGCCCTTTAGTGATTCAAAATATGAACTTTGCACATCTCTATGCAAGTCACCTATTTATATATATGTACATCTATTATAACCATATGTTCCGGAACACCTTATTCCCGTTCTCGAGAATAACGTGAGGCACTCCTCTAAAGAGAAGGGCTATATATACGTCCGTCTTAAAGTAAGAACACCAGCCGAGTTTATACATTTTAGAAAAACATTAATTTTGATTTAAAGTATAACTTACTTTTTATCATGAGATTAATTTGGTGTAATGATGTTAGAAAAACAAACTTAAGACTTGATTTAAGATGCTAAAAATGAGAAAGGAATAATTAGTTTCAAATAGAAGGATCAGCTTTTTAGCATGTTGTGGGAACATGCACTTCAATTCGGAACCCACCCCCTGCTCCTCCCCGTCGGAGTTTCCGGTGGTCGATAGAAGTTTGTGTTTTTTTATTGTGGATCTTCCTATTGTTTTCAAGATGTAGTAGGGTTCGTTAAGAATCACCACTTCATTTTACAAAGAAAACGATCAAAATAATTATGTAAAGGAATGCCTATGGATAAGCATCTTCCTTATATGTTTTGTTTCCAAAACCACACAATGGTTAGGTACGTAAGGAAACTATGTGACAGATCCGGACAGTATTGGGTACCCATTTTGCCCTCATGAACTCTAGGGAACTTATGTATTAATTTAATTTTGGAAGGCCTACATGCAGTTACTTTTGTTCTTGATAGAAACATAAGATTGATGAGAGAAGAGTAGTTTTCTATTTTGAATGAAGGAATTAACAATACACTAGAAAGCCCTTTATATAGGGCGAGGGTAGGATACAAAATAAGGAAATATAAAACTCTAATTCTATATACCATAATTAAGATATTGCTATACAATAAATATGGACATAACAAAATGTCAACTAAGATATTACAAGAATATTGCCAAAATATTTTGACAATATTCCAACATCCCCCCGCAAACTCAAGGTGGTAAATAAGAGAACAGTTGTGGTGCCCCGAATCCGGTTACGAGATTTTCACCCCTCAGGACCTAGTTAATCATGGATGTCGTGTGCAATGGCATGTTTAAAATATAAAATCTCTACTTACGAAAACTTTTCTTAATGTAAAATGTAATCCCGTTTTATAAAATTTTGGCATGTGGGGTTCGTTCATACAATAAACCAACTTATAAGGTTTAAAACCATTTACATACAAATGTAATCCAAATCAATGCACATTTAAAATCCACTCCACCAGTGAAATCATTTATACAAGTCCAGAATTACACAGTCCTTACTAGAATAATTTCAAAACCCATGCATAATTACAAATAGTTTTAGATAACAGAAGATTATACACTACTTAGTCCTTAATCTTAACGACTACGAAAGTTTATGGACATCAGAGGCTTTTAGACAATACGCCACGCTCCAACCCCGAAGCCTACCCTGCAAAATTGTTAGAAAAGGGGATGAGCCAAAATCAGGCTCAATGGGAACTATATAAGTTTTACTAAGAAAATGCACATTGGAAGTAACATGCGTATGCATTGGAATAAAACATTGTTTATACTTTTAATAGTGGAAGTAATGCAATGCAAATCACCCATAGCATGGATAGAACCTAATCACTAGGACACCCATCCTAGGAATCGGAAGCTACTCGAACCAATACGCTAGCCCTACCTCTTAATCTCTTATATGGATTGTATCCAAGAACTCATAGCGTAGTGAGGTAATCTAACTATGAGTTTAACTTAATTAATATCATTCCCTTCCTATGGTTCTTTATGCCGTCGTATTCAATACTTTCCACTTTGATTATAATACATTATGAAATCCGTCAACTAATACGTGTCTACAAAACTTCTTAATAAGTATTACAGCTTAAATGTTGGCATGCCATCAAGTTACTTTCTATAATACTAATTCACATCCACAAGACTACTCATTTAGTATTCCAATATGAGTATTAGTACCTTGTGCAATCGAGCCACATTATCAACTTATTAATAATCCCAACGAAATCACGTGAGGAGTACGAATAATAATAATTAGAGATATGATAGAACAACCATAATATTAATAAGCATACAAGGATCAATCTATCATATCTCTTGTATAAAGCCTCAAGCTTATACCCTGCGGTCATTAGGCTTAGAGCATTGGTTCCGGAAGGACCCGAAGCTCTAAACTAATCATGTCTTCTCTAACTGAGTGAACTGCCTAGGGGCTTGGTCCTTACTTGTAACTCATTTGGAGATAAACTAACGCAAGACATTTTTTTGGGGACAACACACCAAATAGTTAAAAAGAAAAACAACTGTACAAGCACATTCCTCCGAGGACGAAACTACCTTAGGGTCTTTCACCTAACTGTAGGGCTATTACTTGCTGGAACACATAGTTCCGTTGATAGAGCCACACCAACTAATCCGCAAGTCAGGGAATCTAATTAACGCAGGACTACGAACACTCATCTGCGAGAAAGCAATATACATAGATACGAAAACATAAATAGGCGGCTACAACCGCATTGTATACGGCTCCAACCCACAACTAGTATTGGTAGTTAAACATAGCGGTTACAATCGCTGCAATAGGCTACAACCCAATTATATGGCAGGGCTACAACCCTCCATGGTAAGGCTACAACCTTACAATCAATATCCACACTGATAATTGGCCAAAACAATAAATCAACAATGCATTGAAAGGCCAACACAATCCCATCACACATGTGGAAGCTAATACATATATACAAAATCATACAATCATACACCATTCGTTCATCATCCTCCTAAGCATCGTTACTGAGCCCTTTATCTATAATCTTATCATCTCGTGATTATTCACATGTTATAGCCATTAGCGCAATATTGATACTTTACATCTCATAATGTATCATATGTGTAAAACTAATGCCGTGTGAGTCTTATTGATGTTTTCGTGTTATTATATCATGAGCGTCACTTTCTATATTTTCTCATCTAACTTATATGTGTATGATGTGCTATTCCTTCCTGATTATGGCCACGACATCCTATAACCCACCACATTTAGTAATCTACATTCCTAAGGTGTATCTAGATTGTATCTTCATTACTGTTGCTAACCATGGTCCTTATACGACATTAGGCTCAAAGGTTAGTGCATACTATTTTCGCCTTGGCGGGTTCTAGTTAAACTCTCATAAATAATGCCCTATACTTGTAATCAATAATATATCTAAGTACATTTATCATTTATATCCCACAATCAAGTATCCTCAAGGCACCAATCCGTAAACCTCCAAACTATAGGTCATACATATAACTATGAGATGGGATTCATATGAACTATTGCATATACGAGTTAAAACATGGATCTATATGTTAAATCATGCAATAGAGGTTATATTCTACCAATACCAATCATTTACTAGACACAAACCCAAATTCCCAATCTCATAGTTCATACACCTAACTACTAAATAGATATGATATGTAGATGCAAATTTGTGGCTTATAACATGAAATCAATTACTCATACATGAAGTTTGTGTGATAATCTACCCATTCACACCACTAATTTTACTTTCATTCAACTAAACCCACACGAGGATGCAACAAGCCTAGGGTTTCATGAAAAAATAACCATTCATAATAGAAATTTCTTGTGCAACACATAAAAGTTTGAAAAATAAGTTTAATATTTAAATGCTAGGAGAAGATTTGGTTGCTAGAACTTTAAGCTCCAAGCTCTCCTTTGGGCTCCAATGGTGGAAATTGATGAAGGAAATGATGAGTAATGACAAACAAGCTATAATCTTGCATTAAGATGATGGAGCCTCACAAATCCCTTAAGAATCTATCACACTCTCTCTAGAACTCTCTTGAGGTGTTGTGTGTTATTTGTGGCTCAAATGAGGGTTTTTGGATGTTAAAAGGGAAAAAAAATAGGTTAAAAGTGGTCAAAATTCGACACACAAGGCTTCAAGATCCCAAGATTGATCTTGCGAGCTCCCAGCCAAAGCTTGTTTCCCACAGCACTAACCACTGTTGGTATTTTGGTCATAACTCTTTGCTCGGAATTCAGATTGAGGTAATCTTTATATTCACCGAAAGTTATTTCAACAATCTACAACTTCATTATAGGAAGTCTCCTATATTCTGGATGGATAATTCTAAAAAGTTCATCGAAGACAGCGCTCTGTGGAAGCGTTATCGAATGATCAGATTTCATTAACCAGCTTACTTCTCATGTTATTTTGACCAACGAAGAGTATGAATTGATTTTCAGTTAGAACATAAAAGTTGTAAAATGGATCAAAATCTAGACCTAATCGTAAACGGGGACTCAATCCGATTAGAAATGGAGGAGTTATAATATCTCAAAATAGTTAAAATTAAGAAATCTCTTACAGTGAAAAAATGCGATTAACATCTTGATTTCAATTCGAACCGCCCAAATTATGAAACGATTTTTCCCGCAAACTCAATATACCTAACATGACATGGTATAAGTGTTGGATCAACGAAGAATGGGCCATAACCAAAAGTTCACGCCTTAACAGAGATTAAGCCTTAATTGGGCTTAAGAGAAAGATTAGCCCAAAAATGGAACACGGGTATTAGACCAGCTTGAGCTTGGAGAGCAGATTATGAAATTGCCCCAGTGAATGAACTATAATGTAGATATCGATTGGTTGATCTATGGAAGAGATGTGAGACGAATAGTATTACTAGACACGTGTTGGCTAATAAAGTGACATTAAATCTCAATATGCTTTTTCCATTCATGAAAGACATCATTATGAGCAGTCTGGATAGTGCTTCGATTATCACACCTAATAATGGTTGGAAGGTGTTGAGGAATGCCCATATCTAAGAGAAGCCACCTTAGCCAAACGAGTTCCTGAGTGGTGTCAGCAAGAGCACGATACTCGGCTTCTGTACTGGAATGGGAAACAAGTGATTGTTTTTTGCTATACCATGGTATAAGTGAATCTCCCAAGAAAATAAAATAGCCGGTAGTTGAACATTTATCAGTTGGATCACCAACCTAGTCAAAATTAGAATATGCACGAAGCTCAAGGGAAGATGTAGATGAAAAATGAAGACCTTGGAACATTCTTCCTTTGATGTATCTGAGAATGCAAAGAACAGAGGCATAATGAGTGGACTATGGAGCAGACATAAATTGATTGACTATGTAAACAACATGTGCAATGTCAGGTCAAGTGATAGTGAGATAGACCACGCTGCCAACTATATGTCGATACAAAATAGCATCACTGAGAAGGATACCATTAAGAGGAGTAAGTCTGATATTTGTTTCTAGCGGTGTAGGTGCAGTTTTACAATTAGTGAGACCAGCACAGGCAAGAATGTCATAAGCATATTTTGCCTGGGTGAGATAGTAACCACCAGAGTCAGAGAAAACTTCAAGGCCCAAAAAGTATTTTAGGTGACCAAGATCCTTCATCTCAAAGTGACGACTGAGAGACTATTTGAACTCAAAAATACCACCAATATCATCTCTAGTAATAATCATGTCATCTACATAAAGAATCAAAAGTGTAATGCCAGCATCCCTTTTTCTAATGAAAAACCCATAGTCATGAACACTATAAGTGAAGCCCTGTGTTTGAATAGTAGAGCTAAACATTTTGAATCAAGCACTAGGACCTTGCTTAAGATCATATAAAGCACGACGAAGCTTACACACTTGAGAGGTGGAGTGAGGAACCTTTAGAGGAGGTTTCATGTAAACTTCTTCAGAAAGATCGCCATTTAGGAATGCATTCTTCATATCCATCTGAAATAGTTCCCATTTTTGAATAACATCAATGGTAAAGAGGCTTCTGACAAAAGTTAAACTGGCAACAAGGGCAAAGGTTTCCTCATAATCGATGCCATATTCTTGATTAAATCATTTTGCTACAAGTTGAGCATTGTATCGATCGATGGAACCATCCGATTTGGTTTTGATCTTGTACACCCATTTACACCCAATTGCTATCTTTCCTGGAGAAAGATTGACCAATTCCCAAGTTTAAGCTTTTTCTAAGGCTTATAATTCCTCATATATTGCTTGCTACCATAATGGGTTAGAACTAGCTTCTTTACAAGAAGATGGTTCATGATGAGTGAAGATAGTAGAATAACAATGGTAGTCACGAAGATGATGAGGAAGTTGTCTTACCCATGTGGATTGTCGAGGAGAACTGGATTGACCGATAGGGTCGTTGGACGAGTCAGTGTCATTAGGATAGTTTGATATAGGCACATGAGATGGATTACTTAATTCAGTGGGTGATGAACTAGACTCAGTAGTAGGAATTTCACTAGATATAGTGGCTTTAATGGTAGGCTTGTGACGCCCCAAATCCTATTACGAGATTTTCATCCCCGGGACCCGGTCAATCACAGATGTTGTGCGCTACGGCATGTTCATAATATAAAAGTTACAACTTTAAAAAAAATACTTTTATTAATTAAAATATGATCTATATAAAATCCTATTTCAGAAAAATTCGGTATGTGGAGTTCGTTTAAAAAACATAACAACCTGTAAGGTTTGAAATCATTTTCATACGAATGAAATCCCATTTATTAACATTTAAATCCATACCACATATAAACATCACTTATACAACTTCGCAATAAAACCATTTACATAATACAAAACCAAATATATATATAACAGTCCTTTTTGAAGAGGACTAGGAAATTTCCATGGACATCAGAGGCTTTTTATAAAAGTACCATATGCCAATCCCCGAAGCCCGACCTACAAAACTGATGAAAGTAGGGAATGAGCCAAATTCGGGCTTAGTGGGAACTATATAGATTTTGTAGAGAAAATACACATTACAAATACAAGCATATGCATCTTTATATAGAAAGTAAATACTTTACTTTAATGCAATAGTTTGGAAATCGTGCAATACAATGCAATCCACACATGAGTGCAGGCGAACCCCACTAGGATTCCTATCATAGCCACTGGAAACTAACTACCCAATTAGCTGATCTTGCCTTTAGGCTTCCCATGGGATGTGTCCCTGCGCAATCCTATGTCTCCAGAGAACTGTTCTTAGTAAGCCATTTCTTCACAATTGCTAGCTTCCTAATGTTCCCATGCTATGGTGGAAGGGTTTCAAACTATACCAAGCACAACCTTATGCTACTCGCGCTCACACTAGGAGTCGTGAACTAATAGCCAAGCATTCATAATTTCCTCTTTGAAGTTAGTTCATTATGAATATCCATGCTTGACCGACTAATAAGCTTTACCTCCAATCGTCCTTCTAAGTCGATATGTCACGGCGTTCCCTCAGCTAACTATCTGTTAGAATATAATTATCACTGTGATTCTTAGTATTTTATGTTCATTAGGATTCGGGAAACTATCTATATAATCGACCCGTGGTCTCACACACGTATACTATATTTTAAGGTTTAATAGCTATTAATGCTTTCCACTTTATATGTTAGCATATTATGAATGGCCAAGTACTTTCCTATTAGAGGCAGAACTCACTCGAGACATTACATAATAAACAATGCATATATGATACTACGTTAATAATAATAATAATAATAACAACAATAACATGCATCCATCTATATCATATCTCTTGCATAATGCCTCAGTTTCACCCCGTGGTCTAACTAGGTCCACAACAATGAATCTAGCAAGTCCCGAAGGATCCGAGGCTTTTATCCATGTCTCCTCCAGGTGGTGTGGTGGCTTAGGGACTTGGTTCTCCATGTAAGTCATTCGAAGATAATCCACGCAAGATATTTTTCGGGGAATAACACTCTGAATAGTTAACAAGGAAAACACATGTTGTGAGAATCCGGACCCATACCCCCCGTGAGAGAGGGCGAAGTCCTCCATTCTCGATTTTTTATGGTTTTAAAGGAAAACGTGTGTTTTGTAGAGTCGCTAGTTTGTTTTACGAGAAAACAAACAAAAGATCGTACGAAGGACAATTCGAAGATGAATTATCGTTCATACGTTTAAAACCAGAGATTCATTTAAAAATTTACTTTGCTAGGGTTCGGGAACTACGTTACGAATTGGGAAGGTGTTAGGCACCTAATTCGCCCTTTCGGTCTCTTAATGGATCATGTATTTAATTCCTATTTTTAGATATCTTGCAAGTAGTTTGGATAGTTTCTATAATAGTCCTTTCCGGATGAATTTAGATTAAAGCAGTATTTTAAAATCAGACTCGAGCTTTGCGAGCGCCTACGTATTCATTCGTAGAATGAAATCAGAGTCTCGTAGTTCCACTTGTTTGGAAACTGTTTTTGTTATTTTTATTTTTGTTTTGAAAACGTGTCAAAACGGATTTTAGATTTCTTGTAAAACTTAGAAAGGACTTATTTTGAAAGCAATGAACTTCTTTGCAAGTTATCTAATTTTCTATATTAAAACGGATGTTGAAATGCGGTATTGAAATTAGAAGAGTTGTAGAAAATATACCTGATGCGCTTGAAAGATAGAACAGAACCTTGCCTTGATTTTCCTTCCTTGCTTCCTTCTCTAGCACTTTCTCTCTCTAAAACTTTCTCTCACTAGCTTTCTCTCTCCAAAACCCTCTCTCTCTAAGACTTTCTCTCACTAACTTTCTCTCTCTAGAAATTCCCTCAAAAAAAACCTCTCTAAATTTGACAGAATCTCCACTTACTAGAAACACTAATGGGTGTTGATGCCTCCAAATGGGATCCCAAGGGTCCTATTTATAGCACAAATTCCGCCAAAAACGCTCCAAAGAAGGCCAACCGCAGGGGGTAGTCGCAGGGCGTGCGGCTAGGGCGTGCGGTTGGGGGTAGCCGCAGGGCGTGCGGCTGGGGGTAGCCGCAGGGCGTGCGGCTGGGGCGTGCGACAGGGGGGGCCAACCGTACGGCTGGCAGGTAGCCGTACGGTTGGGGGCGTGCGGCTGGCTCTCCAAAAATGTACAGAAACGCTCGAAAAAAACCTAATTTTTCTAACGGGGCGCTGCCCCGCACCCCGCGACCTAACCGGGCAGGTCGATCCCCGTCCTAGTAAGCGAAGAGGCAACAAAGGTTATGTCAGACTCCCAACGTAGCTAAAAATGGAGTCTTTTCTTAATGGTCTTCTATATGCATGATGACTCAATACTTAATGCGGAGTGCTTGTTTTAAGAAAACCAGTGTTCACACGAGAGTCGTGGATTGGGGTGTTCACACATGTACAAGCCTCCAATGATGCCCGGGAGGAACAACACTAGGAGACACCCTAGCAAGGTAATGTCCATTAGTATCCCAATTACTTCCTGGGGACTCACCATTGGGTAAGTAGTGGCATATGTGACCTGCTCCGCTTACCGAAAAAAATATATAGCCCGGGGACACATAGTCAGCTGGAAAGAAAAATGCATATAGTGGGCTCTCCTTTTGTGGGATTTCAACCACCCAGTGGATTACACCTACTACACCTAAAACCTAGTTTTGTGACAAATGAATTCGCTAAGTTTGTGGAAACCAATGGCAGTCATAAATTTATGTGGGCAAATAACTATCACAAAGGTTATATTATCATATTGTTCAAATAATGTGACAGCTATTGAAAGATTATCATGTTTTGTGGCAGCCAATGGCAATCACAAGAGTTCAGTTTTTTTGATATTATAAATTTGTGACTTGCGTGAATAGTCATAAAGTAGTGTTAAATGATTTTTTATATTGTGACTGAACCAAAATGACGCAGTTCTATATATTATACTAATTTATCCACATAAAGCCCTAGATGACAAATTCTCTAATTCTTCCACATTTGTTGCAGCTTCAACCTCAACCTTACTGCCTCACTTTAGTCTCTCTCTCTCCCTCTCTTTCTCGCTTTCATTTTCACGGAGGTCTCACAATACCACCGGTTCTCTTCTCCGACACAGCACAGCCGTTTCTCCGAATCTGGATCTGTGCATTTCTCTTAATATATTGTCGTTTCTCAAGTGATTCATCTCTTTTCTTCTTTCCTTTAATTGATGAGCTTCTTTAGTTGTATTAGTTTTTGATGAGTTTTGTTAATGGGCTTTGAGTTTGATATGAAATATAAAGGAAAAAAGAACAAGTTTAAACACTCCATACGAGTATATATGTTACAAAGTTGATTACAAATATTTAATTGACAAAAATAGGAAATGCATGTGATTTTTGGGCCATTGGAAATATCCACATAAATTTCATAAAACCATCAACAAATAATATAAAATATCTATGAACATTTAAGGAAAGAATTAGGAAGGATCTTGTGGTTCAATTTATAAGGTAACCCTATTTTTTTATCTCTGTATTTCGAATCTTGTTCCTTTAGAACTCAAATGATTTGTGCTTTTGAAAGCAAGCCCTTAGCGTGTTTATACAAATCTGAAACTGCTCAGTAGAATTGACAAAACTCACTTTATAGTACATTTTTCAAGTGAAGGGGGTATTGCAAACAAATGTTCTTTTATGCATTGAAGAAGTAGAAAAAACATACATATTTTTTGTCTAAGTATTCAAACTGCTGTCAGTATATATGGGATGTTAACAAAGTATAATTTACCAATGGTATGCTATGATTCCTTCTTATCGTGTGTTTTTTATGCTAGGGGCACATGGTAGAGTAATATTCATTACCTAAATCTCGATTTTAATCGTATCAATGACATTTTTTATTAAATTTATCAATTATGGAAGAAACAAAGAAAAGTGATTACAATGATCAAGTGCCAACAATTAAATGGGGGAGGAGGGTGGGGGGTAAATGTAGAAAAATAATAAAATATTGTTTTTAGTCTCAAGAACTATTCAGCGCGTAGAATAAAATGGTGATTTAATTTTAATAATAAATCTTCTCATATGGAGCTTCACCTTGTATAGCTGCTACATGCTGATTCATTCAACTTATTGGAACTACAACTAATTTATCACAAAATGGTGAAATTGGTGAGGCATCACCTTGAAAACAAGTTAGCCACACCGCTAAATCCGATCGACAAATCTGAGCCTAGTTTTTTTTTGTGATTACCGGTGAAAATTTCTTGCATATTGGGGTGGGGGGATGGATTTTTGTTGGGTGTGTTAAATCTAATTTCACATTAAGAAACCAGGGTAAAGTCAAATAAGCCTTAGATTTCTTTTCATGAGGATGGGGCAAATGATCTTAAAATCAAAATGCAATTTTCTAAAGGTCCTGGTAGTGATCTTCTAGTTTACCTAGAAAAGATGGCTACAACAGAAAATGTACAAACTTATGTTGAGAAGCATCCATTCTGTCAAGTTAGCATAGACGAAACAAGTCTATCCTGGGACTTCTATTAAAGGGTTCTAAACAAATGGTCCATTATTTCGGCATCAACTGAAGAATAGCATTTACGACTTAGTTAGGTAAGGTTTATTCTTAACCACATTACATTCAGGGTTAGTCGAGTTCATGTTAAAATATTCTTTAGCTAGGAAAAATTTCTTTCACCCCAATCGAAACAGGCTACTAGTGTATGAAGAATGTTGTGTTCTTGATGTTTATTTAACTTCAATTTTTTTGGCCTTTTTTTGGCGTTGCAATGATTGGATACAAGCTGTTATAGGTAGATAATATAGGACTAGCAATTGCTTATAATCTTTGCTCTTATACCATATGATATTTGTCATTGCAATTTAGCTGATTCTACATTGTTTTGATATTAGTGACCAACAGTTTTATTTTTTCTTCTTATTATATATATATGTTTTGGAGTTTTATTTTGAAGGATTTCCTTTATTATGAGAAACTTTTATTGGGAGTTACATTTAGCGTCTTTCAATTTCACTGAAGTTAGTAATCTTATGTCACTAAGAGAAAGTGTATTGACTGAAATGCAGGGTGTTTGGTTCTTTGTTTCTAAGTTGTATTATTTTGTTAAGTTGTTTGGTTACCATCCGGAGTTCTGGTTTATTTATGATCCAAAAGGCCAAAAGGCAAGGGGACCATTTAGCCGTTTAGAATAAATTTTTTCATCATGTGTTTCCTTAGCAGAGTCCAAAGCTGGTCCAATCTCTATTGCAGTTCAAATTATTCACTCCCTCTCCTTCTCTGTAGCACACACAGACACATGGATCTATTTATGTATAATGACTTGATGTAATGGACGCAAATCGCACACATGGATGAATTAGAAGACTTTAAGGAGTTTGTGTTTTTTTATGTAAATGAAATATTTGAAACTTGTTCGATTGGTATAAAAAATGATGAAAACACTTGCGCTATCAAAAATGATGAAAATAACTGCCATTAATGCCCTTTGCCATTATAAGATATATGCTACCTTTTCCTTTAGCGTGTATCAAGCTAAGAGTTAAAATGTAACAACCTGCCTAATTAAGCAGGTGTTAATGAATGATGTATTTATTTAACAGTAGATAGATAAATAGGCATAACTGATAAATTAAACAATGTAGAGAAATCTATTAAAAATTCGGCATGAAGTATTCGTAAATACTAAGAAATCCATCCTATAAAAATAAACAACGCAGAAATATAGAATGCTTCTCAAATCCATTACAATCCAAATTCGATAAATACAACTAGTACATCCATAGATAGTATAAGTATTCAAACTTAATTAGAAGTTACAACTACTACAAATTAGGATAATACAACAACTAATTCCATAGGTGTATCAGAAAAACTTTAAGATGAACTCGAACCTGCCCGATGACCTATACCCGAGACTCAATGTGTACCTGAAAGGAAAATGAGGTAATGAGCGAAAAATGGCCTAGTACGAACTATATGGAAAGGGAAAATGCAATGCATGATCGTACCACAATATAAGAGAGTTCACAATTCAATTATTAACAAAATTCCCGATTTATACCAATTTATAGGAAAACTATACATAAAGCACCAATATAATTTAATTAATTATCAATACGTATCTCATACGATAACTGTATAAACATCCATCCACCTCCTCCTCTTCCTCGACCTAATACCGGTACTAGACGGAATATACTACTCATAAACGCACCACATCTTACCATGGGTCAGTGCACTGGTAACCAGATTTATGGCACCCCAACTTTACCATGGGTCTGTGCAATAACATAACTCAAGCATTTCTATACCGGTGCTTATCTGGTTCCAACAATCTCAATATTTTTCATAACAATTTCTATACTTAACCCATAGTGTTTGTCAAATGTTGTCTCACACAATTAATGGGAACAATTACTCTGCTTTAGAACAATAACTCATGTATTCATTATAATTCTAAAAATCAGGTTTCTATAAGTGTACACCATGCTTTACGGTGATAATATTAATTCCAACAGTTTTGTAATCCAAAATTTAGGAGCAAACAGTAGATTTGTTAGAATCATCATCAATAAATCAATATATGTCTAATAACAAGTCAAAATATGATTTAAGAGTTATTTATATTATGAAAATTTGGGAATGTAAGTAGAAATCTCAAGTATTAGACATGTATATGACGTTTCTAGCCATTTCGGTACCAAATTCTCAATTAAACACTTAAATGTAGACATGCAATACAATCAGCCTCCACTTTCATCAAATACAGCTAATATACCATCAATAACAAAGATAAAAATGTTTAATCCATGGCTATACAACATGCATGCAAGAGAAACTATGAATTTGGTACCGAAAATCTAGTATTTCAACTCAATCAACTATAATTGTTCAAAAATCAAAGAAGAGAGGTAAGTCCCCACCTTAATCACTTCTTGATAAACGCATAATATTGTCATGTATAAGCTCTTTAAGGAGTCGCTTGACACGTTTATCGCTTTTGTTTTGCCTAATTATCCTCTTATCTCGAGATTAGTGTCTTAGCGAGTTTTGTATCTAACATCGTCCCGCTAGGTGTGCTTTTGTTGTGTTTCTATGTGTTTATAGGCATAGGATGCAATGGTCTTCGAAGAATTGATCAAGCGCTCGTTAAAAGCTCACGAAATACTGATCTGAGGAATTTCCCAGAAGCATGATCGATCATGGTACAAACTGGCCTTCAGGCAGAAGACCCCATGATCGATCATGGGTTGGCCATGATCGATCATGGCCTGGCGGGGACAGCCACCAACTCCTGCTTTTAGCCTTATTTCGGGGGTTTTGGTTCCTAGATATTTTCCCTTGTTTATTTTATTAGTTTTTGTACTCCTTTAGCTATTGTTTTAGTCTAGGGGATGGGATATAGATCATTATCTAGTTTTTACACTTAAAAAGTCCAAGAGAGAAGTGAGAGCTATTTGTTCATTGTTCTTCATTTCTCCATTATAAGTTTTTGATTTGTAAGAATGATTTCTTATTCTATAATATTTGTTCTTGCATCTATTATGGAGTATTCTATTACTATGGTTACGGAGGTTGATTGCGATATGATTATTTTCGGTAATTAATGGCTTAATTCATGTTTAAAGTTTGATAAATATTTGTGAATCCTTTTCTTTATCATATCTTCCATTACTTCAAGCTTTCTAGGTGTTTTCATATTAAGTTAAGACTTTATATGCCTTGTATATTTAGTTCTTGGTTGTTAATGAACATACAACATATTTATATGGTTCTAGAAAGCTTGTAGCCTTTTTCCCCCATCCATGGAGTTTTTCCCTCTTCGTAGCGATTATGAATAGTTCTTAAAACTCCATAGATGGATTATAAATTTGTTTAAGCTTATCTTTGATTCATTTATTGATATATTGAGTGCTTCTTACACTATATGTGATACTTAGACTCTTTATTTTCTACCATACGTGATAAATGATGAGATGACAAATTTATCCCATAAAATTCATTCCGTTTCATTGTTAGGATTCGCTTTCTAATTTTGATTCTTTAAACCATGAGATTATATGCACTTGCTTTATGTTAAATCTATTTATGATGAGTTTGCCATACCTATCTCGGATTAGCTTCATTGGGAATGGGTTGCCTTGCTCCCCACCTGTAGCTAAGAGGTAGGAATGATAACATCATCATTGGTGGAATGTCGTTTGTCTCTCTCTTGATATAGCTTCAATTTGGGAATGAGTCGCCTTGCGTCTCACCCTTTGCTATTGAGAGATACACCAATATTCCCCATATCTTGAGAAATCGTGTATTGAAATCTTTGTATGAGCTAATGATCACCATTTCTTAAATCGTAACTAACCTCCACATACCTTAGTGCTCTCTTATTAATTTTCACAACTGTTTTACATTCACGTTGTTTTACAACAAATCCAACTCACACAAATCTGAAAACTGTAAAATCCGTAATCCATTCCATTCCTTTTCACTTGTCCCTGTGGTTCGATACTCGGACTTCCGAGACTATATTACAACTTGACGTGCCTGCACTTGGGCTATATCGCAAAGCGCTTTTCTAGCAGCGGCAAGTTTTTGGCGCCATTGCCGGGGACTAAGGCAAAAGGCGGATCTTGGGTTTTGTATAAAACCATTCTCTGTGAGTATCTCTCCATTTAATTAATTTATTTTTCTCCCTTCTTCTTGTTTCATTTTGTAGATTTCCCAAGGAGCTATTCGAATCGTTTTCCAAGCCTATGCAAGGGCAATTGTTTGTGGAAATTCAAATAAGCGCTCCCCCATCACCAAGAATGGCAAACCAAGGGAGTGAGGTGGATCACGAGAGCAATAATGAAGGGGAAGGAGACAATAATGTTCCTCCTGTTAGGACCATGAGGGACTACCTTCAACTGCCTCGGGCAACTTCGAATTCGTGCATTGTGCTTCCCACTGGCCAAGCCGGAGCGTTCTCCTTCAAATCGGGTATGCTTCAACATATCCCTTCTTTTCATGGTATGGAGTCGAAAAACCCATACTTGCATTTGAAAGACTTTGAAGAAGTCTGCTCCACATTTCGTGAGGCAAATGTTAATGAGGATGTCATGCGTTTAAAACTCTTCCCTTTCTCCCTAAAAGACAAAGGAAAGATTTGGCTAAATGCTCAAAGACCGCAATCAATTCGGTCTTGGCAAGAGCTTCAAGCGGAATTCTTAAAAAAATTCTTTCCCGTTCATAGGACCAACGCTTTAAGAAGGGCGATATCAAATTTTTTGCCAAAAGAAAATGAAAGTTTTTATAAGTGTTGGGAAAGATACAAAGAACTTCTAAACGCATGCCCTCACCATGGTCACGAAACGTGGAGCCTAGTTAGTTTTTTCTACGAATCTTTCACCCCCGAGATGCGTACATTTGTTTAGACCATGTGTAATGGTCAATTCTTGAGTAAGAATCCCGATGAGGCTTTATTGTATTTTGATGAATTAGCAGAAGATGCTCAAAATTGGAACACCTATTCCGATGAACCCAAAGCCAAAACTCAAGGAAGGGGTGGGTTGTACCAAGTGTCCAATGAGGATGACATGGGTGCGAGGTTATTCCAATTGTCTAAGAAAGTAGAGGCAATGGAAGCAAGTAAGCTTAAGGAGGTCAATGTAGTATCCTCAAGTCAGTTGTGTGTCATTTGTAAAAATTCAGGACACACTACCGAGGATTGCCTTACCATTCCCGCTTTTCGGGAAGTCCTCAAAAATCCCGCCCAAGTCAATGCTTTACACCAGTACAACCAAAACCGTAACCAAAACGATCCCTATTCTCAAAGGTATAATGAGGGATGGAAGAATCACCCCAATTTCAGTTGGGGAGGAAATCAAAGTCAGAACCACAACCAATATCATCAGAACCAAAGGCAACAACAACCTCAAAACTCTTTTGCTCCACCTCAGAATCAAAATCCCAACCAAAACTTGGAAGCTTTGTTGAGATCATTTATGGACAAAACGGATCGTGATGTGGGTGAGTTAAAAACAAAAATTTCTAAACTCACCACCGCCCTAGCTACCCAAGAGAAGGGAATTTAGTCAATCCTAGAGGTCAAGTTCAAGTCCTAGAGGGAGGAGAGTCTAGCACCAAGATAGAAGAACTCAAATCTATCACAATCCTAAGGAGCGGGAAGGAGGTAGACAAAACTATTGTTCCTAAAACCCCCAAGGTGGCTGACATAGTTGAGCCCACGAATGTTGAGGAAGTTGTGAGTGAAGAAAAGAAGAGAGAGGAAGAAAAACAAGGAAAATAGGATCTCGAAAAAATCAAAAATGGGATCAAAGTTCCATTTCCGGAGAGATTGAACCAACCGTCCAAATCTAATACCGAGATTTTGGATGTTTTTAGGCAAGTGAAAATCAACATTCCATTGCTTGACGCTGTCAAGCAAATACCTTCGTACGCTAAGTTCTTCAAAGACTTATGTACTACCAAACGAAGGTTGAATGTCAAGAAAAAGGCCTTTATGGCGGAGCAAGTGAGCTCCATCATGCAAGGCACGAGAGCCCCCAAGTTCAAAGACCCCGGGTGTCCCACAATTTCGTGTGTCATAGGAAATTGTAGGATAAAGAATGCATTGTTAGATTTGGGAGCAAGTGTTAATGTGCTCCCATATTCGGTTTATCAACAATTGGGGCTGGGTGAGTTAAAACCCACAAGAGTCACGATTCAATTAGCGGACCGATCCGTTAAGATCCCAAGAGGGATAGTCGAGGATGTGCTTGTTCAAATTGACAAGTTTTATTTTCTGGTTGATTTTATCATCCTCGACATGCAACCCGTGTTGGATCCCGCTAAGGAGATTCCGGTTATCCTTGGACAACCATTTCTTGCTACTTCTAACGCTATAATAAATTGCAAAAATGGAATTGTGAAGTTAGCATTTGGAAACATGACTCTAGAGCTAACCGTGTTCTCTTTGAGTAATCAAAGAGATGACGATGATAATGAGGAAAGTGAACACGTGAACATGATAGAGTCATGTATCCAAGACCACTTTGTGGCAAATTTCGAATCGGAGTCAATGGAAGGTTATTTAACCACTTCCGATGAGCCCGAGGATTGTATGCAAGTGTTTTCTTTGTCTGACAAACAGGTTGAATTCTCAGAGAAAGAGGAAAACACACAATCTTTCACCAAAAAGCTTGAAGGACAAATGGATCTTAAGCTGTTGCCGAGCAACTTGAAGTATGCCTTCTTGGGAGCTTCAGACACTTACCCCGTCATCATCTCATCCGAACTTTTGGACGACCAAGAGGTAAGGTTAGTTTGTTTGCTTGGTAAATACAAAAAAGCTTTTGGTTGGACTCTTGCCGACCTCCAAGGAATAAGCCCTTTGATTTGTACACATAAAATTCACTTGGAGGATGGGGCAAAAACATCAAGACAATTTCAACGCCGGTTGAATCCTAACATGCAAAAAGTGGTTAGGAATGAGGTGTTGAAATTGTTGGATGCAAAGATCATCTATCCAATCTCGAATAGTAAATGGGTTAGTCCAACTCAAGTGGTATCGAAAAAATCGGGTCTTACGGTAGTCAAGAATGAATCAAACGAGTTGATTCCGCAAAGAGTCACCACCGGGTGGCGAATGTGTATTGACTACCGTAAACTCAATGAGGCAACTCGTAAAGATCATTTATCACTCCCCTTTTTGGATCAAACTCTATAGAGGGTAGCGGGCCATGAATATTACTCTTTCCTCGATGGTTTTTCCGGGTACAATCAAATTGAGATTGACCTAGATGATCAAGAAAAAACCACCTTTACATGTCCTTTTGGCACCTTCGCCTATCGAAGAATGCCCTTTGGTCTATGTAATGCACCGGCCACTTTCCAACGGTGTATGCTAAGTATTTTTAGCGATATGGTGGAGAGAACATTGGAAGTTTTTATGGATGACTTTACCGTTTATGGTAAGTCATTCGACAATTTCTTGGCTAACCTAGAACAGGTCTTGGAAAAATGCGTGGAAAAACAATTGGTATTGAATTAGGAGAAGTGCCATTTTATGGTTACCAAGGGAATTGTTTTGGGGCACATCATTTCTTCAGAAGGAATCGAGGTGGATAAAGCTAAAATCGAATTGATTGCCAAACTTCCTACACCCAAAAATGTCAAAGATGTCCGATCCTTTCTAGGACATGCCCGATTTTATAGGAGCTTTATCAAGAACTTCAGTTCCATTTCCAAGCCGATGTGTAATCTACTTCTCAAGGATGCACCCTTTGAATGGGATGCCAAGTGCGAGGAAGCCTTCGTCTCTCTGAAGCATATGCTCATTACTGCGCCGATTATGCAGATACCGGACTGGAGCTTGCCATTCGAGCTCATGTGCGACGCAAGTGACTACGCGGTGGGAGCGGTTCTTGGTCAACGAAAAGACAAGAAACCGGGTGTGATATACTATGCAAGTAGGACTTTGAACGATGTGCAAATGAATTACACCACGACAGAGAAAGAGCTTCTAGCAATTGTCTTCGCCCTAGACAAGTTTCGATCCTATTTGATAGGATCGCCAATTGTGATTTTCACGGATCACGCGGCATTGATGTACCTATTCACAAAGAAAGATGCCAAGCCGCGGCTTTTGAGGTGGATACTCTTATTGCAAGAATTCCATTTAAGCATCAAGGACAAAAAGGGAGTTGAGAATGTGGTGGCCGATCATCTATCTCGACTCACTTTTACGAACAACATTGAAGAAAGCCCGATCCAAGATTCGTTTCCAGATGAGCAATTATTGTCAATCTCGACGCTCCCATAGTATGCAGACATTGTAAATTATCTTGTATCTGACAAGATACCAAAGACATGGGGTGCACAAGACAGAAAAAGGTTTTTGAGCGAAGTGGGTCGATTTTATTGGGATGAACCGTACCTGTTTAGGTACTGTGCGGATCAGATTATCCGGCGGTGCATTCCAGAGGAAGAAGTGGAGAGAGCTCTATCCTTCTGTCATTCTGAGGCTTGCGGAGGACACTTCTCGGCAAAGAAGACCACCGCGAAGATTTTGCAAAGTGGATTGTATTGGCCGTCGCTCTTTAAGGACGCACAACGCTTTTGCAAGGCATGCCAAAGATGCCAAATGCTTGGAGGGATCTCCAAGAGGAACATGATGCCACTCAATCCCATCCTGATGATTGAAATCTTCGATTGTTGGGGCATCGACTTCATGGGACCGTTCCCATCCTCCTACGGTAATCTTTACATTTTAGTTGCCGTAGATTATGTTTCAAAATGGGTAGAAGCCCAAGCGTGCAAGAAAAATGATCACAAAGTTGTGATCCGATTTCTGAAAGAACACATTCTTGCACGTTTTGGTACTCCCAAGGCAATAATAAGCGATGGCGGTACTCACTTTTGCAATAGACCATTTCAATCATTAATGCAAAAGTATGGTGTAAACCACAAAGTATCGCTCGCTTATCATCCTAAAACTAATGGACAAGCCGAGTTGGCAAATAGGGAGATCAAACAGATTCTAGAGAAAACGGTAAACCCTAATCGCAAGGATTGGTCGTTAAGACTGACCGATGCACTTTGGGCTTACCGTAGTGCGTATAAAACAACTCTAGATATGTCTCCTTATCGCATTGTGTACGAAAAACCATGTCATTTGCCAGTAGAGTTGGAACACAAATCATACCGGGCAACTAAGATGGTTAACTGTGATTTGAAAAAAGCCGGGCTTGACCGTAAGTTGCAAGTAGATGAAATTGAGGAATTAAGAAGAGATGCTTATGACAATGCAAAGATAAGCAAGGAACGTGCCAAAATTTTTCATGATAAATCCATTTTGAGAAAAGAATTCAAACTTGGGCACAAAGTTCTTGTTTATGATACTCGTCTACATCTCTTTCCGGGAAAGTTAAAGTCTCGTTGGCGGGAAAGTTAAAGTCTCGTTGGACCGGTCCTTACATTGTCCGTCACGTATTTCCTTTTAGGGCTGTGAATGTTGAGGATCCCAAAACCGGCTACATTTTCAAGGTGAATGGACAACGCCTTAAGCTGTTTTTGGAGTTCCCACCTCGAGAGGAGTCCACCCCTCTCGAAGACCCGACTTATGCCTAAAAGGCATGGGTCGATTTTGTGCATAATGTTTTTTGTTAGTATTTTTGAGTTTTAGGAATTGTCATCGGAGATTCGGGGGTCATTAAGTCTGAGAGGATCAAGTTGAGGGGAGCCATGAGGTGTGGTAGTGCATAGAAGAGCAAGAAAAATTTTCTGGCAGATTGGTCCATGATCGATCATGCCCTTACCATGATCGATCATGGTTGAAATTTTTCTCAGGATTGAAAGGCATGATCGATCATGGTAATGGCATGATCGATCATGGAAGATAAGGAGTTGGGCAGTGGGCAGCATGATCGATCATGGTCATACCATGATCGATCATTGTACAAAAATTAAGTTGGGCAGAATGACCCATGATCGATCATGGGTTCACCATGATCGATCATGGTCCCGAATTAAAACAGGGGAACCGTTCTTAAACCCCCCATTTCTCTCCTCCCTCAACCCAAATCCTCTCCAATCCCTAACCCTTTCTCCCCCAGTCCTCCCAAAACCTCCCCAAACACCATTTCCATCCTTCCCCATCTAGAATCACGCATTAAATCCTCCAATTTCAAGCCCCATTGCCATACCCATCTCAAAATCCATTTTTCCCTCTCTTCACACAGATTCCTTGCCCTAACTCCCCAAATCTCGAAATCTCTCATCTATACCCTCTCTAAAGTGTCACATTACTCTTTTATGGCTTCCTCTAACCCTCCCACTAAGCCACTTGTAATTCAAGCCGCAAGGGGTGGCTACCGCGGATTTCGAAGCCGCCAAGAATTCGAATGGTGGAATTACGCTTTCAAAACGAGGACAGTAGTAGTTGAGAGGCCGGTCCACATCGGTTCGCTGGACGATTTCCCTCAACGAGCAACATTTGAGCGATATCCGGAGTGGATTAACTACTTGCGTGAACAAGGTACTCAATGTAATCTCACCATTTGTCGTGAATTTATCGCAAGTTTAATTTAAGTTCCAAATACATCATATACATATGTTGCTCATGTGCGAGGCAAAACGGTTCATTTTAACCTCGAGGTTTTGAGTGAGATTACGGGAATCCCCGCCTTACCACCCAATGCCCACGACCTCCCTTATTCTGATGGTACCCCCTATGTAGAACCATCGGCTAACGATCTAGCCTCATATATAGCCGGTAGACCAATGGAGTGGATATGAACTCAATTTGATAGGAACAATTTACATGATAGCCTTAGGATGTTGTGGCTAGTAATTGCCAATGCTTTGGACCCAACTTCTCATATCCAGCACCTGTACCCTTCTTAAGCGTATGTGCTATACGCTATTGCAACAAACAAGCGCGTTTGTTTGCTTCGTCATATCAATGGGCGAGTTGCGAGAATCATAGACTTGGTCGCCCACAATGAAACAATCAAATTTGGGTCTTTGATTACCAAGGTATTTTTGCGAGCGGGGGTAACTGAGAGAGATGAGGATGTGAAGAAAATGCCTCGAGCACCACTTAACCGATCAACCCAAACTCGAGCTGCTGGTCAATTAAGGAACCGGCCAAGTTCTTCAACCGCACCTCCTCAGGTTGAGTCCGAAGAAGAGGGGGCAAAAGAAGCAGGAGCAGATCTCCCGGGCCCCTCAAGGCGGAGAAGACGGGCAAGCTCTGGACCGGTAGATGACACTAGGGAATTCATGAGAGAGCAGTTTAAGCAGATGCAGACTGGGTTTGCTAGCATCAATGAGAGGGTTGAGATTATGGTGTTGCGTCAGGACCGTTTAGAGGCAGATATTGCAGCTCAGGTTGAGGCACGAGTTGCAGCTCAGATGGCGACCCAGCAGGAGTTCATACGCCAGCAGTTCGAGGCGTTGTATGGTCGTTTTCCACCACCCCCACCTCCCGACATGTGATGATATTTGCAAATCCTGGAAACTCTTTAAGTAGTTATATTTATGCTTAGTTTTATTTTATTTCTTTTGGGTTGTATTAGATTTCAGACATGATGATTAACTTTAGAACTCGGTTTTAATAGTTGAATGTTATGGTTTTTGCTATTAGATTCTAATTCTAACCCGTTTTGTGTATAGTTTTTGTTTTCTCTTATTTTTGTCTCATGGAAAGCAAAGCCAAAGTAGCCCTTCCGTGTATTTTTATTGTTCTCTTTCCATTGAGGACAATGTCTCTTTCAAGTTGAGGGGGGTATGTTATTTTTGTGTTTATTTTGTTTTGGCTTGCTATTGTTTATTCCCATGAGTAGAAGAGATGTGTTCATTTTATTTTTTTTAGAAGTTTGAAAAGTGATGATTGATTGATATTTTGTTCGATGAAGACTTTTGTTTCATTAGCTTTTGGCATGAATTCTTTGATTTAGATAGGAATTTGAATGATAATCTAGATTGCCTTGCTCCAATTAGTCTTATGTCCCGTCATATTTGCCTGTTCTGTATACTAGATTGATTTGGTTGTTTCCAATTTGGTAGTAACACTTAGATTTATTTTTATTGAGAGAAGAGAAAATTTTTGTCCAAAAATAATGGAAGCTCTTTCGAAAAGATCCTCCAATGAGAGGACAAAAGTATAGCACTTAGATAACTTGGATGACTTTTATCCTAATATTGACTTAAAGCTTCACTTGACTAAATCTTAAGTCTCTTTGTCTAATATTACGGATGGGTAAAGGTTACCATAAAGGAAAGGGTGAATAGCTTCCTTTGAGCTCCAATGAATGAGCAATTATGAACTCAATTTGATAAGTAAGACCGCTGCCCCCCATAGAGATGAAAACCGCCCTAATCTAGTTTAGCAAAAATTTTCAAGAAAAGATAAAGAAAGTGCTCAGAATCAATAAATCTTGGAGCTTTTGTTTTTGGAAAATTTCTCTCTTCCTTCTCGAATGGTTATGACTCTTTGTGTTTATATTGAATTGTTTGAATCGAAGTCTAGTATGTGAGCATTGGAGAATATGGGATTGAGTTCTAAAGGAGATAGGCGAATTAGATATTCATTCAAAACTCCATCGTTCTGGAAAGTTGATAGTAATGCCTCTTGCTTTGCAAATTGAAACTTGAAACTTCATTCTCATCATTCATCATGACCAAACTTCTAATGTTTGTAGGTATCATTTCTGAAAATCTTCACGAGATGCAACTCGTCTTCTTGGGGAACTTAGAAGTTAACAACTTTTTTTTGTATAGCATATTAATTTTTGTAATTATGTATTTTTGTCTTGCTAAGGGACTAGCAAGAGATAAGTTGAGGGGAGTTGATAAACGCATAATATTGCATGTATAAGCTCTTTAGGGAGTCGCTTGACGCGTTTATCGCTTTTGTTTTGCCTAATTATCCTCTCATCTCGAGATTAGTGTCTTAGCAAGTTTTGTATCTAACATCGTCCCGCTAGGTGTGCTTTTGTTGTTTTTCTATGTGTTTATAGGCATAGGATGCAATGGCCTTCGAAGAATTGATCAAGCGGTCGTTAAAAGCTCACGAAATGCTGATTTGAGGAATTTCCCAGAAGCATGATCGATCATGGGTATACCATGATCGATCATGGTACAAACTGGCCTTCAGGCAGAAGACCCCATAATCGATCATGGGTTGGCCATGATCGATCATGGCCTGGCGGGGACAGCCACCAACTCCTGCTTTTAGCCTTATTTCGGGGGTTTTGGTTCCTAGATATTTTTCCTTGTTTATTTTATTAGTTTTTGTACTCCTTTAGCTATTGTTTTAGTCAAGGGGATGGGATATAGATCATTATCTAGTTTTTACACTTAAAAAGTCCTAGAGAGAAGTGAGAGCTATTTGTTCATTGTTCTTCATTTCTCTATTGTAAGTTTTTGATTTGTAAGAATGATTTCTTATTCTATAATATTTGTTCTTGCATCTATTATGGAGTAGTCTATTACTAAGGTTACGGAGGTTGATTGCGATATGATTATTTTCGGTGATTAATGGCTCAATCCATGTTTAAAGTTTGATAAATATTTGTGAATCCTTTTCTTTATCATATCTTCCATTATTTCAAGCTTTCTAGGTGTTTTCATATTAAGTTAAGACTTTATATGCCTTGTATATTTAGTTCTTGGTTGTTAATGAACATACAACATATTTATATGGTTCTAAAAAGCTTGTAGCCTTTTCCCCCCATCCATGGAGTTTTTCCCTCTTCGTAGCAATTATGAATAGTTCTTAAAACTCCATAGATGGATTATAAATTTGTTTAAGCTTATCTTTGATTCATTTATTGATATATTGAGTGCTTCTTACACTATATCTGATACTTAGACTCTTTATTTTCTACCATACGTGATAAATGATGAGATGACAAATTTATCCCATAAAATTCATTCCGTTTCATTGTTAGGATTCGCTTTCTAATTTTCATTCTTTAAACCATGAGATTACATGCACTTGCTTTATGTTAAATCTATTTATGATGAGTTTGCCATACCTATCTCGGATTAGCTTCATTGGGAATGGGTTGCCTTGCTTCACACCCGTAGCTAAGAGGTAGGAATGATAACCTCGTCATTGGTGGAATGTCGTTTGTCTCTCTCTTGATATAGCTTTAATTCGGGAATGAGTCGCCTTGCGTCGCACCCTTTGCTATTGAGAGATACACCAACATTCCCCATATCTTGAGAAATCGTGTATTGAAATCTTTGTATGAGCTAGTGATCACCATTTCTTAAATCGTAACTAACCTCCACATACCTTAGTGCTTTCTTATTAATTTTCACAACTGTTTTACATTCACGTTGTTTTACAACAAATCCAACTCACACAAATCTGAAAACCGTAAAATCCGTAATCCATTCCATTCCTTTTCACTTGTCCCTGTGGTTCGATACTCGGACTTCCGAGACTATATTACAACTTGACGTGCCTGCACTTGGGCTATATCGCAAAGCGCTTTTCTAGCGGCGGCACTTCTGGACAGAAATTTAGAGCCCCAAAAAGACCACCTATAGCCACCAATCGAGAAAAACGAGCTAGGAAATGGACTCGCCACGCCAAAAACTTGAGAAATCCATAATTTCAGAGTGAAAACCATTGATTTGAGCAAGATATCATCCATTAAGACCCATTTCTCTCTCTAAAAGTGTATATATGTTTCCCCTGGTCTCAATACTCTAAAATGGTGTTTTAAGGAGTGAAGAACATGGTCAAAGCTAGTCAAAAATAAAAATAAACGAGTTGACTCGATCAAACCCATTTTACCAAATGTGTTCTGGTGCACTGTTCATAATTTGGCCATAACTCTTTGCTCGAAACTCCGATTGGCATGATCTTTATATCAATGGAAATATAATTCAAAGTTCTAGAACTTCACAAGAGGAAGTTTCTCTAAATTCTTGATAATTTAATACGATAATTTCTTCGAAGATAGTGCTCTGCCGAAATTCAGCATAATCAGATTTTTGCTAATCGGCTTCCTTTGCACTCTATTTTGACCATTGAGGAGCGTGAACTAGCTTTCGGTAAAAAACAAAAGTTGTAGAAGGATATAAGATGAAACTATAGGAGTTTACAAAGTGGAATTTGGATAAATAATGAAGAAGTTATGAGTTTCCAAAGTCGACTAAAATCCAACCAACGAATAGAAATTCCGGGTCCAAATTCAATTCGGATAGTGATGAAACATTCCAGAATATTCCTAATAGATATTTATGACATTTGAAAAAAGAAGAACTAAATTCGGAGGTCTAAATGTTCCGAAACAACACACGAGATTTGTAGGAATCGTTAATGTTTAAGGATAAAATTCAGTTATACTAAATACTCAAAAATGCTTAAATGAAGTCCGAATCTAATGAAACTTTATTGGATGGTTTAATAACTATAATGTGACAAGTCAGAAAAGACTAAACTCAATTCGGACCTTCCTAGGTCGATGAACCAAATATAAGAAAAGTAGGAAAATCGAATATTCAAGAATATGCCAAATTTTCCAAGAACGCACTAAATTGCTCAAACTAGTTCCAAATTAAATCAAATTTTCCAAATTTTTGTCCATAACACTAAAGTGACTGTGGAAACATTCGTACTTGTCTAAGTCTACAAATGAATCGGACAAATAGCTAACTAAATTAACCAAAATACACCTATCGAAACACGGAGTGTTACATAAAAGCTGTTACATAAGAATTTCATCGACTTTGAATATAATGAGGGTTTTACTTGTTATGATATGAACATATCTCATTTTTTTACTTTTAACCTGAGCGAAAGATCTCTATGGTGCTCATTTAGTTATAAATTATAGAACTCTTAAGGTGGTCATTTTGTTTTGCCATTTGGTTGGTTGTATGAGTTTTTGTGTATTAGTGCAAATATATTTTGGATGTTAATTGGATTGTAAGGCACATATCTTATGGACATTGATCGAATTAAAGGTCAAAAAAATTTGTTTTCGATATTTTTTTATTTTGTTTTTTTAAATATTCCCAAAATTAGTGACTACTTACAACAGTCACAAAATATTACATTTAGTTTTTTGACAAATTTATGGTAGTTTTGGATAGTCACGTATCATGAAAGTTGTGACTTGTATAAATAGTCACAATTTTTTTTACAACATTATGACTGACTTCTAACAAAATAGTAACAATTACAAACTGTCATGTGGAACAATTTTTGTGACTATTGTTAACAGTCACAAAATGCATATTATTTTATGACTGTTTATGGCTGTCACAACCCAAAATTTCAATTGGATTTGTGACAGCCATGAAAAGTGGCATAAAAAGTCATATAGGTGCGGATTGTCACTACTCTGAGACAGTTTTTGGCTGTCACAAAAAACTTTTGACAATCAAATAAGTGACAGCCATTTGTAAAAGTTTTTGGCAGTCGCAAATCAGTGATTCTCGTGTAGTGACCGATCCTCTTTTCTTATGCACAGTTTAGGGAATTTCACCTAGGTGCGGCAATTAGGCGACCCATCTTCAAGTCATCGGGAGCTACTCGATGCTCGGTACATCAAATTCAGCCCATATGTGTGATCATAATAACCAGATTATATCACATCCATTCATTCTCCCAATGAATATCATCAATCACATCACCCATCACACATATGGCAAACTACAAGTATATACATGATACACAATAGCCCACTATCCATTTATCAACATCGTAAACATCGTCATCATGTTTTACATCCTATCATTATGTAATTATTCAGGAACTAAGGCCAATCGGTTCATCATTGATATTCTATGTCTCATAAGACACTGTGCGTATAAAACTATAATCATGTTCGTTTTAATAAGGTTCTCACATCATCCTATCAGTCTACGCATTTGTTATTGTGATTCTGGCTTAACTAGTATACAATTACGGCCAAGGCAACCTATCTCCCATCAACTATATTCACTGCAGTTCTAGAGAGTATCTAGTTTGCATTCTCCTTACAAATTCCTATCATGTTTCTTACAAGGTACTAAACTCAAGGATTTATTGTGTATTACACCACCCTAGTGAGTTCTTAGTGTAGATACCCTACATAATGCTCCACACCGCATTTAATGGTGTATCTATGAGTGTTCATCGCTAATAACCCATAATTAACCCTTCTACATGGGTAAATCCCAAAACCCCTAATTTCAAGGTCAAACATGTGAGTACAAGATGGGTTTATCATAAATCTTGTGAGATGTAAGTCAAAACATGTATTTAATTGCGAATCACGCAATAGAAGTGTAAAACCATCAATATCCATCACTAATCGAAGGTTTATCAAGCCCAAACCCTATGAGATGCAAACAACCTAGGGTTTTAAAGAAAATCCCCAATTTATGTTCAAAACTCTAATGCAACATGTAATAACTTGAAAAACATGTTTAATACTAATGTTCCCACTTTAAAAAAAGCCGAATCTCAAAGTTGAAGGAGCGTAGTAGCCGAATCGCAAAACCCCTAGCTCAAGCCCAGGCTTCAATGGAGGAAGAAGGAGGTGGAAGATAATTAATAATGATTTGGGTGAGGGTTTATATGATTTGGAACTCGAATCTTTGGTGGGGGATGAAAGATGTGTGGAAATCCCTCAAGAACCTCTCATCTTTCTCTCTCTAAAACCTTTTAAGTGCGTGTGGGTGTTTTGCTCGAGGTTGGGTGAAAAATGGACAAAACCCCATTTTAAACGAGCTATGTCGGTGCGCACTATAGACTGGAAGACTGGTATGCAGGAAATGGGAGACCGATCCCCAGTCTCCATTTCCACAAAATCTCAAAGGCCGAACCGGTATGTAGAAAACCCAATACCGGTCCGCGAGTAATTGATCTTATTTTGTCTATAACTATTCGCTCCGGACTTCGATTGAGGTGATCTGTATGTCCACGGAAAGCTTACTCGAAGATTTACAATTCCTAAGGAAAGTCTCCTAAAATTATTGGTGGATAATTCCCATAAATTCTCCAAAGACAGAGCTCTGCTAAAGCGCTACTGAATGGTCAGAATTTACTAACCGACCTACTTTGCATGATGTTTTGGTCAACGAGGAGTGTGAATTGGCTTTCGATCAAAACACAAAAGTTGTAGAATAGCTCAAAACCTAGATGTAAGAATAAACAACGACCAAATTGGATAAGAGAAGGAGAAGTTACGGAGCTCAAAAGTTAGCTAAAACCAATTAGTTGCATAAGACTGAAACTTACGGTTTGCAAGCCGATCTCTATTCGGACCACCCGAATCACAAAAGGATCACTTACACGAGTGTAGGTATACTAATATGACTAGAACTAGAGGATGGAACACTACAAGGATCCATAATACAAGATTTCACCACTCAGGGTGAAATAAGCGGATGAATGAAAGCGATTGTGATGGATGGAAAGGACGGGGTATAACAAGGCTCATGGGTCACTATTGTAGTTGTAGACATAAATGATGGCGTGGGAGGATAAAGATATCCACTGGAGCTAGTGAAGAATGGGAGGTCAGTATTGTTGGTGCTTTGGAATTTGAAAATCGATGAGAACATTTTGCGTTCCTAAATTATGACATGGCAAGACACACGAAGGCGTTTGGAAATAGGGTCCCAACACCTTTAGCATTTTTGTTTTATCCCATACCCTAAGAAGCAACATAGACATGAATGTGGTTCGAGTTTGGAATGTTCATAAGGTTGGTGTAACACAAAACAAGCACACCCAAATAATTTTAGAAGGCTATAATTGGGCGCACTGCCATATAGCTGCTCATACATAAACCTGTTTTAGAATGTCAGCAAGATCATTATTAGTGACAGATGGAGATGCGCTAAGTGGCCTTAGGATGTCTACATAAAGATCAGGGTTGTAGGTAGTAGTTAGTAAGTTCAATTTTAAATACAGTGCATGTTAATTAGAAAAATAAAATAAAATACTAACGTGCAATGAGAAGGAAAGTTATTTTTATAATCACTATTTTTTTTTTAAATAAATAGTCCAGCTCGACACAAAAACCTCATCACTTCTCCCACTAAATATGTCCAACTAAGGCAAAGGTGATTGATCTTCTTCTTCTTCTTCTTCTTAATTCTTCAATGCAAACATCCACTAATCCACTATAGCTATTCAACTAAGTCAAGTAATTAAAATTTGGATCAAGTACAACCATCTCTTAATCAAGTTGTTGAGAGTTTGAAACCGAGAAGATGTGTTTTACCACATAGTAAAAAATAGAGTACTTCTCATCAAAGTAAGACTTCATAGAAAAATAGAGGACATTGACATCTCATATAACATTTAGATAAAGAAAAGCATAAATATAAGAGCTTTTATAATGGTGGAAGAATATGAGATGAATTGATATGCATGTTTTGGTGTGAATGGCTTACAATGATGGGTTAATATTATTTTATTTTTAGTTTTATATTTTAATTTCACCCGTTGTATTGCTTTCTCTTTTATGAAAGGCGTATAAATAATTATTTTAGCATTTTAACTTAATAAACATCTCAACAATTGTAAATTCTCTATCAATAAAATAAGCTATATCATTGTTTCATGCGTGCATCCCTTTAATTAATTCTACTAATTATTAATTGGATGGGATGGAATGGTAGGGAACAAAAATAAAAGCACAAAAAATAAATGGATTGTTATGTGTTGAGAATGGTTAGCTCAAACCACATAGAAAGATTGTAGAGTTCAACATGGGCATATAAGTGGGGGAGAGTCTCCACTTAGTAACGAAGTATTTTAAATTAAAACTTCACACCTGTGACCTAAAGGTGTTTAATTTGGGAACAATATTATTACTATGTGCGCGGACCGGCGGGCCCGGTTACATAACCACCTAGGTAAGGAATTTTCTATTATCAACAAGCCCCCCTGACGAAGATATCAACCACACAGTCACCAGAAGATATCAACCACACAGTCACCTAGTAACGTTATTGAAAATGATCATGAGATGGAGAGCATCCCATCACATGTCTCAACTTATTTTCCAACTTCTCACAAAAAATACTTCTTTTTTTTCTATTTTTTATGTTATTATTAAACAGAGTTTTGATGTACGTATAAATTCCCGTTAATTAGAGTTAGTATATACATACGCACCCTTAATTTTTTATTAAGTTACTTTCTAAAGGGAAAGGGGGCAAAATTAATATTAGTAATAATTCTTTAAAAAAAATAAATTTAAAGGAATGCAAAATAGTTAATATACATAATTTTAAAAAATTAATATTAAAAATAACAAATTTAAAAAATTAAGGGGATGTACTCCCATACCCTCCTGTTCGGTCCTCCCTTGGAAGAAATTCTCTTTTTATTTCCGGTCTCTAAAACAATATATAATGCATTATTAGGCAAAGGCTTTTAATATCTTCTTGAATGATGGATAAAAACAAAATTATAAAGTCAAACAAGTACTTTTTCATACAAATTATAATTATATAATATACCAATAATATAATTTTTTTTTATATAATTCAACTACCAATAAAAAAAATAAAAATATAACCACTACAACAAAATTATGTGTCTTTCTCAAATCTTGATCTCCTGTAATATCTACTTAGCTTTAAGTTATGATTGTTCCTATTTGATTGAGATATTTAAGTAAATTATAACATATTTTTAAAAAAAAAATAGTTGTTTAATTTTTAATTATTAAAGGGGGTTCAATTTTAAAAGTTTCCTGCTGGACCTGCTCTTATTGAAATGAGGTTTGTTCCCAAGAGATAAACAAACACGTGAGCTTTTCCCTCACCTCAAAATAAGAGTCAAATTTTCATTTTTGAATATTTTAAATTAAAGTTAGATTTCTTTTTTGGAGTGTAATCAAAAGTTTAATCTTAGACCATAGACATTAACATCATTATTTTACTTCTTTTTTTGGAAACCAAACAAATGCCACGTGAAAGTTCATTAATAATCAAAAAAAAAATGAAGCCAATTCGAGAACAAGTAATTCCTGCTTTTCGAAAACAACATAAATAAAACATAATATATGTATGGATTAAAAATGTGAATTTTCATTTGGTACAAATTGAATATTATTTTTTCATGATCTTTCTTACATTTATAATTAAACTAGCAATACATAAAGAACTTGTGAAAGGGGTTCACACATTCTAACAGTTTTCTCTGATATAAAGCTTAATTTCATTTTTACTGTTACCTATTCCACTTGGAAGTAATTATGTTTATTTTCAGGGTACAAAAAATTATTATTTTCATTCTTTGTGCAATTTTCCTGCTTTTGAAACATTAGAAGAAATTAAAGTAAAATTAGCTTGAATTTATGTTAGATTTATAAAATGAATGTATGATTCTAGTACATGACCATTCTACACATGATCGTTTCTATACACACCCAAACACGAATACATAATCCCCTAAATAGATGCCAATAATTTTACTGTTTGAGGGAGATTCCCCACTGTCCGCTATTCCAACTAACAACACTTCTATGAAAAAACATAACAATATTTAGATTCATAGTTGGAACACTAGAGTCTGTTAAATTTATGTATACATATATGAATGTTCAGGTAATACTGTTTTTTGAGCAAAAACAATAAAGAAAAAACTAACATAGCGACAAAAATTTAGTTATTCAACCACTTTTGTTATATTTTTTTTTTCTTTTGAATTATGTTAGAGATGAGCAAAATTTAACTATAAAAATGATTAAGAATTTTGTACAGCAAAATTCTCCAACCACTCGACTTCAAATTGATCTTTAAAACTTTTAACAAAAACTGTGAACGATAAATTATGGGTAGTGTTATTGTTAGTAATTTACAATTTTAAAAGGATATGATACAACTTCCAAAGAAATTACTTTGTTCTGGTAAGGTAACATGACAACCTAAATTAATATTTGTAGAGTTATGACAAAAAACATTCAAATTTCATATTAGAAAGAATCACAAGAAATTCTTTTTATCTAAAACAAAACAAAACAAAACCAGCCGAGTAATAATGTAATAAATAATTAAGACTTAGTACCTGAAATAAGGACAAGAAAAAAAATATTGGTTTGTGCTTGATCAAACCCATTGATACGTGGAACTTAAGTTGTGTATATAAGTAGGGTAGAAACACTTACAACAAGGTATTTTGGAGAAATACCCCACATCTGTACTACAAAGTGTTCATATAGGGAAAAATATTGATATTATGAATGGAACCGAACGGATTCTCGCACCGGCCAAGTTGGCGGTAGGCCCAACATCACATTCATACTATTATAGTTGTTGAATCTTAGAAACTCCATTTTTTCAACTTTTGAGATTAAACATTGTAGATACGTTTAGTAAAAAAGTTTGAAAATGATTGAAAATATTCTAATTTTGTGAGAAGATGGAAAAAGAGATTATAATTTGTTGTATGTTCACAACAATTTTCTTATTTTTCATGGAATTTTTTACTTAATTACCAACACTCCTGGTAATTTTATTCAATTTAAAACACAAAAAATATAAGAATATCTCACCAAATTAAGCATGTATTTTTTAACCCAAAAAAATCAGTAGTATTTTCAAATCATTCCCAACTTTTTTATGGAACACCTGTATGTCATAAAAACAGTACTGGAAACCAAGTAACTCAAAGAAAGATAAAATAAATGGGAATGTGTTTGAAATGATCAAATTAAAACATTTATTTAACTCCCCATAAGCATGATATTCATTCTTGATCAATTTCAAACATCTTGACACACCAAACTTGACCACAACCCAATCCGGCACCCCCCAACCCCCAACACCACGCCCAACTCTTCGCTCTTTGTTTATAAATTAGATTGTAACTCGTATTAAAATCACTATTAACTTTAAATATATATATATTATAAATCTTAGGTACACAATTATTCATCTCTTATATATTTTTTAAATTTAATATTTAGTACCCCTTATTATATAGATACATATATGCATAAACAAACATAGATAATTATCTATCACTCAACAATTCAGTCAGCTCAATGGTCCTCTTTTGCTGTGTACTTAAAACTCATTTATCAAGCCTTATTAAAAGCCTCTGGTTACATTACCTCTCTTTCTGCATGGATCCCTTAAGCATTCTTTTAATTGCTTGTTTTTGTGCTTTTCACAATCTGTTACTATGCACAATCTGTTACATGAGATCCATGTATGCATTTTGTTTCTCACTCCTTGGCCAACAGTGTATGCTTGTCTTATTTAAAAACTTTTTTGATTTCATCAATTAGTACTATTACTAGAATAGAGAAAAGACCAAAAACTAAGTATTCATTCCATCGTAAATTAGAACTCCACTATTCACAAAACAACAAAGAATAGAGTCCGGAACCTCCATGTTAAGAACAAGAGGTGTATTCCTTAAATACTCTCAAAAAAAAACCCACAATCTGTAACGTATTCCAAATATAAGTTCTATATATGGTACAATAAAATAAGCGCACAAGAGTAGAACACTAGATTGAGAAGCAAAACAAGCCCTCATAAGTTGCAATTAGTGGTGCTACATTAGTGTGTACACAATGCAAGTGAAAATTAGATATATGTGATTTAAAATTAAAAGAAAAGGTCACTAATAGTAAGTGGCCCAGCCGTTATAGATCATTCCAGAATTATGCTAAAGAAAAAGAAAGATAATTCCCGAATGTAGAAGATGGAAGCATACTGAAGTACAAACTATAAGAGTTAATTTGTTATACAGTTTAAGCTAAGAATCGCTGTCAAAAATTTTGTAGTCGTCATATACTGATCCTTCAAGTTCATTGGCATACATTTCGTGACATAAATTCAGTAACATTGATGATTGAACTGATTACATGCGTATTTATTCAGTAGTGCGCGCCACCTAGAAAACTGGAAAACCCCACAGTAACAAAAAAGCAAGGTTAATGACTCATTAGGCACAAGAATGTAACATAAGTAGGACAAAAAAACATACCATAAAAGGTACTCGGAATGACTTAAAAGGCAGTTTCCCAAACATTTGGAGCATACACAGCTCCATAAGCAAAGGGACATGTACAGAACCTTATTTCAAAATTTGCTGCTTAACATAAAGATGGATAGGTAGATGCATGCAGAAACTTGTGAATGTATGTTTGTAGTACTAGTATGAACCTAAGAAGTGATAATAATAATAATAATAATAATAATAATAATAATAATAATAATAATAATAATAATAATAATAATAATAATAATAATAATAATAATAATAATAATAAGAAGAAGAAGAAGAAGAAGAAGAAGAAGAAGAAGAAGAAGAAGAAGAAGAAGAAGAAGAATTGATTACATGGGTCATCTAGGACCTGATAAGATTGATGCAGCTGGTGGAGTTGATATTTGTGCTGAATTGGCTGGTAGATGGGATACAGTAGGTAGCGTAGTTGAGAAGCAAAATTCAGAAGCAGGGCCCAAATCCATCGAACCTTCTAAAACCTTCAATATTGTTGATATGGACGGCCTCGTGTTGTGAGCTTGTAAACACCATATCCCAATCTTTATCATCTTCAACGCTTCTTCTTTCTGGAACTGGATATCCTGAAGGTATCCATCAACTAAATCATGCAGGTGATCATTTTCTGCCTTTTCCTTCACTTCATCAATCAATACGCACGACTGAGTCGAATCCAAATTCTTCCGCCCAAACACAATTTCAAGTATTACGATACCAAGGCTGAAGACATCAGCCTTTACCGAGATGTTGGTGCCACTGAACAACTCGGGGGCCATATATCCTGGAGTTCCCTTCAATACAGTTAGCACTTGGCTTTGATCCCTATCAATCAACTTTGCTAACCCAAAATCAGAAATTTTGACACTGAAATCCCCATCTAGAAGTATGTTTTGGGGTTTTATGTCAAAATGAATGATGCTTGGATTGCAGAGGATGTGAAGATACTCTAGCCCCTTAGCTAACCCCATGATTATCTTCCTCCGAATTTCCCATCCAAGAGCTTGTGTTCTCTCTGGATTGAAGATCCATTTATCCAAAGATCCATTACACATGTGCTCGTAAACGAGGAGTCTGTTTGATTTCTCAGAACAATAGCCCATCAGCCTCACCAAATTGAAATGATTAATGCTCCCTATGGTATTGACCTCAGCAAGAAATTCTTTTCTGCCTTGACCAATGGAGTCTAAGCATTTCACCGCAACTTTGGTGCCATCGGCCAAATCTCCCTCATAAACAGACCCAAATCCTCCTCGGCCAAGCTTTACTTGAAAGTCCCGTGTTGCAGATTTCAACTCTAGAAATGGGAATCGTTTCAGTGATCCAATCACTTGATCATCTCCCTCTTCCTCCTTCTTGTTCCAGTAGTCACAAGAAAGAACTATAATGAGGACAAGACAACATGAAACAAGGGATACTAATGCAGCAGCCAAAAAGAACGGTCTTTTATCTTCCAAAGCGTGTTTCTGAACCTTAATAAATGCAACATATTTATTATTGGCATTGGACTTTAAAGAGTAGAGCTGTGATTGCAAAGAACAATATCCAGTTGAGAAAAAGGCGGCTTTGCAAGTGCAGTTGTCCAAACATGCCTTTTTACAGCTATCTTCATCCGTTGATGAGTGATGGGGCTCCAAATTGAAGTAAGTGACCCCACGGAGCTCCAAAAAGGTGTGGAGATGTGCATCTTTGCAGGACAAAGGGATAAATGGTCTACATCCCAGATTAGGTTCTAAAAGTTGTAATTGAGTGAAGTAATTATAATTACCACCTGCACCAGGACAACTACAAAGCCCATTTTCCGAGCAAACCCCATAATTGCCACACACTGTAGGGTAATTACAATTGCTATCACCATCACCAACAATAACAGATTTATCCAAGAGATTAGATGAATCTATTGTGTATGATTTGTTATAATCAGTTAATTCATAAAGATTTAGGTGGCCATTAGGCTCCAGCCTTATATATTGGAAACGCTGCGGTGTTCTATTGACTTTAAACAATGCATTGTTTGAGAATCCTTCAATGCCACTGTAAACTGTCAAAGATTTAAAACTGAATACAGGGCGAGACATATATTTTTGCGGGGGATCAGAATTAAAAAAAGCGACGAGACGATGGTAAGGACCCTCCTCCACGGTCAGAGAGTACGAACCTGTACCGAAGTTGGACACAGAATTGGAACAGGTAAGACCTTTGTTAGAAGAAATTTTTTGGTTGGGGAGCCAAATGTCAGTCGGGTAGTCAAAAGACTGCCATACCACATTGTCTTCACTGTTGAGAAGCATCAAATTGGCTCCATCACTAATATTCAATCGAGTAACCGGGAGGGCAGAAGTGTTGGTGGACCAGACGAGAGTACCATCAACATCCTTCAATTCCAAGCCGCTGTTGGTTGTGAAATGCAGTGTAGCGTTCTCTCGTACTGGGTTATCTCTGTTTGCACACCATAAGAAAATAAATGGCTCATTGAGTTGATCTAGTGGGACCAAAGCTATAACAAGAAAGAAACCATCTTTTATAGCATTAGTACTTCTGTTTTTGAAAAATCCAAAAACGAACGTATCAGATGTGTTCTCGTATATGCTAATTGAAAGGATAGGCCTAATATCACAGTCACCACCACAATACTGATTATCTAAAGAATCGTAGGGTCGGTTATACCATAACTGCTTAACGTTCGCCGATGAACTTAAAATAAGAGAGGGGTCTGAGTTGTAGGAAAAATGGGGAAGGAGGAGGAGAAACAGATGAAAAACCATCCAACACTTGAAAGAATACATGGTTAATTAAAATGTCTCCATAACCATGATCAAATGAACATATATATATATTTATTCCTTCATAGTAGTATAAGTCAGTCAACTGATTTGTATTTAATCTTTCAAAGTCTTTGCACAGACTAGTGAATGGCGGGTCATCATTGTTTCTTGTGTTTTAGAAAATTTTATAAATTTAGGGTCTATCTTTTACCGAACTTCAAAAAGAGTATAATGTAACTTTGCCATAAATTTTCGGATCATAATTTTTTATGATCTCATGCAAAATTAAGTTTGTACGTACTATATATTTTTTTTATCAGATTACTATGTCTAATTATTTAATTGACAGTGTTTTAGAATATATTATTTCCACAAATTACATAGTCCATTCTAACTGTTGTCTCTTTCTTTTGTTATGGTAAGTAATGCATATATAACGAACACATTTGTTCCTTTCCTAGTAGTATGAGTCATTCAACGGATTTGAAACTTGTATCCTTAGAGCAATCACAATGGGTATGATAAATTGTTTAGCATACTCAATGACACGGCGGAGAGAATTTATAGGCAAACTTAACTTGGTATCGTAAAGAGAAGACAAACTTATCATATGTCTAAATTTTACTCATAATGTCTCTTATAGGTCATATGGTTATGCTAAACTCGTACAAAAATCAAAATAAAAAATCATATGAGTGTGTCACACTCGTATGAGACATACAAGTGTGTCTCACTCATATGAACTATATATATTTTCTTCCAAAGATATGTTTGCTTCGATCGATTGATTAGATGGTGTTAACCGTTTTAACTTTTGAGGTGAAATTGCAAATATGTGTAAAAGGTTTAAATTTCAAACCCTTTTTTTTAAGAACCATTCTTTTTTGAAAATTATAATTCAAAAGAATAATTACTATTATTTTGAAAAATAAATATGTCAACGACATAATGAATGGGTGTTGAACCATTCATTTAAAATTAGAACTTAGTAAAAAAAATTGTGGTGAATACAAGCCATATAAATATATTTTGTCTTTTAAAAAAATAAATTGAGTTGTAATGTTACTGGATCAAAAATATAATTTTTGAAAGGTATAAACCACGAGCCATTACAAAGAGTGAACAAAATAAAAATAAATGCTTCGTACGAGTGTAACTTATGTTAGATTTATATTTTTAGTTGGCTTAATTCCAATACTAAAAACACTATTTCTGTTATATTTGTTTGAGTTAAATTGAAGATTTGAAAATGAGACAATCAATGAAACTCCCTGAACTTACCAGATGTACCGCATATAATTCAGGACTTAAGGTAAGTTGGTTATATGGTTTAATTCAAAATTTAATGGCGTTTAAGCATTAAAATAAAAAATAAAATTCTTTTGAATCAAATTTATTTTTGAGTATTTTTAAGAAGTTTTGCCATAATTTAAAAAATCACATTGACAAAAATTATTGAACAAATTTATTTTTTTCGTATTTAACATATTTAATCAAATTGTTTTAGAAATTTGAGTCTAATTAGAACTCAAACAAATTTAATCTGATAAAATAAAAATAAAAATAAAAGAATTTATTTTAATTAAATAATTAAAAGTAATAAAAAAAAAGAGAGAATGATGAGCCTGAGGATAGCACGAGAGCTAGATCATGGAGTGAAGACTATGCAGATCCCATCCGGGTCCCAAGTGGTCCAATCACCCGAGCTAGAGCAAGGAAGATGAAGGAAGCACTCGTGAGCATGGTCCACGAGTTGATGAATAAAGCTGACGCTTAGAAAAGCATTCAAGGAGATGAAGAGCACGAATGGAAAATAATGCTTAGCCAAGAAGACGTAGAATAATTAAGGCGTTTTTATTATTGTTTTTTATTAATTTGCAGCCCAAGGATTATGTATAATTAGTATTTAGAGTGATGGGCTTGCTAAGAGTGTTTTTGGGCTTGTTTAGGGCTCTCCATTATTTTTGTTGCCTTAGAATTGGGCTTGTGATTGTATTTTCGTTTTTAGGGTTTCTTAGGTTTGAATTAGGGTTTGCTTATGTCTCCTCCTATTTAAAGGAGGCAAACTCTCTTGTATGAGCAGCTTATTAGATAATACGAAATTGAGAGTGTTGTTTTCACCTCTTGTGTTCTAAGAACACTTCGAGCAGCCAGAATTTAATTCTTGTTGTTCTTCGACTTATCAATCAATTAACCCATCAATTGATTGTTTGTCTTCGACTATACCAAGGTTCATTCTCGTTCTAGGGATTGGGTCGAGGTTCCACCTCCATCATCTTCGCGTGATTCCAAGGTTCTTACGTATTCAACGTTAAGGGTCGCGGATTCGTCATATCGGATAGAAATACGGTCTTGAATCACATCATTGGTATCAGAGCGATTCTTTCTATCCAGGTTTATCTTATCGTGTTCTTGCTATTTACGAATCTGTTCTTATTGTTACGAAATATGTTCTTGTTGTTACGAAATCTGTTCTTGCTCTTTTGAGTCTTGCTCTTACAAATCTGTTCTTATTGTTACGAATCTTTTTTTGCTATTTTGAATCTTACGAATATGTTCTTGCTATTTCGGATCTTACTCTTACGAATCTGTTCTTGTTATAACAAATCTGTTCTTGCTATTTCGGATCTTACTCTTACGAATCTGTTCTTGTTATAACAAATCTGTTCTTGCTATTCACGGATTTGATAATATGTTCTTGCTATTTTTTTTTTCGGATCTGTTCTTGTTCAAAAAAAAAAAAAAATATGTTCTTACCTTTGATAATCTGTCCTTGGTATCTACGGATTTGCTTGTCTTGTTTCATCTGTGTTGTTCTAAGTCGAAATCTTCAATTTCGTTGCTAAACAATATTCGCAAATCTGTCCATTCATAATCTGTCCAGATTTTAGTAGAGCTCGATTTGTTGTTTGCAATAATCTCTAGTTGCGATTCTCTTGATTCCTCGTTAATTGTTAACTTGATATTGCGGTGGCTTTTGATAGTTGAGGCGGCTGGTCTTACAAATATCATAATACCCTAGACACAATTCTTGGTCAAAAACCCTAGTTGTGGTGGCTAGTATTTCAAACACCATAAAACCCTAGACTTGACTTTTATTTCTAGGTTTTGAAATTTGTGGCGGCTGTGAACAACATAAAAACCCTAGTAGACTTGTGATTAAATTTGTGGCGGCTGGTTCATAAAATCCTAGACCTATTATTCTAGGTCAGGAAAAAAAAAAAAAAAAAAAAAAAGAGTACAAAAAAATTCCGAAATTTGACTTTATTTCTTTTAGCATTCTGATTCTATAGGTTCCAAGGGTTCCAAAAATCACTCGCTCATATTTTTCGAAATTTAGCTTCGTATTTTGTCCATATTTCATTGGGATTCCTGTTTCTTGAGTTCCTGGTGAAAACGTACTTGTCCTAGCATACAATTGATTTGTTTGGGTTGTGATTGGTCTATTTGGGCAGCCAAGAAAAGGGTTCTTGCTTTTCGATTCGTTTGAAGTTCCAAAAGGTGAAAATTGAGAGGAATATCAATACATTGAGCACTAAACACGAGCGGTAAAAATCAGAGTGATAATTATTTGAGTGAAACACGTAAGGGAGTGCAGTGAGGAAAATTTATTTCTTTATATTGTGCTAACCTCTGTTTTGCAGCAATATGACGAGTTTCGATCCTAGGTTATTCCAAGAAGCCATGACGAGCACCTTACAAAAAATGATGAGAGAGGAGTTGGGTGGCTTTAAAGAGCAGGTGGAAGAAATGAGTGAGGAATTGAAGAGAATGCGGGTGAAGGTAGATAGAGTTGAGAGCACTCAAATTGAGCAATCCGGCATATCACAAAATGCTCAAAGAAGTGGGAGACCGCAGCCTAGGGAACGGCGGGCTGATTTTGATAACTATTACCGCGATAGTTTTGACGAAGGGGATAGCGATGTTGATTCGGCAATCGCTAATCGGCGGAATGGTAGGCGGTTTGGTAGGGGATCTTATCGGGAAGATGACAACATGAACGGGATCAAAATGAGGATTCCATCCTTCCAAGGGAAAAATGACCCCGAAGCCTATCTTGAGTGGGTCAAGAAAGTTGAATTAGTCTTTGCATGCCATAATTATTCCGAGTCCAAGAAGGTGAAATTGGCAGCCATTGAATTTTCAGATTACGCACTTGTTTGGTGGGATCGTTTGATGATAGAGAGAAGGCGAAGCGATGAAGGGCCCGTGGAGACTTGGGATGAGATGAAGCGGTTGATGAAAAGGCGGTTTGTACCCGATCACTATTATCGGGAATTGTACCAAAAATTGCAGGGGCTTACGCAGGGAAATCGTAGTGTTGACGAATACTATAAGGAGATGGAAGTGGCCATGATTCGGGCCAAGGTTGATGAAAATAGAGAAGCTACCATGGCGCGGTTCTTGAGTGGGTTAAATCGGGAAATTGCCAACGCGGTTGAATTGCAGCCATATGTTGAGATTGAAGATATGGTGCACACGGCAATTAAAATAGAGAGGCAGCTCAAGAGGAGGGGTAGTTTCAAGCCAAGCCAAAGTTCTTACTCTACTCCATGGAAACAAAGTCCGTGGAAGAAGGATGACAAAGCAACCACTCCGAAACCGAAAGTTGATTCAAAATCAGAAGTTCCTAGTGGAGGCCAAGCTAAGACAGCCCCTAACACCACTAATACTCCTACTACCCGAAATAGGGACATTATATGTTGGAAGTGTCAAGGGAGAGGCCATGTTTTCACTCAATGCCCGAATAAGAGAGTAATGATGCTTCTGGATAATGGGGAATATGAAACGGATGAAGAAGGCGCTGAAGCTATGCCACCTTTGGAGGATGTCGAAGAAGAGGAGAGCGCCATCCAGGGTGAATTATTAGTCGCAAGAAGAGCGCTTAGCACGCAAGCAAAGGAGGATGAGGAGCAGCGCGAGAATATTTTCCACACTAGATGCCTAGTGCTAGGCAAGGTGTGTAGTTTGGTGATAGACGGAGGTAGTTGCACTAATGTGGCTAGCACGACGATGGTGGAGAAGCTAGCATTGCACACTACTAAGCACCCAAGGCCTTATAAACTACAGTGGCTGAATGATAGCGGTGAAGTGAGGGTGAACAAGCAGGTTTTGGTGTCCTTTAGCATTGGTAGGTACGAGGACCAAGTGCTTTGTGACGTGGTTCCCATGCAAGCCGGCCATATGTTATTGGGGAGGCCATGGCAATATGATAGGAGAGTTAAACATGATGGCTTCACCAATAAGTATTCATTTGAGATGAACAAGAGAACAATCATTCTTGCACCTTTATCGCCACAGCAAGCCTATGCCGATCAGTTGAAGTTGCAATGTGAGGAGGAGCAACGGAGAGCTGAAAAGAAAAAGAGAGAAAGTGGTGAGGAAAAGAAAGAGAGTGAGGGAAAAAGAAAAGAACTTGAGAAAAAAGAGAGTAGAGTGGAAAAACCAGTGACTATTGAGAGCAAGTTTGAGAGGAGGCAAAAGAATTTCTATGCGAGAGCTAGTGAAGTGAAAAGAGCGATGCTTTGTAATCAACTTCTTGTATTTGTATACAAAGAAGCGCTTTTAAATACTAACGAGCTAAATTCTTCTTTGCCTAGTGTTATTGTCTCTTTGTTGCAGGATTTTGGTGACGTCTTTCCGGAGGATACGCCAAGCGGTTTACCACCCATCCGAGGAATAGAACACCAAATTGATTTTGTACCCGGGGCCTCCATTCCAAACCGGCCAGCCTATAGGAGTAATCCGGAAGAAACGAAGGAACTTCAAAGGCAAGTTACGGAGCTGTTGGAAAAAGGGTATGTGAGAGAGAGTATGAGCCCTTGTGCGGTACCAGTTTTGCTAGTGCCGAAGAAGGATGGAACATGGAGAATGTGCGTGGACTGCCGAGCCATAAATAATATCACGGTAAAATATCGTCACCCCATTCCACGTTTAGATGATATGCTTGATGAGTTGCATGGGTCTAGTATATTCTCTAAAATTGATTTGAAAAGTGGATATCATCAAATTAGGATGAAAGAAGGAGATGAATGGAAAACAGCCTTTAAAACAATATATGGTTTATATGAATGGTTAGTTATGCCTTTTGGTTTGACTAATGCACCTAGCACTTTCATGAGATTAATGAACCATGTTTTGAGACCTTTTATAGGCAGGTTTGTTGTAGTCTATTTTGATGATATTCTTATCTATAGCAAGAGTCTAGATGACCACGTAATTCAATTAAAATCTGTTTTGGATGTCTTGCGAAAGGAGAAGTTATATGCTAACCTAAAAAAGTGCACTTTTTGCACGGATAAGCTTGTATTTCTTGGGTTTGTTATAAGTGCACAAGGGATTCAGGTTGATAAAGAAAAGGTGAAGGCTATTCAAGAATGGCAAAGTCCTACAAGTGTTGGGCAAGTGCGGAGTTTCCATGGACTTGCTAGTTTCTATCGGCGGTTCGTGAAAGACTTTAGTACTATTGCAGCGCCATTGACTGAAGTGATCAAAAAGAATGTGGGATTCAAATGGGGAGAGGAGCAAGAGAAGACATTCGAATTACTAAAAAGCAAGCTAAGTAACGCCCCTTTGTTATCTTTGCCTAACTTTGCAAAAACTTTTGAAATTGAATGCGATGCTTCAGGAAATGGAATTGGTGCTGTTCTTATGCAGGAAGGAAGGCCAATAGCATACTTTAGTGAGAAGCTAGGTGGGGCGACCTTAAATTACCCTACGTACGACAAGGAGCTTTATGCGTTGGTGAGAGCGTTGGATACTTGGCAGCACTATCTTTGGCCAAAGGAGTTCGTGATTCACACGGATCATGAATCATTGAAGCACTTGAAGGGGCAGCAAAAGCTAAACAAGCGCCATGCCAAGTGGGTGGAGTTCATAGAGACATTTCCATATGTGATCAAGTAAGCAAGGTAAAGAGAATGTTGTAGCGGATGCTTTATCACGCAGGTATACTTTAATTGCTACTTTGGATGCTAAATTGCTTGGGTTTGAATACATCAAGGATTTGTATTGTGATGATGCTGATTTTCGGGATATATTCAATGCATGTGAAAAATTAGCATTTGATAAGTACTTTAGGCATGATGGATTTCTAATGCGTGAAAACAAACTTTGTGTGCCTAAATGTTCATTGCGCGAATTGCTTGTGAAAGAAGCGCATGGTGGGAGTTTAATGGGACACTTTGGTATAGCTAAGACTTTAGGAGTATTGCAAGAACACTTCTTTTGGCCTCACATGAAAAGAGATGTTGAAAGAATATGTGAGAGATGTGTTACTTGTAAGAAGGCAAAGTCTAAGTTAAATCCCCATGGTTTGTATACTCCATTACCCATTCCTAGTGACCCTTGGGTTGATATTTCTATGGATTTTGTGTTGGGCTTGCCTAGGACTAAACATGGGAATGATTCTGTTTTCGTGGTGGTTGATAGATTTTCTAAAATGGCTCATTTCATTGCTTGTCATAAAACTGATGATGCACCACGAATTGCTAATTTGTTCTTCAAAGAAATTGTGCGTTTGCATGGCATGCCTAGAACCATAGTTTCTGATAGGGATGCAAAGTTTTTGAGCTACTTTTGGAAGACTTTGTGGGGAAAGTTGGGTACTAAATTGTTGTTTTCTACTACATGTCACCCCCAAACTGATGGCCAAACGGAAGTAGTAAATAGAACTTTATCCACTTTGTTGCGTGCCATAATTAAGAAGAACTTAAAAGAGTGGGAAGAATGTTTGCCTCATGTTGAGTTTTCATATAATCGATCTGTTCATTCTGCATCTAAGTTTTCTCCTTTTGAGATTGTGTATGGTTTTAATCCTTTAGCTCCTTTGGATTTATTGCCATTACCTGTTGAGCATGCTAACCTAGATGGCAGGAAGAAAGCTGAGTTTGTTAGACAGATTCATGAGAAGGCGAGGCAAAACATTGAGAGAAGAACCGAGCAATATGTGCGACAAGCCAACAAAGGAAGGAAGAAGATGGTTTTCGAAACAGGAGATTGGGTTTGGTTGCACTTGAGGAAGGAACGCTTTCCAGTTCAACGGCGTTCTAAGCTTTTACCGAGAGGAGATGGACCATTTCAAGTTGTGCAAAGGATCAATGACAATGCATATAAACTTGATCTACCAGGTGAGTATAATGTAAGTGCTACATTTAATGTCGCTGACCTAAGTCCGTTTAGTACAGATGACGAATTGAGGACAATTCCTTTTCAAGAGGAGGGGAATGATGAGCCTGAGGATAGCACGAGAGCTAGATCATGGAGTGAAGACTATGCAGATCCCATCCGGGTTCCAAGTGGTCCAATCACCCGAGCTAGAGCAAGGAAGATGAAGGAAGCACTCGTGAGCATGGTCCACGAGTTGATGAATAAAGCTGACGCTTGGAGAAGCATTCAAGGAGATGAAGAGCACGAATGGAAAATAATGCTTAGCCAAGAAGACGTAGAATAATTAAGGCGTTTTTATTATTGTTTTTTATTAATTTGCAGCCCAAGGATTATGTATAATTAGTATTTAGAGTGATGGGCTTGCTAAGAGTGTTTTTGGGCTTGTTTAGGGCTCTCCATTATTTTTGTTGCCTTAGAATTGGGCTTGTGATTGTATTTTCGTTTTTAGGGTTTCTTAGGTTTGAATTAGGGTTTGCTTATGTCTCGTCCTATTTAAAGGAGGCAAACTCTCTTGTATGAGCAGCTTATTAGATAATACGAAATTGAGAGTGTTGTTTTCACCTCTTGTGTTCTAAGAACACTTCGAGCAGCCAGAATTTAATTCTTGTTGTTCTTCGACTTATCAATCAATTAACCCATCAATTGATTGTTTGTCTTCGACTATACCAAGGTTCATTCTCGTTCTAGGGATTGGGTCGAGGTTCCACCTCCATCATCTTCGCGTGATTCCAAGGTTCTTACGTATTCAACGTTAAGGGTCGCGGATTCGTCATATCGGATAGAAATACGGTCGTGAATCACATCAGAGAAAAGGAAAGTTTGAAAGTCAAAAAAAAAAAAGTCAAAAGTATTTTTTGAAAAACCCATGCACCAGGTTTTTTAAATTCAAGGGCATCATCATTTAGGTGCGCCAAGCCCATTTCATGCTTTCCTTTGAGCAATGCCACGTGGAAACAAGAATAAAGGACGGGGAAGCTTTTAATTGATGGACCTGCAAATATTTTGTAAGTCTTCTCCATGAAATTGAGATTTCAAAATTCGGAGAGGTTTAGGACATGTTTGGTGATTTTTTGAATTGAGTTTATACACGCTCTCACAAAAATTGAAGAAAATAAAAATAAATACTTCATACAAGTGTGACTTATGTTAGGTTTATATTTTTATTTGACTTGATTTCGATATTAAAAACATTATTTTCATTGTAATCTTTTGAATCAAATTGAAGATTTGAAAATGCGACAATCAATGAAAGATTGCCGAACTTAACAGATGTACTGCATATAATTCATGATCTAAGATAAGTTAGTTATATGATTTAATTCAAAATTAGGTAGTATTTGAGCGTTAAAATTGAAAATAAAAATATTTTGAGTTAAATATATTTTTAAGTATTTTTACATAATTTTACCAAAATTCAAAAAATTTCGTTAAAATAAATTATTGAGCAAACTTATTTTTTTTTATATTTAATATAAATTATTGAGTCGAATTAAAGTTTAAATAAATTTAATATATTAAAATAAAGTAAAAGAAAAAAATTCAATAATTAAAAAAATAGGGAAAAGGAAAGTTTGAAAAGTCAAAAAAAAATCAAAAGGTCTATTTTTTTAAAACCCATGCGCCAGCTTTTTTTAAATTCAAGGGCATCATCATTTAAGTGGGTCCATTTCATGCTTTCCTCTGAGTAATGCCACGTGGAAAGAAGAATAAAGGACCGGGAAGCTTTTAATTGATGCACCCGCAAATATTTTTTAGGTCACGTACCCGTCCGGCACAAATTTCTGCATGGAATTGACATTTCAAAATTCGGAGAGGTTTAGGACTTGTTTGGTGATATTTTGAATTGAGATCTCAAAATTAGGAGAGATTTAGGGTTTCTTTGTTCGATGTTTTGAGTTGAGTTTTTAAGTTGGCTTTTTTAAATATGGTGTTTAATAGAATTTAGAAGTATGTTGAAAAGTGAATTTATTTTTTTTTTGTTTTTGATTTTTTCAACCAACTACAAATTTCATAAAAAATTTTTAAAAAATAGTCAAAATGAATCTTATTTTATAGATCTCGACGAGTATGTTTTAAATATATATTTTTTATTTAATTTTGATTTTTGAATTTAAAGTTGTGGTGTTTTAAAAGTTTTTTTAGAGAGAAAGTAAAGTTTTTTTTTGAGAAGTGTAAAAATATAGTAGATTTTGAGTTGAGTTTTTAAAATTTGGGGAAAAAAATAAACAGATACCAAACAGGGGCTTAAGGTTTGGGTAATTTTATTATTATCCGCAGATTTTTGTAGTTTATCCACTCTTGATTTTTGCTAATTTTAAAACAAACTTTTCAAAACTTCTTTACGAAAATTAACAAGTATATCTACCGATTAATAATTCTTTAAATATATTTACTTTTAAAATTAGTTTCCTAATTAGAAAACTTCCTTAATAATCTATTTTCTTAATTTGTAAAAAAGTTTATTGATACAAGTATTATAAATTCATTATTCATCCGAAATATACAATACTACAAAACTAGGCGGAATCAATTTATATTAGTACATCATGATAGTAGAATAATTTTTTTCAACGAATGAGTTTACTATTTTCTTTTCTTTTTCACGATGAGGGCTCTAAGAAAAATAAAAATAAAGCAGTATTTAAACTTCAAAAAATTAATTAATAGTTAGTGGAGGCAACAAATAGCATTTCATTCGATCTCAATGCTTTTAAATCAAAGGAAGAATATTCAATCAGGCTGCATTTGACGCGCCAGATAAAAGAGCCAGATAGAATAACATTATCATATCCCATGTTTGGTGTTCGTCGGGATTGGATATTGGGATAGATTATTCATCCCATTAAAGCTTCTTATCCCATCGAGGGAAGGATTAACGAATTCTACCTAAGAGGTGGGATTGTTTTATTCTGTCCAGATAGGATTAACTAATCAAATCCGACTCTCTAATCCGGCGCGTCAAACACATCCTTATAATATATGTTTTGTTTTTTTATTTGCCATCATGAATCTGTAATTAAAGTTATGATTTTAATTCACTTCTAGGTAGGAACTAAATTTTGTAGATATATTACAAATGTTTTAAAATACATTTACTGTTTAACTACTATTCCAAGACTAATGTGAATTATTGTATAATATCAATTATGGAAAAAAATGTGAATTATAGACTATAGTCTAATATTATGGTTTAATCTTAAGTGCAAAAAGTGGATATAATTGACAGTAATCTATATATATATATATTATAAATATCATTTTATTATTATAATTTATGCTTACTTTTTGATATATTATTGACGGTGGAAAGAAGTAAAAATCTGGTGGATAATTTACAATTAAATTAAAAAGAATAATTATTTTATAAAAATTATGCCAATATTAATTTTTGTAAATTTATCCAAAAACGTGGTTAAACTTAGTGGGTAATAGAGATTAACTTAGTAAAACCCAAAAAAGAGGGATAGACTGACAAATTTCGCGGATAAAAATAAAATAAACCTTTTTACTTACTAACCAAATTGATTAGGTTGTTTAAATTTTTTTAATTGTTGAAATTTAAATTTTGAATTATTTGATTTTCTATATTTTAGTAATTGATTAAGTTGTTAGAAGTTATTTGATTGTTTAAATTTGAATTTAGAATTTGATTTTATAGATATTAGTTTCTAGCAAGATTTTAGGAGTTTAGATTAATTTAATAATCAATTAGATGATAGGGACATTATATGTATAACAATAATATAAATTAGTTTTGTAATTATATTAATTTAATTTTAATTCTTTAACATTAAAAGTTTGTACTTTAAACAAAAAATTAGACCTTAAATTATTGGTATAAAAGTTGTGTTCTTAAATAGATAAAGAAATATTCGTCCTTAAAACTAATTACTCATATTTTTATTTATTTAATTAAAGTGGATGTACTTATTAATCTTGTGGATTTTTTTAATATTAAATCATTAAGAAAATAATATTTATAAAATTAAATCAATAATATTTTTTATCAGTTTATCCACACTCGTGGATTAATTTAATGGGTAATGCGGATTAACTTAACAACGCGGATTAACTGCAAGATATCGTGGATGGAAATAAAATTACCCTTAATGTTTTTCGAGCTATATTGATCTGGTATATATTTTTCTATGTATGTATTTTTATTGTAATTTTGTTTTTAATATTTTTACCTTATTTTAAATAAAACTTTGATGCTATATATTTTTATAAATATAATTCAGTGTTTAGAGTTAAAAATATATTATTTTAAAAAACAAATTGGAGATAAAAAATATTTAAACGCTTGAATTTATTTTTGAGAGTTTTAAAAAATCACCTAAATTTTGTTTACATGTCATAGGAGATTCTATTATTCTTCAAATTTAAATACTAGGGTTCCAAACGTTTATGGTCATGCTGGATTGTCTTTAGTTGCAATTGGAGATGGGGTGAACGAAATGGCGAATGTGCGATAAGTGAGATGGCAAATGAGGATGAAGAATTGTGATCATGTGCATATAAGGAGGCGACAGATAAGCCGGAAAAGTAGGAGGCGCTACTTTAAGCCAGTTGCGGTTGGACTTTATGTCCAAGGAATTGACGAAACTGCTGTACAAATTGTGGGGAAGCGATTTTTGTAAGTCAACGAGCCTGTAATTTTGTTTTTATCATAATGAAGCACTGTTAGTTAATCTCGAGAATTAGTCCTACACAAGTAGGGATATCCTGTTACTTACTTGTATTATGGATTATTTTTGTGTGATTAGTTGATTGATATAATTGCTAGAAAATACAACACATGTTTCGATAATAAAATTTGGTAGATTTAGGGTTTTAATTCTACTTTAAGTCTTACAAGGTGATTCAAGTGGCTCACATCAAATAATTCCAACGAATGGGCCTTTTTAATATTCCTCGATCCAATTCTAGAAATTCCAGTGGAAGTTACTCAAAATTAAGTGTCTTATTTACATTGCTAAATTTTAATATAGGTTGTGAAGAAGTTCTAGGTCATAAGTTAAAAAGGAAGAGGATGTTCTATTAATTATGGGTAGAGAATTAAGTCATGGTGCATTTTTTATTGGTTGTGATCCATATTGGGATAATTTCTTTGAAGTAAACTACATTGAGGATTGGGATGATGACTTAGATGTACATGTAAAAGATGATAATTTAGCCAACCTTATGAGTTATAAAGGAATGTATAATTTGGACAACATGTGGGAAGGCTAGCTAACAAAAGTCAGACAACACCATGCAAGTCACATGCAAAAATGACAACTTTTACAAGTTTCAAAGAACATAGAAACTTAGATTTTTTGTGTTTTTTTAAGGTTTGAAAAATAAACTATATATTGTAAATATAATGTGTAATACCCCATAATTATCTTGTTGGATTAAGTTTTGCTTTAAGTGTGTTTAAGTTAAAATTGAGGTTAGAAGACAAAGATTAGTTTGGCTGTAGGTGGCATGATATTATCCATGGGAAGATGATCATCCAATCACCCACATGCTCGCCGAACATCTTTATGATTTTTCTGAAGGAACACTCATCCATGGTGATCTCGAATTACTTAGCTCGGATACAGACTCATATGTTGAACTCGATGACTCAGACTCAGATTAGTGATCCACCGTGTTAACTCAGTGTCGGTAGCATAAAGACAAAACATGCCTCGTTTATTAAAGATTCCCAAGTTTTAAAGTTTTATAATAATTTAGCTTTGTATTGTTTACTTTTGTAAAAGTTATATGCTTTTGTAAAAGTTGTTTATACGTTTGTCATTTTATGATTCTAAGCTTTTTATTTGGTTCTTCCACTCCCATCTATATAAAGCATGATCGATCATGGTATATCTAAACAAATCAGTGTTGTTTGGTTAAAAGGCATGATCAATCATGACCAAAACGTGATCGATCATGGTCCTGAGAAAGCATAGTTTGACAAAAAAATTAAGCTGTTCACTTGAGATATTTATACATTTTCTCTCCATTTGCATGGAAGACTTGGGATACACTCAATAAACTTTAAGAGCTCATTAGAGAAAGAATGGGATAAGTGAATTTTGTGGGGTTTTAGGAAAATCTTGGTGGAATATATTATAAATTGAGCTTAAAATTGGCAAGGATTCATCATTTTCTTCATATTCTCACTTAGAATTTGGTGTGTGTTGATAAAAGCTCTAAAATCTTGGTGGTCAATTCATCAACTCTCTTTAGTAGCTTACAATCTTAAAGGTAATCTTCCATCTTGGAACATAAAAGGTCTTTTGTAATTCTAAAACGAAACCATTACTTAAAGTCATGTAGCATATTCCTATAGCCTTCGCATGTGAGCACATCTTATTTCCTGAACATATATCATGCTCATTTCCCAATGGCTTTTGTAGGTTGTGCATATCCTATAAAGGGGTTGAAATATAGATTATTGAACCAGAATCAATCCACCGTGTGTTAAATTTAGCATCAATCATATTAGATTCATAATAAACCATAAGGATTAGATTACATTTCTTCTCCCTCCATTTTTGGAATTTCACACATTCCTTCTTTACGTGCCCACTCTTTTTGAAGAAGAAACACTTTGGATTCTTCTTTATGTAAGCTGGGGAGGGAGGGGGATATTTTGCCTTTTCCCTTATCCTTTTTGGACGGAGCTTTATTCTTTCATTACACTGCCATACAAGTACTCTCATGTTGTTCCATCACTAGCATGTTTTCCCCCTAAACACACATGGTCATAAGTTCAATGATTGACCACTTATCTTTATGTGTGTTGTAGGAGATCTTGAAAGGCACACATTGTTGTGGTGGAGTGTTCAAAACGTAGTGAACCAAGAAAGAGTTGGACATCGTAACCTCTAGTTTCTTTAATTGAGCTACAATGTCTCGCATTTGTGAGATAAGATCACACACTCTCCTAGCTAACGCTTGGTTAGATATGAAAATTTCATGATCAATGTGCTGGCAAATGCCTTTTCAAAGGTCACAAACTGCTTATCATTAACCATCATCAAATCCTTGACTTTGTCGTATTGATTGACAAAACCACGAATAACATTAGTTATTTTATTCTTTACAAACATGCAACTAAGGGGATTACATCGCTTTCAATGTTCATAAAGAGAAATTGCAGCTACATTGCTTTCTGTGGTGAGTGCAAGTGGCTCGGCATAGTCAATATCCATACATCCTACATGGAACATAATCCTCTCCTTCCAGACTTTGAAGTTGTCTCCCATTAGCTCGGAAATATCACATGTAATACTCGACATACTTGCAAATTGAACGACTGCGAAAACCAAATCAGACACTTATGTGTCTTAAAAATTAATTTAAAGCTAATCATATAAAATCATGTTTTACCAATGTAAACCATGCTTAAGGGTTTATCTAATCTTATTAAAATTTACCTGTGGAAATTTTAGATAAACATGCTCACTTATACTTTATGATATATTTATCAAATTTATTATAAGGCATTCTTAAGGTTTGATATTTTTCTATCTTTAAACTTTATGATAAAACAATCAAATCGATATCTCCTAATTCATATGGTTAAATTGGGAAAAACCAATTCCACTATCTTATCCTAATTAATTATAAAAAGTTAATAAAATCCTTGTGGGGTAAAAATTTTTATTTTATGTAACCTAATTACAATTAATGTCCATTATTATGTGACCTAAATCACTTCATATATAATCTTAAGTAATTAGGGATGCTATGTCTATTCGATCCCTAATTATTTAAAATTATAAGGATCACTAAACATTTATAAAATTTAGGTTTATTCATAATTCAATTTAATTGTTCATCCTCAAATCACTGATAAAAATTGAACAAATTAAGAATCTTAAATTGAAATTGAATTTATATAGCACAATTATTAATCATTGCATGCAAATAAACTAGTATAAACTGAATACACACTAATGATATTAAATAAGTAAATAAACAAATAAAGCGTGTTGTAAATTAATATATACTAATGAGTTTAAATAAATAAATAAACAAACAAAGCATGCAATAAATTAATATAAACTGAATTTGCACAGCTTTAAAATTTAATTGCAAATAGTACGTAAATTTAAACAAAATAAAACTTTATTTACATAAATCAAAATAATGTCCAGAAGGAGATCTTGCCAAAAGTATAAAAGGAAAATCCAAAAAGAAAGATAAACTAACTGAATTTATTGGAAAAGCATATAGCCCACCGCTATTAATCTTCACGTGCAATAAGGAGGGCAATTGCTTAAAATAGATAATATATACCATAAAGGTTGGCTCCTCTCCATAATTTTTTGGGTCTAATTCGGTCCAATGAGTCTAATTCAAGGGCTAAATCGATAAATTTTTTCATGAAACTTGTTAGAGATGATCTCTATATACATTGAGATCATGTCCACAAAATTTTATCAAAAAATTCAAATCAGAAGTGGGTATAGTAAAAATTTGATGCTTTTGTTCATTTACGACATATTCAAATTTTAAATTATCATCTCATCTATTTCTACATTAAATCTTCTGGTGAAATTTTGTGCAGATGGTCTACTAATGATAGAGATCATCTTTACCAAATTTTGTGAAAAAATTCATTTGTTTAATTCTCAAACTAAACCCATTTGGATGGAATTGGACTGAAAGGTAATGCAGAGGAGTCAAGTCCGGGTTCTGAAGACCCTTTGTTTTTTTTAAAAAAAAATCTGAGTTTAAACCAATTCATGGCCCTATTGAAAAACTTAGTTCCAATATCCAAAAATCATGTTCTTTTAGATTAAAATGCTCAAAAACACAATTAAGGGTTAACCCCCCAAAACCAGGTTCGGATGTAAAAGTTTTTCACGAGAGATTCATGAAGCATGAAAATAAACACAATCAAGGTAGAGGTTAACCTCCCTCTAATACCAAATGCTAGACACAAAATACAATCCAGAATGAAATAAAATGAAGGAATGTAATGCGGAAAAAAAATTGAGATTGTATCTCCCGCCATTGATGTTGATGCACTATTTTCTAAGCTTTGAAGGACAGATTGTAATGGTGGGTTTTAAGGTCTTCCAAGTCCGTATAAGCTCTCTGTGATGGTATATTTTTGTTTTAATCAAAAAACATTAGAGAAATCATAGAGCTTAGGAACCAAAACCATACATATATATGGTTAAGACTTTCCATCAATGTCCCAGCCGTGTACATGATTGGAGCCACAATAATGGAGGAAATATCATGGGATGGGATATTCTGCTCCTAAACTTAAGAGATTTATTGGAGTCCTAATAAACTTAAGAGATTTATTGGAGCTGATAAATTAATTTTAAGTGCTAACCATAATTAAGAGATATTCAGATTGGAACAACGTGATTTCCCAGTTTTATCAATTTTGTATAAAATCAGAGCATGCATAAGTGTTGCTTGATCATTTTTAGAGCTTGCGAGATGCCACAATTCCGATCGAAACGGGATTATGTAATCCATTTTTTTATTTTTATTTTTATTTTTATCAAATTTAAGTGATACGGTTTATGCGAGTAATGGAACAGGAAGACAAAAAGCAAAAAACCAGGTCCCAAGACAGTTTAAGCAGTTTATGCGTAGTGCAGTCCAATATTGTCCCATCAGTATAAGTCAAGTCCAGTTTAAGCATTTTCGATCAATTCGGTTTAATTTTTTGGCCACTTCATCTTCGTAGCCATCATCATCTTCATGGCTATCATCTATGTTCGCACTGTAGTGTTTTTTTTTTTTTTTTACCTCATTAACTACATATCATCAAAACCATCCAAAACCTGATATGTTTAATAATTTTTCAGCATTCCTCTAAAAAATTTAACCCGTTCAATTATATAAAAATTTACTCCTTACATCCCAAATTAACAATCAAATTTTAATTTTTCAAATGTTTTAAGTGTTACATTTCTTTTTTGGAATGCGTGTGATCAATAAGTTTGATCTTTGCCATAAATGTTGACATTACTATTTTACTTAAAATGGATATAAGTTAAAAATGTGACTTTTATATTATTGAAACTCATAATATATGTAATTTTGTTATAACTTATGAAAGAGTGTGAAGTTCACACATTCATCAATTGTGTCTGCATTTTTACAATAAAGGTTACTACATATTATAATTACAAATAATTGTCTGTATTTTAACAGTACAAAATTTTCTATTTTCATGTGTGTCAACTTTTCCGGCTTTTGAAATATTGGAAGAAAATAAAGTAAAATTGTATCCAAATATATAATTCCGAAATTTATGTCATATGTAAGTCAGCCAAACATAAATTTATCACCAAATATTTAACAAATCTCATCCCATTTTATCAGCCAAACAAAATTTTTAAGATCCATCAATTAAAATCTCTTTCTAAATGCTTAAGGAACCAAATCCACTATGTTAATATTCCATCCAGGCCATTATTATAAACTCAATTTCTTCCTCTCTCTTTTTCTTCTTCTTCCTCCTGTTTACAAGATTATGAACATATATATATATATATATATCTACATACTATAGGCTTGCGTTGGTATACGTATTATATAAACAAATAAATGTACGCTGCGTATGAGTTTTGCATTTTCATGCAATAATTGGAGTAGGAATCTAGTTTAGACTTAATTTTGATTAAAAAAATCATTTAAATGTTGTGCAAGATATATAATTATAATTTTGTTAGGTGTTGGATTGGTAGTCTTTAAATAAAGAATTTTAGTTTATTAATTGAAAATTCTAAGCCTAAATAAGATTAGTATTTATATTGGATTTTGAATATTATAAGTAGCGTTGTGGACAGAGGTTGACTTAAGAACTTATTTAAAGAGGAGTCAATTTGTGAAAAAATATTTAAATTAAAGGTTGAGCCAAACTAGAATTAGCATTATCATATATTTTTCCAAAGTGGCACCATTAACTAAATTAAGAGCGTGGATTTTTAATTTTAAAGGATAATTTTATTACTAAGATAAAAAATTTAAAAATTAAAGAGGGACAATAGCCCCTTATTGTGGCTTCCATCCACGCTAGCCTTTTCAGAAAATCAACTTTTTAGCCAATTAAATATTTCTTTTAATAGGAGCCGGCAAGTATGTGTATGTGGCAAATCTGGTGTAACAGGAACTGGTTCATTTTTAAGGGTTGTGGTCGGGATCCTTGTGCTATCGCTGAATTCGCAAAAAAACTATCTCCAAAGATATTGGGCAAGTAATTCTTAAGCGACGTCAACCGATAATTTTAGACCTTCTTGGCATCCCTCTCACCAAATTGGGTTAAAATGAATTTTGATGCGGCTAACTTCGTTGATGCCCAATCTTTTGGCGTTGGGGTGGTGGTTTGAGATGCAAAGGGTGACTTCTTAGCTGGTTTGTGTAAAAAGTTCAAAAAACCAAGTTGATGCATCGTTGGCTGAGGCTGTCGCGGCTCTTGTTGTATTGGACTTTATTATTGCCTGCCTTACCGAAACATTTCTTTTGAAGGGGATGCTCAAGTTGTTATCAATCTTATCAATAGTAATATTAGTAGTTCGATGCCATTTGGGCATATTGTGGATGATATTAGGCAAGCGTCGTTGGTTCTTAGGCCTTGTAGTTGGTCTTTTGTGCATCGAGATGGCAATGGAGTCACCTATTGTCTTGCTAGACAAGCCAGGTTTTTGCTAGATTCCGAGTGTTGAATAGAGGAGGCTCCTGAATTTTGTTGCCTTCCCTCCAAAAATATTTTGTTTCCTAACTATTGCTTCTTTTTCTTCAAAAAAAATGTTTATTTTAAAAAGTTCAAATTATTATCACAAATTGTGCTTGTTCTACTTTAATTTTTAATTTTTTTTACTATTTATGTACTAATTTGTTAGCGCAAGTGCCCTCGAGGGGCCCAATGATTAGTGAGATATTTTTTTGAGAAAACACAAACCATTATTACATTTGAATGCCTTATCTTAAACAAATTTTTGACTCCGTCCCTGTTACCACTTTCTTTGTTTTGTTTGGTTCGTCGTTGAAGTTTGTAGGGTTCAAAAGAAAACCAAGCCTACAGACTTCAATTACCAACCAAACAAAACAAAGCAAAACCACAACCCAACCGAATTCCATCAGCTTCCAAATTAAGTTGGTTGAAGAGATCTAAGTCTCTCATTTAACCCTACAAATGAAGAAAAACTTTCCTCGCATTCCCACGAGTCGAAGCCTTGATAAATGGAGATGTTAAGTCGATTTGCTAAAATTAATAACAAAAGTATGTGACAAATAGTGAACCAACATTAATCACATAATACAAGATTACAACATATGCTTCTCCTAATACTTTATTTATTTATTATTATTTTTTTAATCCTGCTGAGTATCGAGGCCAAAAAAACAAACTAAATCTAATCAATGTGACCCAAAACCCTGCCAAAAAAAAAAACAAAGAAGAAGAAAAAGAAAATTTGAGTGTGAAAATAATTGTAAAATAATAAAAACCTTAAAAAATAATAGAGAATTACACCCACCACATACCCTCGAACAAATTTAAGACTTCAAAATTTTAAGAGCCAAAAAGTTGCACATGTTAAAGATAAAAAGGGAGGAACATTTCTTCATCAGCATGGTTCCATCCAAGCCTATTATCAAGCAAACCAAATAAGATTAGTCCAACATAGTAGAATACAAAGTATCACAACTTTTTCCTAAAAACTTTAGTCATATATTGAGATGTCGTGTATAAAGAGGAAATAAAATAACTCACCACGTTGTCCTAATTTGACATGTATGACTACTGTGTTCAATACCTTTACAAGTACTAAATCGTCAATTAGTCTCTACAATTTTACACTTAATTTGAAATCTAGTAATCAAGAAAATTAAGCCTACAAACTTTAACTAACTAACCAAACAAAACAAAAGCAAAACCACAACCCAACCGAACCATCACCTAACACATCGATCAACTTCCAAATTAAGTTGGTAGAAGCATAAAACGAGATGTTCAATGTTTTTAAATATATATATAGTAGTGAAATAGTATGTACTTTCTACCGTAAGTTATCATGAGTATTTGTCAAAATTAACACATTTTTAAGTTTCGAGCTGTTGATTTAACATTTTAATTATACTTATAAGATATTAGAATCAACGGTTCAATTTACGAATTTTTTCATAAATGAAACTATTTACTTAATTTTTTAAATAATATAAAATATTTATTATAATATATACATGTATATCATATTATATATATATAAATAAAAAAAATTTAAATTCTAGTAACCCTACAAACAAACAACTCCTCGTATTTCCATAGTCAAACTCACGATGCTACGAATAATAATAATAATAATAATAATAATAATAATAATGCGACGAATTTGATTCTTTCTCTCTCGGCCTCCCATTCACCTACATTTCTCGGCCTCCCATTCACCTACATTTGCAGCATTAAATTTCCGCCAATTACAATTCCAATTAATCATCATTTCCTAATTCCTATTCTCTCGCATCATTTCATTCTACAGGTAACCTCTCCACTGATTACATTTCATTACAATTTCATTACAACTCCAATATTAGTCGTACTACACTAGAGTGTACACGATGCAAGCGCAAATTAGATATATGTGATTTAAAATTAAAAGAAAAGGTCAATAAATAGTTACTGGCCCAGCAGTTATAGGTCATTCCAGAATTATGGGAATGAAAATGAAAGATAATTCCCACATGTAGAAGATGGAAGCATACTGAAGTACAAACTACAAGAGTTAATTTCTTATACAGTTTAAGCTAAGAATCGTCATATACTGATCCTTCAAGTTCATTGGCATGCAGTTCGTCACATAAATTCAGTAACATTGATGATTGAACTGATTACATCCGTATTTATTCAGTAGTGCATGCTACCTAGCTAGAAAACTCGAAAAACCCCACAGTAACAGAAAAGCAAGGTTAATGAATCATTAGGCAAAGGAATGTAACACAATTAGAACAAAAACCATATCATAAAAGGTACTCGGAATGACTTAAATAAGCAGTTTCCCAAACATTTGGAGCTTACACAGCTCCATAAGCAAAGGGACGTGTACAGAACAAGAACAAAAGAAGAATTGATTACATGCTTCATCTAGGACCTGATAAGATTGATGCAGCTGGTGGAGTTGACATTTGTGCCGAATTGGCTGGTAGATGGGATTCAGTAGGTAGCGTAGTTGCGAAGCAAAATTCAGAAACAGGGCCCAAATCCATTGAACCTTCTAAAACCTTCAATACTGTTGATATGGACGGCCTCGTGTTGTGAGCCTGTAAACACCATATCCCAATCTTTATCATCTTCACGGCTTCTTCTTTCTGGAACTGGATATCCTCAAGGTATCCATCAACTAAATCATGCAACTGATCATTTTCTGCCTTTTCCTTAACTACATTAATCAACGGGCACGACTGAGTCGAATCCAAATTCTTCCGCCCAAACACAATTTCAAGTATTACGATGCCAAAGCTGAAGATATCAACCTTCACCGAGATGTTGGTGCCACTAAAAAATTCGGGGGCCACATATCCTGGAGTTCCCTTCAATGCAGTTAGCACTTGGCTTTGATCCCTATCGATCAACTTAGCTAACCCAAAATCAGAAATTTTGACATTGAAATCCCCATCTAGAAGTATGTTTTGGGGTTTTATATCAAAATGAATGATGCTTGGATTGCAGAGGACGTGAAGATACTCCAGCCCCTTGGCCAAACCCATGATAATCTTCCTCCTAATTTCCCATCCAAGAGCTTGTGTTCTCTCTGGATTGAAGATCCATTTATCCAAAGATCCATTACACATGTGCTCATAAACAAGGAGTCTGTTTGATTTCTCAGCGCAATAGCCAATCAGCCTCACCAAATTGAAATGATTACTGCTCCCTATGGTATTGACCTCAGCAAGAAATTCTTTTCTGCCTTGACCAATGGAGTCTAAGCATTTCACTGCAACTTTGGTGCCATCGGCCAAATCTCCCTCGTAAACAGACCCAAATCCTCCTCGTCCAAGCTTTACTTGAAAGTCCTGTGTTGCAGATTTCAACTCTAGAAATGGGAATCGTTTCAGTGCTCCAATCACTTGATCGTCTACCTCTTCCTCTTCCTCCTTGTTCCAGTTTATTCGCATGTTGTAGTAATAACAAGAAACAACAAGAAGAATGATCACAAGACCAACTGAGAGAGTGGATACTAATACTGTAACCAAAGATAACTTTCTTTTATCTTTCGAAGCCTGTTTCTGAACCTTAATAAATGCGACAGAGTTATTATTGGAATTGGACTTTAAAGAGTACAGCTGTGATTGTAAAGAACAACCTTCAGTTGAGAAAAAGGCGGCTTTGCAAGTGCAGTTGTCCAAACATGCCTTTTTACAGCTGTCTCTATCCATGTTTGAGTGATAGGGCTCCAAATTGAAGTATGCAACTCGATTGAGCTCCAAAAAGGTGTGGAGATGTTTATCTTTGCAGGATAAAGGGGTAACTGGTCTACATCCCAGATTAGGTTGCAAAACTTGTAATTGAGTGAAGTAACTATAATTACCACCAGGACAACTACAAAGCCCATTTTGTGAGCAAACCCCATAATTGCCGCACACTGTAGGGTAATCACAATCACTTTCACTAACCCTTTCGAAGAGATTAAATGAAGCTACTGTCTGTGAATCATTGGGTATTTGATAAAGATTTAGATGGCCATTAGGTTCCAGCCTTATATATAGGAAACGATGCACTGTTCTATTGAATCTAAACAGTACATTGTTTGAGAATCCTTCAATGCTGCCGTAATCTTCGAAATAATTATTTAAATAGTCTACGGGGAGAGATTTATATTCTTGTGGGGGATCAGAATTAATAAAAGCGACAAGACTATTGTAAGGATCCTCCCCCTCCACAGTAAGAGAGTACATACCTGTACCCAAGTTGGACGAGGAATTGGAAGAGGTAAGACCTTTGTTAGGAGAAATGCTTTGGTTGGGGAGCCAAGTGTCAGTCGGGTAGTCAAAAGACTGCCATATCACGTTGTCTTTACCGTCGAGAAGCATCAAATTGGCTCCATCACTAATATTCAATCGAGTAACCGGGAGGGCAGAAGTGTTGGTGGACCAGACGAGAGTACAATCAACATCCTTTAATTCCAAGCCGCTGTCAGCTGTGAAATGTAGTGTAGCGTTCTCTCTTACTGGGTTGTCTCTGTTCGCGGACCATAAGACAACTAGATCATTGACATTATCTCCTGGGAGAAGAGCTATAACAAGAAAGAAACAGAAACCATCTTTTATTGCATTAGCACTTCGGTTATAGACAAATCCAAAAATGAACGAAGAAGATGTGTTCTTGTATGTGCTTAAAAGGATAGGCCGAATATCAGAGTCACTATAATACCAATTATTTGTAGGATGGAGCCAACTATACATAGGATAGTAGAGTCGGTTATACCATGACTGATTAACGTTCGCCGATGAATTTAATCTAACAGAGGAGTCTGAGCTATAGGAAAACTGTGGAAGGAGAAGGAGGAGGAGAAACAGATGAAAAACCATCCAACACTTGAAAGAATGCATAGTTAAATAAAATGTCTCCATAACCAATGATCAAATGAACATATATTTGTTCCTTCCTAGTAATATAAGTTAGTCATTACAAATAAAAGAGAGACAAGAAAGTGGGAGAAAAAGTTATGAACTTTCCTCATCATTTCTCAAATATTATTTCACATTGCGGTCAAGCTGCCATTACTTGAATATGAAGAGGACAGAAAATTAGGTGTGTACATATATATATGTATATATATGAATATCAGATCTACTTTTACATCTATTTTATTTGGTTTTTCATTTGTTACTTTATGAAAGTATTATCTCTTCGGTTGTAGCACATCATAAACAATTCACTAAGTCAGTCAACTGCTTCGAACTTTGCAAGTCTTTGAAAATTCAAAAAATATTGTTTCGAGCAATCATGTGACACCCACCAATGACAATTAAGATTTTAATCATACTTTTTAGACTCCGTTTGATAGCAATATAAAAAATAAAAGTAAAAACACTTAATTTATGTAAAAAATTAAAACATAAGTTGAGACATGTGATCAAGCACATCCTCGAGTGGATCAATAAATTTTGATTCCATGAATGGTTATTAGTTTGATTTCAATTTATTTTTTATTCTTCACCTCATAAACATATCGATTTTAAGATTAAATAAGCGTATATATGTTTAAGTAGGTCAGTTATTTTGGTAACATATATTCAAGTCTCTCCTTTCTCATACTCCTCTCTTATTTTAATTCCGACATGAATCATTTTATTTGTTTCTTAAAAAAATTAAACTTCAAAATTTTTGCAGGCTTTTCTTATTTTCCCATTTATTTTTCGTGTCTAGAAGCACTAAATGTCCGATTAAGTATCCCGAAATTGCTCCATATACAGGGTATTACAAATACTGAAATTGATTTATCAAGACTAACAGCAACAAAAATAAATTGGTTTGATTTTGGTATAACATGTATAAAAATTGAAATATTAATTTACTCAAAATATCAAGAAATATGATATCAAAAAAATCCAATTTTAAAATTATTGAAAATAAGTAATATACCAATGATATTGAATAAATTAGAGATAATGGGTTATACGGCTTCGTTTCGTAATGTTTTATAACTTTAAAGATGGATTCATGTTTAATAAAAGATTGTAGTACTAATTTTATAATTTAGTTTTATAATAAGGACAATTTTTATAATATTAATTAATTTTAAGGAACATATCTCTCTCTCTCTCTTTATCCTAAGCAGTGCCCTCTCTCTCTCTCTCTCTCTCTCTCATTCACTCCTGTCTCACTCTCAGTCACTAAGCAATCGTTGATCCATATATATATATATAAATAAATTGAGTGGATGATGATCTCATCAATCACTAACAATTAATTCCCCAACATGATCAAACTCACCAGATATGTATGCGTACACATGTTTCAACTGTTAATTATTATTAAGAGAATTGGTGCTAAAACACTGGTACTAAAATTGTTTTAGCACCAATAGTACTAAATCTGTTTTAGTACTATGTAAATAGTTACTATATTCTAGAAAATTAGTGCTAAATCTATTTTATTACTTTGATGTGTTGTATTAGATGGGTGCTGAATATATTTTAGTAGTATAAGTTTTGTTGTTCTCTGTTTTGTATTGATACTAAATATGTTTGAGCACCATAAATTTTATTATTCTCTATTTTGTATTGATGCTAAAATCATTTTAGCACCAATGTTTTAGCACCATTGGTGCTAAAACCACCTTAATGTGTAGCATTGGATAAGTGCTAAATCTGATTTAGCACCATGAATTTTGTTGTTCTATGTTTTGTATTAGTGCTAAAAAAGATTTAGCATCATTGGTTCTAAAACTATTTTAGCACCAATGTTCTAGCACCATGGTGTTAAAACAAATTTAGTACTAATTCTGATGAGACGTGAGGCGTTATAAGGAATGAGTATTAGTGTATTTTTGTACAGTTTCCTTAATTTACACAGCTAATTTTATTATATATATAATTAAATCAATAATTGTATGAAATAAACAGATTTCGAAAAATACAGCTTAATCAATTAGGAATAAAACATCTTGCTACAACAAAGGAAGCATGCGTATATTTGCAAAATTGTAAGTCTCATTTATAAATATGTTATTATTAGAATGAACCCTTATACCCAATTGTCCCAATAAATTATTATACTAAAAAAAAACTAATTATAATTAGTATCGTAAATACCAAAAAATTTAATATACATACAAATCACTAAATTTTTTTAAGAACTTTTAAATAGAAGTTGCATAAAAGCTATTCAAAGACTTTTATTAATGTTCTAAACTAAATAGTTATTGAAATAAGAAAGATCTAAGATTTCAATAAGTATTGCACACTATTGTAACGCGCGGCGTGGATAAATGAAAAGAAAATAGTATCTCTTATTTTATTTTTTATTTTTGGTTAAGAGGAGATAAATGTAATATTGATGTCTAATAAGACAAGGTATTTAATTTCCATTCCACTGGTGTATCATGTTTAAAGGAATATGCATATATATATACATACTATTATATATAATTAGATATAGGCACATACGTAATACATGTGCATATCTTATTCTTATATATATATATGTGTGTGTGTAGACTTTAACATAAGATTATTATTGACTCAGTGGTTACAAATCATGTTTTTAATATTTAACTCGTAAATCTGAGTCTAATCAATTATATATTTTATTCAAAACAAAAATGATATAGGTAAAATAAGAATTCACAAAAACAAATTAGGGTCATAATCGCTTGGACCTATTTTTATTTTATAATAGTATAGATACTAATGTGAATTATTATTTGTAATTAAAGTTCATTAAGTGGACAATAATTTAATTTGTCTCTTGAACTTTTCAACTTGTCAACTAGCTAGACACGTTTTTATAAACAAAAGTTTGATTTTAAGTATTTGTGGATTCAAAAAAGTCATTACATCATGTTGGCGAAGAACTCAAATGAAAATGTGTGCTCGTGCTTGAATGGTTTAAATTATAAGTATATCTGTTGTTAGAATTGGTGTAGCTAGAAAATTTGATTAATAAAGTCATTAATAAACATAACTAAAATAATCACATTTTTTTTTAAAAAGTTTCTAATACAAATTAATTGAACAATAAATGGTGTATTCATGTAAAAAAATAAAAAAAAATTCATACATGGGAGTTACCCCGTATATGGCCCGGTTCAAGCTCTTGGCCTACGGCCAAGTTCGGCATAGAAGGCTATCAAAGCCATTTAAGCAACAATAGCATGAAGCACGGCCACCACGCCTTATGATCAATAACAGCCCTATCACCACACCAACAAACACCCTCCATTTTCTCCGCTTCCCTCTAATCATGGAGAATGTGGCCTATTACATTGTAATAGCTAGTTCTTCACACCTATGAAAGGATCTAGCCCCTAACATTTCAGTTCACCACAAAATTAACCAAGTGCAACCATGATTACTCTCTCTATAATCATATTTATCATCATCAATTAAATATTCGAGTCATTACTTAAGGGGAATGCAAACCATACCTACAATTCATTGCTTAGGAGAACTACCCTTACTAAATATTTGTGTGTTCTTCCTGCTTTCTTGCACTTACTGCGAAAAAGTTGGTGGGCTATCACATGCAGAAACAAATAATCAAATTAACTTTAGGTTTGTTATTTGATGGTTGAATTTTCAAAAAATAATTATAATTGAATCAAAAAGTAAACATAGAATTATATGCATTTTAATTATGGAAAACATGTTTAATCTTTTCTAACATACAACAATTAATAAAGTAATTAAACAGTCAAGCAAACACCATGCATAATTAACGAGATATCCAGACAATGCAGAACTAATCCTCAACAATACACTGTTTACACAAAAGTTTACAGACTTGATTAATTTTAAATCGTACAGACTTACACAATTTGCATTGCACAAGTTGTCTGTAAAAGTCTCCACATTCTATGGATATAGTCCTCCTATCCAAATCGCATGAGTAGGTTTATAATGAATCACTCGGGACGGTATTAATTGCACCGTTCTTCAACTCCTTTTGCGAATCACACACACTTTGATATCTGATTTGTTTTTTAAAAGAAGAACGATTACTGATGGTGTCAAAATCTAGAAATAGATAATTAACCAATCAATAAGCGAATATCGGTGAATAAAAAATAAATGCGGCGCAATGATGAACACATGATTTTTTTTTAAGGTAGGTTCCCCTGGTAGCGCTTATGCTATTCTAGTAGTACGTCCTCCTTTTGTGTGTGCTTGCTTTATATTAGCTCAAAGGCGATCAATTTGGATGATAATACAAGCTACCAACTTCTCTCTCTATAATTTTCTTAATTCTATTTATAAGTATAGAATTAGGATTACAAATATTTCAACAGAATAAATAATAAACTGTGTAAAAGAGAGAGTGTATAAGGGTTGTTGGTATTTTTTGGGGTATGAAAATAGAGTGTATATGACCCTTCTATTTTTTGGGAGTATGAAAAGAGAGGGTATAAGACCCTTCTATTTCTTCTCGAATTGGCTTGTATTTATATTGACGGTGGCTTTATATCTCTTGAATGAGATGAATGGATCTTGGATGAGATGGATAGATCTTGGATGAGAAGGATGGTGTTGGATGAGAAGAATTATATTTTTTGGTGTGGTTTGAATGAATGAATGAAGGGGGTATTTATAGGTAAAATTTAGAATGGTAAAAAATTAAATTTGATGAAGATGAGGGGCAAAAAAGTAATTTTATAAAGGTGAGTGGATGTAAGTGGAATTTGAGTGGAAGTTAATGGAGGTATGGAGGTGAGTGAAATTTGAGTGGAGTTGGGTGAGATTTTAGTGGAGGTAAAAATGAGATTTTATCGGGAGTAAAAATGAAATTTTACCGGATGTAAAAAATGTTGAATTTCCTTTGTTGGCCAATGGTACAATTAATATTTAACCCCATCAATTACTATGGCATATATTAAAAATCCTATAATGGATTTTAGGTTTGAGGTATTGATCTCTTTCTAGAATGCGAAAAACTCTCTCAAAACATATGCTAAAATCTCTTACCCTATAAATCTTTTTATATAAAAATATAGAGATTAATTCTCTTTAAAAAAATGTTAAAAATACTCAAAATAAGAATTTTTACAATAAAAATACACTGCTCAAAAATAAAAGCCAAACCGATCTAACACCAAAAAAATGTACCATTCAAAATTAAAGAATCAATTCGAAGGCTTGAGTTGCGTCAGTTCAAGTTAATAAAACTTATACCAGTTCACCCATTCAATTAATCATGAGCTTGCCCCACTTGGTTTATAAGTATTCGCACATTTTATTTAACTTAAAAGGTCACGGCATCTTTATAGACCAGCATCACGTGGGTTTAATTTAAATGGGGGCCACTGGGGGTTTTTAATTCGACCATTTAACTTTTTCAAAGTTTAATTTATTTATTTAATAAATATTTTTTTTCCTTCATTTCTTTTTCATTTTGTCTTTGTTTTTCGCGATGATAAATCTGTTCATTGTCGTTCAGAACTTATTTTAGATTCCCTCCATATATTTCATTTCACCTAGGAGCGGATATTGTTAACCTATGAAGCACGAACATAAATACAGGTATCGGATAAGATACTGCACTAATACGGTGATATGACAAAAATTAGAGAAATATTGGATACGATACGTTTTAGATGCAGATAATAAAAATTATATTATATATATATTTAATTATTCAGCTATAAATTTTTTATAAATTTATGGGCAATATCATTAATATTCATAAAACTAAAGTAAAAACCAAAGCAATTTAATTGCATAATAACCTAATTGTAGATATAATATTCTGACTTAAATACCAGAAGAAGGATTGAGGCCGAACAGCGATAATTGTAGACCAAGGACGAAGTGTTTTGGTCGATCGTTCCATCTTCGGATAAAAGGGTTGACTTATTCATTGAGTTGTAAAGGAAAAGTTTAAGTCTCTTTTAGAAGTTTCTATATTAAAGGAACTATTTATTATTTTTAAATTGACCCCAATAAAAAAATAATCACAAAAATTATCCCGCTATATCTTGCAGGTATCCGGTATATAGCCCTCGCGTATCCAAAATTAGAAAAATAATTCAAAAATAATGGATACTTCGATACTTATCATGTACGTATTCCGCCGTATCGGTCGCATATCCATGCAAGATATTTGTTGTGCACAATTTTGTGTGTATTTTGGACCTCTTACTTATCTTTGTTCATTCGTTTTAGGTAGCAAAAGTTATTTATTTTTAGTATATTGTAATAATTATAGAGTTAGTAAATAAAATATCAAAAAATGGTTTAACTGAGTGTCTCATCTTAAACAAATTTCTGGCTCTACCCTATTCTCACCTTTAATTGAATGGTTTAATTGATTTTTTTTTATTGCCATGTTAAAATGTGATAAGATCACCACAAATCTCTATCACAAACTCTCTTAAGCTCTGAATGTGAACTCTCTGATCAAATTGGGTGAAAGCGTGGGTAAAAAATGGGTCAAAACGAGTTTGGGTAGGGAGAAACTCGATTGACCAAACGTTTCTAGTGCATTGTTCGTATTTTAGGCTTAACTTTTTAATCAGAACTTCGATTTGGATGATCTTTATATCAACATAAAGAGGATTCGAAGATCTACAACTTTGCTATTTAAAGTTTTTAGATGAAATAATATCATAAATTCATTGAAAACAGCTGTCTTCCAAAACACTACATTCTGATACAAACTTATTTGATTAAGTGGCTTACTTTGCACTCAGTTATGAACAATAAGTAACTAAAATTGGATTTTGGTAAAAACACGAAAGTTGTTGACAGAATAGAAATCTATCCAATGGTACAAACATGACCCATTTGGCCATCGGAAAAAAAGTTATAGCCTTTCAAAGTTGGCCAAAAACTTATTTCGCCAAAATTTGGATTTATCACCGTTAGCTGACCAAATTTAACCACAGCCATCCGAAATGCGTTTCAACCATTCACTATGCAATATGATTAATATGACTTAAGGGAACTTTTCGGCTCATCAAAATATGTATAGAACAAAATGTGACCACCCAAATCTACATTTAAAGGTAAAATACAACTAAGGAACTATTAATACTTATTATTCTATAAGGACCACTCGAGTAGCGAAATGATCATCCATCCATATCTAATTAAGCTATTGAAACATGCTCGAGGTATCAAAACCACACAATTCTACTTGAAAAAAAAAATTGCTAGTCAAAGCGAGGTTCGATAAACCAAGTGTTGGAGAGTGCTCTATGTGTGTTAATAATAACCCCCCATATTTATTGTATTATAAAATAAAATAAAATGAGACCATTAGTCCATAACGTTAAGGAAACCTAATGATTCGAGACATATTAACGATTTCCATAAAAGTGCATGCTTATTTTGAGGTTGAGTGATTTGGAGAAGTAGCAGTAGGAACTAGGAAAGTTGGGATTATTTAGACTCATCATGAACTAAATGGATTATGATTTATGACTTTTCATGAAAATAGTTAATAGCTTAATATATAAAATGAGAGATTTTTTAAAACAACTCAAATTGCCGTTGACTTTGTTCAATAATAATCCAATAATCAAATGACCAAATGAACATCAAGGCAAATGTGTCATGAATTGGTTCAAACCATGGTATACCAAATAGTGATTCCACATCAGATAAATGTGGAACTTTTTATGTGTATATAAGTGATGTACCAAGAAATTGGTATAATCTTTTATATTAATTTATAATTTAGATAGTGTAAAATGTTACTAATATTTATATTTATAATGCTTTACAGGTGTTAGAAAAGAATTTGAAGAAGATTGAGAAAATTAGAGAAATTAAAATATGTGAAAATACCAAAAATTGGTCAGTACTTTTGGAAGCATAACTTTTTATTCGGAATTCCAAATAATGCAATTATTGAGCTTAATTTGAAGAAAATTTCAAAAGCTACAACTTTGTAGTTCAATATTTTTCCAAATTCAACCATCCCGGGATCCGAAATTGTGACGCAAAATCCAGCAATGTAAAAGGACAAAAATTCAACAAAATATCCTCAACTATAGGCCCAAGCCCATTTAACCATCCTAATAGATACTAATCAAAGAAATGCGCAGCATGCTTTTAAGTAAAAGGCAGGGCCCAAATCCAAGTAATTGCCATTAAAGATCATTAAACATATTGAAGCTCACAAAGAATAAGCCTCCTAAAGCCATCAATTGATTTTAAAATGAGGGTAGATTGTAGCAATTAAGGAGAGAAGGCAGCCGCAGCAACAGCCGTGCATCTCTTCTTCTTCTTTTTTTCAATTTTCTTTTATTTCTTTTCGCTTTGAAAGTCAAAAGATTGAAGATTTATTTTACTTAATTTCATGTCAAGTAAGTTTTCTTTTAATTCTTTTTGCTATTTAATTTATTCTATGCTATCATAAATTCGTACTAGAGTTAGGATGAGTATATTTAGTTGATTCCATTGCACATGTTCATGCCAATTAACTCTACCAATTTGATACTTTAATGTTAAATACAATTCTTCCTATTGGATGTGCCTATTTTAATTGACAAAAAATAAAGTTGGATTCTCATTATTTTTTGTTGAATTCACCTTATGATTTGTTAAGAGCGGATATATGGTGTGTTTTGACAGATATAGTGAGTGTTTTGATTTTATAAATAAATTTGGCTGTGGAAGATTTACAATTGAATTTTACAAATTAATTACACTTGAATGATTTTATTTTTCGCATTTAATAGGGTAGAGAGATCAAATTAGTGCGAGCTAAGAGTATAGTTTATGTGCATGAATACTTAGGAAGATGATATTAAAATATATGATTCCAAAGTGTTAATTTTGTATCTCAATGTATTTCTTAGATCTTTGAACTCTTATATACCTTTACCCTAAGCCTTACGTTATAACCCAAAAAACTAATGATCCTTTGGATACGGTTTAGAGGTGAAAGTGGTGGAAGGGATCCATTTATACATTTCACTTTTTTAGTGGGATGTATCTGTTCATGAGACTACTACTGTTCTTTAATTTATAGCGTTTTTCATATATACATGCAATAGGCTTTTGAATTTGCGTACATCTACTCTTTATAACCTGTATGTAATTAAAGCATTTACATCTTATCCTCTTATATTTCATTTGTTGAGTGTATGCCACGTGAGAAATTGAGTCAAAGCATAGTTTTGAATGGAATTTGAAAGTTTGCTTACTTTAATATCAATGATGTTATGTTGCTGTAAATTCACACACGCACGGTGAGGATTGGTGAGAATTGAATGAAATATTTTAGTAATCTTGCTAGTTTGAGAACTTTGATGTTGCATGCGTGTACATTGCCTAGCAGGTAAGTGTTTTGATGTCTTTGTTGAGTTAGTTGCATTGGTGAAGAAAGGGAATCAAAATTTTAAAGGAAAAAGAACCATTGTATTGGAAAAGTTGGACTTAGGAAAACAATTTATTTTAAATTTTTTGCTTTGCTCGAGGACTACCAAAGTGTAAGTTGAGGGGAATTTGATGCACCAAGAAATTGGTATAATCTTTATGTTAATTTATAATTTAGAGAGCGTAAAATGTTACTAATATTTATATTTTTAATGCTTTACAGGTGTTAGGAAAGAATTTGAAGAAAATTGAGAAAATTAGAGAAATTAAAGTGTGTGAAGATACCTAAAATTAGTCAATACTTTCGGAAGCATAACTTTTTATTCGGAACTCCAAATAATGAAATTATTGAGCCTAATTTGAAAATAATTTTGAAAGCTACAACTTTGTAGTTCAACACTTTTCCAAATTCAGCCATTCCGAGGTCCGAAATTGAGACATAAAATCCAACAGCGTAAAATGACGAAAATTCAACAAAATATCTTCAACTATGGGCCCAAGCCCATTTAGCCATCCTAATAGATACTAATCAAAGAAATGGTCAGAATGCTTTTAAGTAGAAGGAAGGGCCCAAATCCAAGTAAATTGTCATTAAAGATCATTAAACATATTAAAGCCCATAAGGAATAAGCCTCCTAAAGCCATCAATTGATTTTAAAAAGTGGGGAGATTGTAGCAATTGAGGAGAGAAGGCAGCCGCAGCAACAACCGAGCATCTCTTCTTCTTCGTTTTCAATTTTCTTTTGTTTCTTTTTACTTTGATGACTAGAAGATTGAAGATTTATTTTACTTAATTTCATGTCAAATAAGTTTTTTTTTTAATTTTTTTTGTTATTTAATTTATTTTATGCTATCGTAAATTTGTGTTAGGGTTAGGATGAGTATATTTAGTTGATTTCCTTGCATGTGTTCATGCCAATTGACTCTACCAATTTAATGCTTTAATGTTAAATACAATTCTTCTTATTAGATGCCTATTTTAATTGACAAAAAACAAAGTTGGATTCTCATTATTTTTTGTTGAATTCACCTTATGATTTGTTAAGAGCAGATATAGGATATGTTTTAACGGATATAGTGAGTGTTTTGATTTTATACATAAATTTGGCTGTGTTTAACGGATATAGTGAAAAAATAATAATAAGACAAAATTTAAATATATTGTGTGAGTCTCTGTGGGATCGATCTCGCTAATACACTATATTATAAATTGATTCGTGCGCTTGCGAATATATTAAAATTTAACAAAACTAGTTTTTGGCGCCGTTGCCGGGTACTCTAATTTAATCTTGTTAATTTATTAATTAAATTCCTTCTAAAAGCTTTCTTCTTAAAAAAAAGAAAAGAAAAAGAAAACATCAATAATATATTCAGATTTATTTTTTATTCATATTTAACTTAAAAAAAAGTTAATTTATTTATTTTTGGGGTAATTAAAGGATCTGGACAAAAGAATATATAAATTGTGAAGCAAATTCTTTCACTTAAGGCATTTTGTCCTAGTTTGTAAAAGTTGAATTTTGCTCCCAAGAGGTCCTAGGTTCAATACTTAGTACTAGCAACTTTTTGATTCAAGCTTCTATTTTTAATCTTTTACTCTAATTTTTTTTCAAGATTATAAAGTGAGATTAGATCCTAAAAATTATTTTTATCCCAAGTAGGACTTTTATTATTATTATTATTATTATTATAAAAATCCATGGTTAAAGGTGAATTAGCTGCAAAGTCTCTTAGGGAATTATTTACTCTGGTTATCATTAATCCACCTTCATGCATCGTATTGCCTACCACTTTTGCGGCAAATTTTGAACTTAGCCCGCAACATATTCAACTATTGCCTATCTTTTTAGGACTTGACCAAGAGGATCCTTACCTTCATGTAAAATATTTTCTAGAATTTTGTGCAACTTTTAGATTTCAAAATTTTAACAATGAGTCAGTCCGTTTGCGCTTATTTCCTTTCTCCTTAAAAGGAAGAACAAAAGCTTGGCTTGACTCTTCAATTGCACAGTCTATCATAAATTGGGAAACTTTGGTTTCAAAATTCTTAACTAAGTTCTTTCCATGACAAAAACCAATGAACTTAGGAGACAATTTTCAAATTTTAACCAAGAACCAAATGAAAAATTCTATGAGAGTTGGGAAAGATTTAAGGACTTACTAATTAAATGTCCTCATCATGGATTTGAGGTTTGGAGACTTGTACAATATTTTTACAATGGTTTAACTCAAAACACTAGAAATATGATTGAGTCAATGATATAATGGTAATTTGTTAGGCCTTAGGGAAGATCAAGCATACAATTTCCTTAAAAGCTTGTTTGAAAATTCTCAACAATGAGATTTTATTCCCGATGAAACCAAATTTGTCAAAAATCCAAAGGGTGGCATATTTGAAGTTAAGGAGAATGACGAGACTAGAAGGTAAGTAGATATTCTTATGAAAAAGGTTGAGGCTTTAACATTGCAATTGTCAAATAACACATCGAACCCAATGATAGTGCACATAGAACATTGTGTCCATCTTCTATAGGGTATTTGAGTGGCATCTCTAAGCAAGTGAATTTAGTCGATGACTTTAGGCAGCCAATGAATTACCCATTTGGATAGAGTTACGATCAAGGTTGGGATAATCACTCAAATTCTTCTTGTCAACTAAGCCAATCCATGAATATTTAGAAGGTCAAATAATGTGCACATCGCGTCAAAACCCGCCTAGTTTTCAGACCGTATGCAAGCATTTTCCTCCCTAATAATTGTGTCCGCAACCAGTTATGTCCCAACAATTCTCATCTTTGGAAGACACTTTGCAATCCTTTATAAAATTAACTTGCCAAAGCATTGAAGCTACTAATCAAGCAGTGCAAGAAGCAACTAGGTATAATACCGAATCCATTGCGGAATTAAAGAATCAAATGGACCAATTAGCTAGCCAATTAGGAGAGATCAAAGATAAGCTTCCAAAAAAACCTGAACAGAATCTAAAAGGGAGAGATATTAATTAATTATAACTCTAGTTCATCTTAGGAGCAAGTCCATGCGATTATGAACTTCGATCAGGGAGAAAGAGGTTAATAACAAAGTTCAAATGCTCATGTTGAAGAAGAAACTCAAGAAGAAGAATACCCACCAAGAGTGTGGAAAGTCCTAAAAGAGTGACCCTAAGAATACCATCCCATTGCTAATGATCATTTTCCTAGGAGTTTTTTATACTCAGAGCATTGTTTCCACATAGGTCAAAATGTCCCACAAAAGTAGACCCAAATGGTGATATCTTAGAAATGTTTAAATAAGTGAAAGTGAACATTCCCCTTCTTGCATGTATTAAGCAAGTTCTTTTGTATGCTAAATTTTTGAAAGACTTGTAACGGGTTAAGAGAAAAACCACAATCTCCAAAGAAAGCATTTTTAGCTGAGCTGAGCAGTTAGTTCCATAATTCAATGTAATGTTCCATCAAATTTAAAAGATCCAAGTTGTCATACAATTTCCTGCAACATAGGTGACAATTTTATTGAGCAAGCTTTGCTAAAATTGAGGAGCGGCTGTGAACTTTTTGCCATATTCAATTTTTTAAGCAATTGGGCTTGGGAGAGTTGAAGCCTACACTAATGACAATCCAACTAGCTGATAGATCTGTTAAATTTCCCTAGATGTGTCATTGAAGATGTTTTGATACAGGTTGAGACATTTTACTTCCCAGTGGACTTTATAATACTTGACACACAACCTGTTCAGAACACAAAAGGCCAAATCCCTATAATCCTTGGTCGACCGTTCCTCGCTACAGCCAATGTGTTAATCAACTGTAGGAATGGGCTAATTTTCATTAGTTTTGGGAATATGACAGTTGAGCTTAATGTCTTTGATACAAGCAAGCACCTCTAGGAAGAGGAAGTTAAAAGTGTGAACATGATAGGTAGTTGGGTGTTTGATGGAGGTGGTGATGAACTTGAAAAAGATTATACCGCTTTATTGGGAGATGAAATAGATGATCCAAAATTTCATGAAGAAGTAAGAAGAATGCTAAGTATGGAAGAGGAAAGGTGGGAAGTATAAGTTAATAACTTTTTATTTTTATAGATTGATAGCGATGAAGATAAATCCTCTGTGATATAAAGTTAGGGTTGAGTTTCCCATTTAATCCTGGTATATCTGAGTCACGTTCTATTGACTTGTTACTTTTAAAGGCATTTTACACACCCTATGATTTAGTGTTTCCATCTGTTGAGCTTTTTGAGGCAATTTATCATATCTCTTCCGATCTAGAGCCTGATTTAGGCCATCAAAACTATTAAATAATTGGTTTAAGAAGTATGTTTTTGTTGTGATTATTATATCTGTTGACTTTCCACCCGATAAATTTGCAATTTTTTTAACTGAATTCGATATTCTGCTTTTCTTTGTTCCATACTAACAAAAGTGTAGGTTTAATTTTCGTTGTTGAGCTTTAACATATCCAGGTGCTATCCCTCCTTTCTTATTTATTTGTCTTATTACATTAAGGACAATGCATGATTTAAGTTAGAGGGTGGGAGCTAGTTATCTTATCATTGCATACATTTCACTTACTGCATTTTATTAGAAGAACAAAAATGATGCAATGGTTTTTGATATTATTTAAGATTTCCTTTCTAACTAATGTGATAACGATGACGCATTCATCTTGATACTTTACATGTGCATGCTTAGTTCTCTTACTATCATTATTACTAGAAATTTTATGATTTTTGATCATCATTATATTTTTGCACATATGACAACATTTACATGACTAAATGGATAAGTGAGCGTAACTTAAATTTTCTTGAAGAACATAAATGTGGAGACTAAATAATCCGTGAGAATTTGAGCCAATCTTCTTTTTTGAGAGTTTTTACATTAATTCTAAATTTTTGAAAAGCGTACTTCGTTGTATAGTCTCATTATTCTTTATTTTGATTGAACACTAGAAAGGTACGTCCGTGAAATGCAATTTTGATTAAGATTCTTGATACTACTTAATCTAAAGAGCTATAGACCATAGGACGTGACTTAGGCTGTCTTTGGTAGCCTACATATAGCCTAATCCTACCTATACATTTATATTGCTAGTCACCCATTTGAGCATTATATTAACCTTTCTTTTGTTAACTTGGTATCCTTACCCTACTCTAAGTACGAGTTTAACTCACATTTATAGCCTACTCTTTATCTAAGAATATGTTGAGATTATTTATTTTATGATTGGGTAATAGTGAAAAGTGAGCTTGAAAAAAAATATGTAAGAAGAAAGTGAAAAAGAAAAAAATAACAAAAAAAAAAGTTATGAAATCTCCTTCAAATATTGAAAGAAAAATAAATGTGTAAAAAAAGGGAAATTTAAAAAAAAATTGAAAAAAATTGAAAAAAAAGAAAAGAAAACGCTCAAATGAAGTCAAACTTAAGCCCAAAAGTGTTAATTTTGTATCTCAATGTATTTCTTAGATCTTTGAACTCTTATATACCTTTACCCTAAGCCTTACGTTATAACCCAAAAAACTAATGATCCTTTGGATACGGTTTAGAGGTGAAAGTGGTGGAAGGGATCCATTTATACATTTCACTTTTTTAGTGGGATGTATCTGTTCATGAGACTACTACTGTTCTTTAATTTATAGCGTTTTTCATATATACATGCAATAAGCTTTTGAATTTGCGTACATCTACTCTTTATAACCTGTATGTAATTAAAGCATTTACATCTTATCCTCTTATATTTCATTTGTTGAGTGTATGCCACGTGAGAAATTGAGTCAAAGCATAGTTTTGAATGGAATTTGAAAGTTTGCTTACTTTAATATCAATGATGTTATGTTGCTGTAAATTCACACACGCACGGTGAGGATTGGTGAGAATTGAATGAAATATTTAGTAGTAATCTTGCTAGTTTGAGAACTTTGATGTTGCATGCGTGTACATTGCCTAGCAGGTAAGTGTTTTGATGTCTTTGTTGAGTTAGTTGCATTGGTGAAGAAAGGGAATCAAAATTTTAAGGAGAAAAGAACCATTGTATTGGAAAAGTTGGACTTAGGAAAACAATTTATTTTAAATTTTTTGCTTTGCTCGAGAACTACCAAAGTGTAAGTTGAGGGGAATTTGATGCACCAAGAAATTGGTATAATCTTTATGTTAATTTATAATTTAGAGAGCGTAAAATGTTACTAATATTTATATTTTTAATGCTTTACAGGTGTTAGGAAAGAATTTGAAGAAAATTGAGAAAATTAGAGAAATTAAAGTGTGTGAAGATACCTAAAATAGTCAATACTTTCGGAAGCATTACTTTTTATTCGGAATTCCAAATAATGAAATTATTGAGCCTAATTTGAAAATAATTTTGAAAGCTACAACTTTGTAGTTCAACACTTTTCCAAATTCAGCCATTCGAGGTCCGAAATTGAGACATAAAATCCAACAGCGTAAAATGACGAAAATTCAACAAAATATCTTCAACTATGGGCCCAAGCCCATTTAGCCATCCTAATAGATACTAATCAAAGAAATGGTCAGAATGCTTTTAAGTAGAAGGAAGGGCCCAAATCCAAGTAAATTGTCATTAAAGATCATTAAAAATATATAAAGCCCATAAGGAATAAGCCTCCTAAAGCCATCAATTGATTTTAAAAAGTGGGGAGATTGTAGCAATTGAGGAGAGAAGGCAGCCGCAGCAACAACCGAGCATCTCTTCTTCTTCGTTTTCAATTTTCTTTTGTTTCTTTTTACTTTGATGACTAGAAGATTGAAGATTTATTTTACTTAATTTCATGTCAAATAAGTTTTTTTAAATTTTTTTTGTTATTTAATTTATTTTATGCTATCGTAAATTTGTGCTAGGGTTAGGATGAGTATATTTAGTTGATTTCCTTGCATGTGTTCATGCCAATTGATTCTACCAATTTAATGCTTTAATGTTAAATACAATTCTTCTTATTAGATGCCTATTTAATTGACAAAAAAACAAAGTTGGATTCTCATTATTTTTTGTTGAATTCACCTTATGATTTGTTAAGAACAGATATAGGATATGTTTTAACGGATATAGTGAGTGTTTTGATTTTATACATAAATTTGGCTGTGGAAGAATTTTAATTGAATTTTACAAATTAATTACACTTGGAAAGGTTTTATTTTTCGCATTTAATAGAGTCAAGAGATCAAATTAGTGTGAGATAAGAGTATAGTTTATGTGCATGAATACTTAGGAAAATGATATTAAATATATGATTCCAAAAGTCTAGTCAATTAATTTATTAATTTTATTATATGCTTTATATTGTTTACTTTAGTTTACTTGCTTTACTTTATTAAATTTAATTTGCTCTATTTAATTGTTTGATTATCATAAACTTTCTTAACTAGATTATGAATTAGTGAAAAATTAACAAGACAAAATTTAAACGTATTGTGTGAGTTTCTGTGGGATCGACCTCGCTTATATGCTATATTATAAATTGATTCGTGCGCTTGTAAGTATATTAAATTTAACACAACAATAAATAGGGTAGAAACACTTACAACAAAGTATTTTGGAGAAATACCCTACACCTATGCTATAGAGTGTTCCTATTGGGAACACTATTGTTACTCTTAATGGAAGCCGACATGTCCTCACCAGCCAGCCGGTGGAGTGAGCCCACATCACATTCACACTATTAAAGTTGAATCTTAGAAACTCCATTTTTCAACTTTCCAGATCAAAACACTATAGATCGTTTAAAAAAAAAAGTTTGAAAATGATTGAAAATATTTTAACTTTATGAGACGATGGAAAAGATTAGAGTTCGTTATATGTTCACCATAATTTTTTTATTTTCATGGAATTTTTATACTTAATTACCAACAATCTTGGGAATTTTATTCAATTTAAAACCCGAAAAATATAAGAATATTTCACCAAATTAAGCATATATTTTTTAACTCAAAAAAATCAACAGTACATATTTTCAAATCATTCTCAACTTTTTTATGGAACACCCTATAAGTCATAAAAACAGTATTGGAAACCATGTAACTCGAAGAAAGATAAAATAACGAGAATGTGTCTGAAATGATCAAATTAAAACATTTATGTAACTCCCCACAGGGGCGGATTTACATAGGGGCTGGGGTGGTCAATTGACCCCCGCAAACTCAAAAAACCTCCATTAGAGCTGTCCAAGGTGACCCCCCCAAAGTGCTCGACGAAATGCCTGAATGGGGCTAAATTTTGGGCAAGGTTCGGTTTTGTGCAGCGCGCAGCGCGCCTGCAGAAATCGCCTGTTTTTTTTTTTATGCGCTGGAGCCAAAACGACGTCGTTTTGGCGCAAGAAGAAAAAAAAAAAAAAAAAAAAAAAAAAAAAAAAGAAAAGAAAAGAAAAGAACACAAAACAGAGCAGCAGGTGCATCGACCATTCTTCATTTCTTCCCTCAAATATCTTTCCCTCAAAGAGAGCAGCAAGTCACCAATTCCAAGATCCAACATCCAACCTCCAAATATTTAATTCTTTGTTTGAACTTTCAAGCTCCAACATCCAACATCCAACATCCAACATCCAACCTCCAACCTCCAAACAGAGCAGCAGGTGCATCGAGCTGCTATTTTTTTTTTTTCGCTTTAATTAATTAGTGAATATTCTTGAATGTTATCCTATTTCTTTAAGCATCAAGTATATTTATTGAAAGGTTCACTTAAATTTGTTGTTTGTTATTGATATTTTATTTTAATTTGTTACTTTGAATAAACTAGGGTTTATACTTCAATTAAATTAGGGGTTTTGATTTTGGTTAGTTAGGTTGAATAAATTAGAACTATACTTTTATTTTAGTTTGAATAAATTAGGAGTTTGGTTATTGGTTATTTATTTTGAATAAATTAGAGGTATACTTTTATTTTAGTTTGAATAAATTAGGGGTTTTGGTTTTGGTTAGTTAGGTTGAATAAATTAGAGCTATGCTTTTATTTTGGTTTGAATAAATTAGGAGTTTGGGTATTGGTTAGTTATTTTGAATAAATTAGAGCTATACTTTTATTTTAGTTTGAATAAAATATAGGGGTTTTGGTTTTGGTTAGTTATGTTGAATAAATTAGAGCTATGCTTTTATTTTGTTTGAATAAATTAGGAGTTTGAGTATTGGTTAGTTATTTGAATAAATTAGAGCTATACTTTTATTTTTAGTTTGAATAAATTAGGGTTTTGGTTTTAGTTAGTTATGTTGAATAAATTAGAGCTATGCTTTTATTTTGGTTTGAATAAATTAGGAGTTTGAGTATTGGTTAGTTATTTTGAATAAATTAGAGCTATACTTTTATTTTAGTTTAAATAAATTAGGGGTTTTGGTTTTGGTTAGTTAGGTTGAATAAATTAGAACTATGCTTTTATTTTGGTTTCAATAAATTAGGAGTTTGGGTATTGGTTAGTTATTTTGAATAAATTAAGGGTTTTGGTTATTTAGTTTGAATAAATTATGTTAGTTTGCATAACTTATGGCTTTTTAAAATTGTTGACGATTGATTAGTTATTTCTACCAATACAGTTATGGAACGATACTTTAAGAGAAGGTTCGAATCAACTACTTCTAGAGATGTGAATATTTCTAAAGATGTGGATAGTTCGAAAGAAAGTGAGTTGCAAGATATCTTGACTAATCTTATTGCAGACCCTGGACTTCGACCTCAAATGTTGGATTATAATCCTAACATTAGAGACGAAGTACGAGAGGCATATTTACAAAAGGGTCCATGTCAGCCCAAGGATCACACATTTCACAAACTGATCTTTCAGGGTATGATCGACGCTTTAATGTCAAATGGTTTGATGAGTTTGACTGGTTGGTGTATAGTATTAGTAAAGATGCTGCATTTTGCCTTTATTGTTATCTCTTCAAATCCCATTTTTAAAATTGGTCAAGGGTGTAGTGACGCTTTCACGGAGATTGGTTTTAAGAAATGGAAGAAGAAAAGATAAAATTAGGCAACATATTGGACTGTTGGAAGTGTGCATAATCAATCCAGACAGTATTGTGTGGATCTTTTGAATCAAAAGCAACACATCCGAACAGTTTTGATAAGCAATCAGATCAAGCTCGTATTGTTATCGTATTTGCTTGACAGCTTCTCTTAATTGCGTGAGATTTTTATTGAGGCAAGGTCTTTCCTTTTCGTGGGCATGATGAGAGTGACACTTCAAGCAACAAGGGAAATTATTTAGAGCTCTTACAATTTCTTGCTGATCATGATGAGAAAGTTAAAGCCGTTGTGTTAGAAAATGCTCCTGGGAATCTCAAGTTAATAGCTCCAACAATTCAAAAAGATCTTGTGAATGCTTGTGCCACTGAAACTATTAAGAAAATCATCAAGGATATGGATGGTGCATTCTTTTCTTTATTAGTTGATGAATCACGTGATGTGTCAGTAAAAGAAGAGATGGCAGTGGTGTTTCGTTATGTGGACAAAAAAGGAGATGTAATTGAGAGGTTTGTGGGCATTCAACATGTTAGCGATACTACATCAAACTCACTCAAGGAGGCTATTAACACATTGTTTGCAAGAGAGGAATTGAGCATTTCCATGCTGAGAGGACAAGGATATGATGGAGCTAGTAATATGAAGGGTGAGTTCAATGGTCTTAAAACACAGATTTTGAGAGAAAATCCTTCTGCCTATTATATTCATTGTTTTGCACATCAACTTCAATTAGCTCTTGTGGCCGTGGCAAAGGGAAATGCTGATATTGCCACTTTCTTCACATCTTGCAATAGCTTGGTTAATATTGTTGGAGTATCGTGTAAGCGTCGTGACATGCTTAGAGATCAACTACAAAAGGATATTACGGAAGCTCTAAAAAATGATACTTTTCCAACAGGGCGAGGCTTAAATCAAGAAACTTGTCTCAAGCGTCCAGGTGATACACGTTGGAACTCACATTATGGTACTATACTTAGTATCATCTCCATGTTTAAATCTGTTGTGAAAGTGCTAAAATTGATTATTGAGGATGGCTCCACTGATAATCTAGGTGAAGCAAATAGGTCACTGAGAGAAATACAATCTTTTGAGTTTGTATTTCACCTATTTTTCATGAGATCTATATTGGGAGCCACAAATGACTTGTCACAAGCATTACAAAGGAAAGACCAAGATATTGGAAATGCAATGACTTTAGTCAAAGTTTGCAAGGACCAATTACAACACATGAGAGAGAATGCATTTGAAGCCTTGCTTGATCAAGTATCTTCGTTTTGTGGCAAACATGATATCTTGGTTCCAAACATGGATGATGCATATGTAGCTCAATGGAGATCACATCGGAGAGCTCCTGTAATCACACACCTCCATCATTACCGTGTGGACATCTTTATTCAAATCATTGAGTGGCAACTTGCGGAATTAAATCATCGCTTCAGTGAGGTAAATACTGAGTTACTTCTTTGTTTGGCATGTTTGAGCCGGATGATTCATTCATAGCTTTTGACAAACAAAAATTACTTCGTTTTGCTGAATTTTATCCTCAAGATTTTAATTCCCGAGATCTCTTAGCACTAGAAGATCAACTTGAGATTTATATTACTCATATGCGTACAATGACCGATTTTTCTCAATTGAAAGGGATTGGTAGTCTTGCTAGAAAAATGGTGGAGAAAGGGCTACATAGAACATATAATTATGTTCATTTGCTTCTCAGATTAGCCTTAACTTTACCGGTTGCAACTGCTTCTGTGGAGAGAGCATTTTCTGCTATGAATATTGTGAAAGGTCCACTTCGCAACCGAATGGGAGATCAATGGTTGAGTGATAGCTTACTTGTTTATATTGAGAAAGATGTGTTTACTTGTATTGATAATGAAACTGTAATGTTGCGTTTTCAGAATATGAAAACTCGTCGTGGACAATTGTAATGTGGTTTTTTTCTATGAATTATGAATTATAATATTATCATTTCATTTTTATGAGTATATTTTGTATAATTTTTTTTTCACCTTTATACGTTGACCCCTGGAAAGAAATTTTCTGGATCCGCCACTGACTCCCCATAAGCATGATATTCATTCTTGATCACTCTCAAACATCTTGACACACCGAACTTGACCACAACCCCCCCCTCCCCCCCGAACAAAAAAAAAATAAAAATCCCCACCACCACACCCACTCTTCGCTCTATATATATAGATTAGGTCGTAACTGTAATAAAGTCACTATCAACTTTAAAAAAATATTTTAAATCTTAAGTACACAATTATCCATCTCTTATATATTTTTAAAATTTAATACCCCTTATTATATAGATATGTATATACATAAACAAACATATATAATTATCTATCACTCAACAATTCAGTTAGTTCAAAGTTCTTGTTTTGCTGTGTACTTGAAACTCATTTATTAAGCCTTATTAGAAGCCTCTATTTACATTACGTCTATTTCTCTCGAAAACAGAGGTCATTAAACACTTTGTCTCTCTAAAAATTTTTGTTACTTTATATGGTATAATTGTAAGTATAGACCGAGTTTTTACTTGCTTACTAACTTGAAGGACCAAGTTAACAATCAAGTGATGTATTGAAAAGTGTACCAGTGGACTTCACACAATAACATATGAATTTTTTGACGCATTGTTTGACATTAAGATGGTACATTTCTTGTTACTCTTATAGAATTCTGATATATTTTTCATTGGCTGGCTAGATTCAGTGATGGATCGGTGGGGGGGGGGGGGGGGGGGGTCGCCACCCCATTTTTTTTAAAAACAGATTAAATATAGTAGTAATTTTGTATTTATAAAAAAATTATAAAAGCTCATCCCCCCAAATTATTTTGAAAAGATTAAGTATGGCTCCCTCAATTATTTATTTTTTAAAAAGTTAAACACCCAGACTAATGTATAAGATTTACATTTTTGCAACAAAATAAATAAAAATTGTATATTCTTTTCTACATCAAAATTTACAATCTTGCATATAAATAGATAATATTTGCAATCTTGCTTATAAATTTTATCCTGCGGATTTCACCAAGCATGAAAAAGTACACTTGGAATTTCAATTAGAAAATTATAAGCTTAATATTTTGGTCCATCCAGAATTTCAAAATTTATCAACAATTTCAGAGTTGTGCCAAGTGTTGGTGAAAACTAGAAAGTCGATAATTTATCCTTTTATCGATAGGTTAATTTGGCTTGTTTTGACATTGCCGGTTTCAACAGATACATTTGAACGTGCATTTTCAGTTATGAAAATTATTAAGACCGCAGTTCGTAATAGGATGGAAGATGGTTTTTTAACAAGCTATTTGATCACATATATTAAGAAAGATATTGCTGGTGATTTCGATGTTAATGATATTATAGATGTATTTTATATCATGAAAGAGAGGTGAGCACAACTTCAAATGCCTAAGTTTAATA